>CM070545.1:22217821-22583643 GCA_036346405.1 Phyllostachys edulis | reverse complement strand
GAACCTCGACTCGACTGGAGGAAGAGGCACCAAGATCGCGCTTCACATATTTGTCTTCCCACTTGAAGTGGGGCTACCGAGGTCGCTAAGTAACGGGACTCCTTAACTTATTTTCATACCTTTGATAAACCTCGATAACCGAGAACTAACTTCGCAAAAATAGTCAAGATAGTCTAGCCCCCGTAGCATCACTAAGAAGATCAAGTATAAGACCAAATGCATCAATTTTAGCCCTAGGATCTAAAAAAGAAATGCAAATGCATATAGGTAAGGGATTTCTCCAATATTTAAGGTATTTAGATTTCATGGAAACAACAAAGATCACGTAAAACTATGTCATTTTCAAACATTTTCAATTGAGTAGCAATCCGTAAAATAGTATGCACAATGATAGGAGATGTTGATAGTAGATAAATGACAAAGCAACAAATTGCCTCATAAAAATTTCTAAAAACGACAAGACTTTCTCAAAGAACGAACCAATATTGCTCGCTAATAGCATAGTACCACATTGCTAGGATAGTGCGCTTGAATAAATACGTAAAAGTGCTCTTGTATGGTAAAAGATTCTTAAGCATGAGGTAAGTAGAGTTCCACCTTACTGGCATGTCCAAACCGAACTTTCTTGGACGTACACCCATCGCCCTGCAGAAGTTCTTATATTGTGTTATTCTTACGTTAGAATTATTCAAGAAAGAAATCGCATCGTGAAAAGCTTTAATATAACCGACTCAACCTCTTCAAACCACATTTGACTATAAGGTTGATAATATGACAAGCGCATCGTTGATGTAGCAGTGAAGGAATCGCATATGTACTCAACATCGGAGTAAGAATGTCCATGGCCCTAGAGTTTGAAGCGGCGTTGTTCAAAGTAATTATGTAATATTTTGTTCGAAGACCAAAGTCTTCCACGACTTTGATAATACAGATTCGCAATATTCTCCCCATGTGTGCTACATCAATTAATTTCAAACCTATAATCTTTTTTCTCCATTACCCGATCGTCATTAATATAATGCGCAACTTCACTAAGGTAGTATCCTCCCTAGCTCGACCACCCATATGTCCCAGATCAGGCCACCGAAAATGTGCACGACTAATTAGTTCCTTTATTTTATTACTGCGCTATTATAGTATTTCACTAGATCCCTAGTTGTTGTCTCTGCTCAGAAAGTAAGTAAATCTAGGATTATGCGAGTCCTAATGTAATTTTGGAAAAAAGACTACGCCAAAGCTAACGGTAAAACTCGAAGCAATTAAACGACGAGAGATTGGCGAAGCTACCGAGGATCGAGTCCCAGCCTAGATATTGTACCGCGAGGGTTGTATTGCACCGTGGTCTCCGCCATCGCCAATCCTTACTTGGTTTGACACCTTGTAGCATGTCTAAGCAAGTGCCCCATTCCACCAGAGACTTTGCGCATAATTCATATGCTTATAAATTTACAAATAGCATATGGTACCTCATTTCCGGCTGTTGCCTTACCGTTGTCTCTGTCGAAATTCTCCCACACTCTCGATGTAGACAGCCTCGACCTTTTGCTCAAGGTTGTCGCTGAGCTCGATGCCGACGCGGACGCCGATGATGAATCTCTACCTTGCTCCTCCTAAGTGAAACGTTTTGTTGGTTTGAGGCAGCTTGCACCGCTTCCATAGACGCACTTCGTCTGATGAAAGTCCGAACTCACTAAGAGCAAAAGTCAGTTGTAAGGTATGGCCCATAATGAAAAGCAAAATCGAAAACTAACACTATTACTAATTTAATCTTAGCATAACAATAATTAACAATAAAAGTATTACAAAAATAGTATTGTACCTCTTTCATTTGACTTTGGTTTACGGAAATTGAAATTTTCAAATTTTGGCACAAATTTTTTGAATTTTGCCAAATGAGCTCAACACGGATATGAATTTGCACAACACAATTTCAAAGAGAGAATGGAGAATGAAGGGGGGGTATTGTGCCTATTTATAGAAAAAAATTTCAGATATTTTCAATTATTTTGCTATTTTTTAAGCCCTCAACGGCCAAAAACGGGTCAAAAAGTCAAAAAGTCTCCAACTGGACCAAAATTTTAGGCGTGCCATGTTGGCACGGCCCCGTGGCACGAGACGGTCCCGCTGTCTATCTCCCTCGTCCTCAGTGACCCGTCCGTGGCCCCCACTCCCTTCCTCATCGCTGGGCCAGGCTCGCCGTCTTGCCGTCTTCTCGGCGACCCCTAATCTGGCTCCTCGCCTCAGTGACCGGCCGCCGCCTCCTGCCTCCCACGGGCGGCCTTGACCCGCCGCCTCCCAGCGCCGCCGATGAGACCTCGCCGCCTCCTTGCCTCCAGCGTCGTCCTGCTGCGCCTAACGCCTCGCCCATGGCCTGCAAGGTCGCCGCCCGCCTCCTCGCCTCCCAGTAGGTCTTGCCTCGGCACGCCCGCCGCCGCTGGCGACACCGCTGTCGCCTCCTCCTCCGTCCGCTTTGGTCCGGTGCATTGCACTCCGCTGCCGTCGCCTCGACGACACCGTTATCGCCTCCTCCTCCGTCGCTCGGTCGCCCGCAAGATTGCTGCACCGTGACGCTCGCCGTCGTCTCCTCCTCCTCCGCTTACGCGACACCTCCTCCTCCCTCTGCTCCGGCCTCCGGTGCCAACCTTCAGTGCGCCGCCAGGCTTCGCTCGCTGCCTCCCCTTCGGGCTCAGGGCCGCCTCGCCTGCTTCTTAGTGCGTGCGTGCCGTCGGGCCATGCTCATGCGTCTTGAGTGCAGGGCATGGCCCCGGATCACTTGTGCGTGCCGGGCCGGGCCACTGCCCGCGTGAGGTGGCGCTTTCAAACGCGGCCGAGTATCAGGTCGGGCGGCCGCGACCCATGAACGATGCGAGCCGTGCATGCTTGGACCGAACCTACGATTCGGTGCTTTGTGCCAACCTGCTTGGCTGACCCATTTGGCTGGCCTATAACAATCAATCGATCTACATCACGAGTTGATAGTATCTTGATAGATTTTATTCTGTGTACACAAAAGTTAATTTTGGATGATTTGCTTGAACTAGCTTTGAATAGATTAGCAAGTTTTATTTTGAGCTCAAGACCTAATCTATAAAGTGTCATATTCAATTTGTGATTACATCAAGGCTTTGGGCTACTATAGCACGCCTATACTACAAGATGTCGCGCCCGCTGCCACTGATGCCACCATGCCCGATATAGTAATGTAACATCCCTATTTTACGGGCTTTTTGAAAATTTTGAAAACTTTCAAAATTGACCATTTGGTTTTATTGAATTTTAAAAGCTAAAATTGAAATTTAGGATTTTAAAAGCAATTTAATTTTAATTAATTAAACTTCAATTGATTCAAGTTGGTTTAATTAAGTTTTTTGGATCTTAATTGGATTTAAAATCAAAAGTATTATATTAAAGCCTTTTCTTGGATTTGTTGGATTTTAAAAGAGGTTTTCCTGTTGTCCCTAAGTTAAAAATTATCGATTGCAAAAATAAAAGCAAGAGTTAAGTCTGAAAATATTTTTATTAAGTTCTAAATAATTCAAGAGATTTCTATGCATTTTTCTTGAATTTTTGGGTGGCTATAGCTATTTTCTAAGAAGGCTTTTTGTTTTTCGTTATTTTATTTAATAAAAAATCCCTTAAAACTTCCTATTCATCTTGGGTCAAATTCCTTGGCCGTTTCTGCTTTTTCCAGCAGTGAGCGCGCCCCTTCCATCGGAATCGTCCGATTTTGATCGACGGCTCGCAACCCGCGCCTTCCTTCCTCGCCCTTCTCTCTTTGACGGCGGGCCAGCTGTCGACCCTGCCGCCGTTGTCGTCATCTACCTCCCTTGGTGGGGAGCCCATGCCGACGCATGACAAGGCCAACACCAAGCCGCGCCGCGTTTTGCGTCACGCACCTACTCCTGCCTTCAGATTCAATGCGCGGATGACCTTTCAGCGGCCACAAGCGTTTTGCGCCACATGCGCTCCTCCCATCACCGCCTCCCCGTCAAGCGAGATTCAATGCGGCGACGACCTCCGCACCCACTGCCGCCACCCACTTCCCCTCCCATGCCCTACTCTGCCCATTGTGCGCCCATGTCGAAGCTCCGCCATGGCCGCCATGGTCCTCCGTTGCCCATCCCTCTCTCTCGGCCTCCCCGCGCCTATTTAATGAGAGCACCGGATGCGCCTCCCGCTCCTCTTGCTTCCCCCATTCACTCTCCCTCTCTCGCCTTCTCTTCACCGTAATCCGAGGAATTGCACGCCGATCCGGAGCTCGCTTACGCCGCCATTTGCGCCGGGCCCAGCCTCCTCCAACGTCCCTAGAGCCCTAACGAGCACCGCCGCAGCTGTTCAATCACCCCTACCGCCTTCCTCTCTCGCTACCGACCTCCCGTGCGCTGCATTGCCTCAAATCTGCAGCGTCCAATCACCCTCCGCCGCTTTTCCTCGCCTCCGTCCTCCCGTGCAGTCGTATTGTCCTCAAACCGTCGCGATCATGATCCCTTGTTCTCTGGGTGCCCTCGCCGCCGACCATCAGGCCGAATCGCCGCCCGCCTCGGCCGACATGGCACCACCGCCCGTGCCGCTTAGTCAGCCGCCACCTCAGCTTTCTTTGTCGACATGGTTGCCCGTCAAGAAGCTCACGTGGCTTTTCTTGGGTTTTCTTAAAAATAAATCCGCATTTCAAAATCCATTTCTTTTGTCATTTCTTGTATTTGTAAATTCGGAGGCCATAACTTCCTCATTCGAACTCCGATTCGAAAGTGATTCAAATTTCTAAATTCATTATCTTCCTATTAGTATTTATTTGGTAATTATTTGAATTTTATTTGGTATTGTTTTATTTCTTTAGCTTTGTTTGGACGTATAGATTCCTGTTTGGACGAATTAAATGGACCCAACGACCTAAGCATCTCTACTCTTCAACGAAGGCAAGTTGTAGACCTTTGATCATATTGAATTCAATTTATAAAAGTATATTGTTTGATATAAACATGCATTGCTAATTTTATAATAAATGGTTTCTGAGAATTAATTAATTATCTAATTGCCATTATGCCTCCTTGATAATTTGGGAATGACATGTACCCTTGAATGACATAAACTTGGACACCATAGGATGGTTAATTATTAGTTGGACATTATTGCACTACCAACTTGGGTATCGTATATGCTTAGCCAATGCTTTAGTTATACGACGGGATTCATGATCACTTACTCAAAGAAAGATTGAATTTGACTAAAGGAAATATGGAACTGTGGCGGAGCCACTATTGATAAAATTTTGTTGTGCCATGGCAAGGGTTGCCATTTGGCCGAGTTGAACACAAATGATTTATACTCGGGCGAGTGATCGTGCAGTAAAGGGGATGATTTTGGGATGAGGTTGCCTCGCTTGAGTAGCCACTAAGGACTTAACTTTGTGCGCCATTGATCTGGGCCATACTGTGCAACCACAAGTTCATTTATGGGGTGGACTTGGCCAACTAATTAGCAATATTTTGAGTCGGTTCTATTTTGGATGTTGAATTGGCGCAAGAGGGGGCCAGATCGAGGCGAAACCTTAGCGAGCAGAACCGAGTCAAAATAGAGCTTTGTAAAAGCCTTGTCACGTGTTCTAGAATGCTTACCTAAGGTAGTGAGCGGTGGCATAGATATATGCCGAACAAACTAGAGAATTCATGTCTTATGGGTTAAGTTGTATAACTTTTGCAGAGTGTAAAACTATTAGAATAACCATGTCCTCGGTTATAGACAATACCTGGTGATTTCACACGAGGGCTAGACTTTTATGAAAAATGTTGGGATGGGTTGGATGAATCTAGTAGATGGTTGTGGTTGATGGTTGGGAAGTGAACAGGGTGTTCACTAGTTGTTTCAAAGAAAATTGATTACTTATGTGTTAATATTTTAAATTGTGCTTTACAATCTACTTACTATATTTAATGTCAAATATTGCTTTACGCAAAATAGTCATAAAGCTATCCTTGTCAAACCTTGCATGAATATTACTTGCATACATTTCTCGCGACTTGGTTGAGTACATTCAAAGTACTCACTACTTTTATGCCCTCCGTTGATAAGTCATTTGAAGAAAACAAGGAAGCCTCGAAGTTCTACGAGGAAGGCTACTTTGAAGACTTTGTGAATTAGGTCGCGTCCTCCACTTGATTGCCTGTGGGCATATTGGGTGACCTCCACCAGTTGTTGGTTTCCGCTGCAAGCTACCTTTTGTTGTTAAGCCCTGCATGACAAACTTTGTAAGACTTGACCATAAGGTCTTTTTGCTAAATAATATTAATTTGTCTGCTTCATCTATAGTTTGGTTGTTTGGTTATTATTACACCAATGTTGCAACTGTGTGAGCTAGCTACTGATCATGGGACTAGTTCAGAATACATAGAGGGTCCTGAGGTTGCATAATCGGGGTCCCGACAAGTAACCACCACCTTCCTTACTGCTGTCCAAGAAGGAGGAGGGAGGGAGAAGAACCCTTCGGGTGTCGCCGACCAAGGAGAAAAGAAGAGGAAGAGGGAGAAGAATAGGGAGAGGAGAACCTCGCAGGGATTTCAGCGAGTTCACACGTGTTTTCTAGGGTAAATATCAATTCCTCGCTGTTTGGTTCAATTATTTTCTACTGTTGTTGTCGATTAGCGATTCGTGGTCACTGCTGCAATTTGAATCAGAAATATGTACTCTTTTGTTCATCAGTTTTCGCCTAGTTCAAGGCGAAATTAGAGGTTAGGGACTCCTAGAGAAATGTGGGGAAAATCAGTAGGTTTCTGTAGGATCTGAGATCACTTCATTTGGAATTTTAGTTTGGGAGATACGTTAAATTCTTTACTGTTGTCCAGAAACCTGTTAAATTACAGCAGTCGTTGTAATTAACAAATAAGAATTTGATAATGGCCAAATCAGGAATGTCTCCCAACATGACTTTTGTCAGCGATTTGCTTATATTTCCAGATTGTTAAAGAACATAATTTTTGATTCAGAAAATTGGAAGTTATAGCTATTCTTTTACTACTGTCCATTTTGTTTGTCAGTTTCTGACATTAGGTTTTCAACTGTATGTTAGATTCAGTTAAAGGCAGAATTAGGAGATCTCGCCAACTAAGTTTTTGTATATGATTGTGTTATCTTTCTAGATGTTCTGAGTATGCCTTTTTATGATTAACGGAGGAAAAGTTATGTATTTTAGAAGGCTGCTGTCCAGTTTTAGTTTTCTGCTAGTTGTCGTCTTATTTGAGTAGATTAAATGATTAAACCATGGGTTTTGGGAATACATTTGAGAGCGTTGCGAATATCGTAATATTACCTTGTCAAACTTGTTTTGAGAAACTTAATTGTTGTAGGAGGAGTGACTTCGGGGTTAGTGGCACCTTTTTCATCTCCTAACGTGTCGCAACGCGAAAGGCAAGTTCAGATTGAATTTCCTTGATTGTTTGTTTGGTTCAAAACGATTGTAAGAGTATGTTATGGATGAATTTCATGGATGAAGAGTAATTCTGTGCTTACATGATTATGTTCACTGTTGATGTTAAATTTGCTTCTATGAGAGAATGCATTTATTTTATTCATTCCATTTTGTGGATATAATGGGGATATGCCTGAGATCTTAGGATGATGTTACAATTGGCAATGTCGTTTTTGGTTTGTCAAAAAGGCGTTTTTGGCAAGTGTCGGGACAATCGGTCGCGTCTGGCGTAAGTCATGATGTATTGATCAAGAAGCAATAGTACCGTGCCTTGGTTGTTGTAAGTACAAGCATCATGAATGACCGCGTATGTGTGCGGTATGGTTTTTCGTAAGCAGTGTAATTTGAGAAGTTTTGGTTTTCTCTGGGTAGCGGTACAACCAAGATTATGGGTCTTGATACTACATGATCGCGATAATCTGAAGCCATAACATGGCGGTAGTACCGATTTTATTCGATTGTCATTTCAATTGGAGAATTGCTTTTGGGTTAGGTCAAGTTCATGGGTTTCATGGCATATGTGTTGCATGATGCATGTTTTGACTAACGTGGGTCAAGTTGTGAAGAACTTGTTCGGACTCGATTTCTTTGTCTATTGATATGCGAGTTGCTTGGAGGTCAATGACGGTCAGCGGCCGAGGATGATCGGGACTAAAATTTGGCCGAGGTCCGAAACGATCGGGATGCGGGTGAGGTCAATGGAGTCAAGCATGGCGCAAAACGGACAAAGGTGACCGAAGCAGGCGCTTCGGTCGACGGAGTTCGATCAAGCGGCGGGGTCGGTGCAAGTGCCATGGTGGTTCTATTGGGAGCCGGATGGGAGACTTGCCGACATGAAGAGAGCATTTGGATCAACCTACACGTGGCGAAGCATGGAGGTGCTTCACGAAGATGGGACTCGGCCTTTGCAAAAGATCGAGAAGGGGTATTTTGGTAATTTCACCAAATACGCCTTTGGTGACCTAATGCCAACCCTCCGCGCAAAGATGGCGCAAGGTGAAGTGGATTAGGTCAAGAAAAGTGAAGACAGCTTTTAAAATACGTATGTGTGTGACCCGTTTGTTTTGGGCCTTAGCAGGGAGCCCATTAGCGTTACTCTTCTAGAAGGTCTAAGCCTCCACTATAAATAGGGGTGTCTTTGGGCGACCACCTCAACCCTTTCATTGTGTTTGAAACCCTAGTTTGCTTAGGGAGATGATTAGTGGAGGTTAGGGTTCTAGAGAGTTGGATTTGATTTTGTGCTCATGTATTGAGTCTTTGTCCTCCTTGATGGAGTGGTCATGTAAACCAATACCATATCAAATCAATCCAAAGAAAGTTCTCTCAAAGATGAGTTCATTTGCTTTCTTTCTCTCTATTTGGTGATTTGAGGTCTTTCTTTGATCCGTGAGTTTTTGCTTGGTTTTTCTTCTTGATCTTGCTTGTTGGGATATGTAGGAACCCATCTAAGGTCATCTTGATCATCATCCACCCACGAGCAAGTTTTGGATCAAGTTTTACGTTTTTGCTTCGGCTTTGAACCCTCCTTCGGTAAAATGCAAAAAGATCAAAACTTTGACGTGGATCTTCTCGATCGTTGCTTGGAATAGGTTCTGACATCATTAGGAAGATGTGTTTCAAATTTGGTGGAGTTTGCTGCGGATCAAAAGTTACGTCGATTTTTGTTCTCGTTTTGTTTGTTTACTATTTATTAGGCTGATTTATTGTTCATCTTGAACGACAAGCCTTTATTCATCGGTTCAACCGGACTGCGTGTACAACCGTCCTTTGTTCATCCGGTTCGACCATTCTTGTTCATCGAAGACTGTTCATAAGGCTGATTTTTGTGTTTTGGATCGTTTCTTTTGGGGATTTGAAGGGGATTAAGTACAAGTCTTCCGCTACGCTTATATATATTGATCTTCATAGTTCTCATAGCTATTGGAGTCAATATCATGTTTGAATCAGATCAAAGCGAAAAATAGATAGTGCTCCTATTCACCCCCCCTCTAGTTGCCTTTTCGGTCCAACACATTTCGATCATTCATGCCTCATCCACGGGAGTGGATAATGAAAGTTCCATCATTCCAATATGGGCAAATAAGTCCCATCATTCCAACATGGGCAATTGGATCCCCGTTTGAAATATTCTTCATACGGGCCTTGGATCCCTGTATTTTGGATAATGCGGGCTTGAGTGCATACCGACGGGTGTTCACTGGCTATACCGGTATAAGCAGAAGAGAAGTGGATGCATTTTATACTTGCATAAGATTCATAGCATTTTTCTTATGTATTCGAATATTGTGAATGACATGTATTTGACTCGATACTTTCCATGTTATTCATTTGTATTTGCTGAGTCGTGGACTCACTCTTGCTAGTTTGTTAGTTTTAGGTAAACTTTGAGGACGACATGCTTTGGGAGGGACTAGTCACATGGAGAAACTCACTATATCACTTATTTCACATATTAGTTAATAAATCTGCGACTACCTTTCAGTTGAGAGTTATGGATTGTAATAATTGGTGTCGTGATGATTGTTATTGTTCGTCATAAGTTTTGTTAGCACTAGTTGATGCTTTACATTTCATTGGATATAATCTTGATATTATTCCTCTTGAATGAACATTGTAGCTGAAATTTAGAGTCTTTATGCTTGCTGAAATTGTAGTTAATTAATTATCTGATTGGCTTTGTGTGTTGAAGCTTAGTATCAATAGTTGATAGTGGTTGGAAACAACTTATATTGTTGAATCATGTTAGAAGTTAGGTAGCATCTTGGCTCTCGTATAGCCAAGGTGTTACAATTTGGCTATAAAAAGTGGACTTAAACGAATTTTATCATGGAACTCACTTTAGGGTGTCTTATAATCATTATTGGGGTATGCTTAACTAGCTAAAGAGGTATCATCATACGATTATGTGGTATATAAGAAGTAGAGTAACGTATCCTGTGAGTACCATATCATTTTCCTATATATATATATATATATATGCATGGAGAGTACATAAATTTTATCCCCTTCTTCAACATATCCTGCTTGGCGGCTCTTCTAAAAGCAAACACGCCATTAATGTACTCTTGACTCACACGGCTCACCGTACATCCAGTTTTGGTCCATCTATACGCATATAACAAATCAGTGTCAAATTACATTAATAAACCGCAAGTACAAACTCTTCTTAATTATTGACCAAACATACTTAAATTGCTTAACGATTAACCTAGAGCAAATATAAAGGGTTAAAGATCGTTACCTTTGAGACTCACAGCGAAAATACCAAATATCATGAGATTCCTCTCCTTCAACTTCTCCTCTGATCCCTTCCTCCTCCCTTGTCCTCCTTTCCTCCTCTCTTTAGCTTCCTCCTTTCCTTCTCTCTCTAAGGTGGCGCAATGGGGGTGGAGCAGCCAAAGAAGCGTGTGGCGGCGCAATGGGGAGGAGGCAAAGGGAGTGGAGGAGGCGCTAAAGGCGAGGTCAGACCTTCTCCTCTCTAAGCCGGGCTTGATGGGGGAGGCGGCGAGTGGAGGAGCTACGACAGGAGGTGGCGCATGGGGAGTAAGTGGAGCCCCGCCAAATAGGTAGCAGCAGAATGGAGCCAGCGGTAGAGGTCAGTGTCGATTTCATTTATAATGCCAGAATATCACAAACGGTTCTCAATAAGAACGGTCTGTGATAAGCATCGTCACAGACGGTTCCTAATAAGAACCGTCTATAGAACCGTCTGTGATTAGCTAGATTATCACAGACGGTTCTTAATAAGAACCGTCTGTGATAATTCACAAACGGTTCCTATTATAGAACCGCCTATGATTAGTTAGACTATCACAGACGGTTCGTAATAAGAACCGTCTGTGCATTATCACAGACGGTTCTAGTTATAAACCGTCTGTGATAGGCACGTATCACAGACGGTTCCAAAGGAATCGTCTATGATAATAATATCACAGACGGTTCCAAATGAACCGTCTGTGATGAGGCGTCTTCTATAGCATGTTTTGTAGTAGTGGGTTAGAGGTAGTGGGCAGGGTGGTTGTGACCTAGGTCGCGTGGCCTTTGTCGTCGTGTCGACCCGCCGTTGTTGCGTGAAGATTGCAGGACAACGCTGTCGCCGCAGAGGACGTCGCCATCACCGTGGAAGGCACTACAAGGTGCAACGCTTGACCTCTGCCTCCAGATCTGGCATGGGGAGGTGGTGGTGGACGTGGAGAGGAAGGCCGTGGCGAGGTGGTGTGAGTGGGCCAAGTGGCGGAGGAGGGGACCGAGATGGGGGACACCGTAGCTTGAGGAGATGAAAGGTGAGGGGAGGGAGAGAGGTCCGACTGGTCGTGCCATGCTTGGGCCATTCCATGGGCCTGCTCAAAAAACCCCTGCCCAGAGCCCAAGTCTATTTGGAGCCACAACAGGAGAGTTTTAGTGGAATTGACAAAGATTTGTGTAACTAACTAGCTAGATTCCACAACACACCAACTGTAAGCTGGTCCTACATACATATATACATGTATAACCTTTGAAAAAGCAACTACTGTATGCACGTCTGTAACATCCCAATTTTCACGTTTGTTGAAGCATTTCTAAATAAAAATAATCATTTGAATTTTCTTGAATTAATTAAAGCTTAATTTGAATTTTCAGAGGTTAAAACAATTTAATGTGAATAATATAAACATCAATTAAATTCAAAACCTATTTAATTGAGTTCCTCTTGTTCCAGAGTATTTTTTTGGAAGTTTCTTGATTTTTTTCTAAGTTCATTTGCTATTTCTTGAGCTCAATTCAATTTATTTCCTTTTCAGTAAAATCCTAAATCCTTTCTTTTCTAGCAAATCCTTATGGACCAAATCGTTTCTCGACCCATTCTCTTCCTCTCTCCGGCCCAAGACGGCCCATCTACTCTCGACGACCGGCCTACATACGTTTCGGCCAATTAGCTTGCGTGCATGCACCGCTCATACCGCCGTGACCGATGGGCCCCGCCTATCAAGCGGTCGCCTCCGTCTTCCTTCGGTCTCCTTCTCCCGCACGATGTTGTCACCGTCCCCACTACGAACTCTACCTCTGCTGCCTATTTAAAGCTGCCGGCCCTTGACTTCCACACCTGCATCACCCCGCACCCGGAAACCCTAGCCGCCAGTTCGGTAGTCGTCTCGAAGCCACCGGATTCGCGAGGATAAGCTAAGCTCAGCCATTGCCTTTGTCGCTAGTGAGCCCCGAGCCTCGCCATCATCATCTTCATCTTCGCGCGTCGATCTACTCCCGCCTCTCTTGATTTTGCGGAAGGCTGCCAGTATCCGTCCTCGTCGGCTTCGTTGTCGCCGTTGCTTAGAGCTTGCCGTCGGCCAACCCCGTTGTTTCTCAGCATCTACGCATCACCCGATGGGTTCACCGTCATCTCTTCTACCCACCTCGCTGCTCCAAGCCCGCTGAGCCGCTCGCCGTCGACCCTCGGTTCCTGAGCCATTGCCGCCGTCGAAGCCAACATGGCAGCCATGTCACTACCACCTCACCTCCACCTCGGCGGCCGTGCGTGTAGCCTGCGTGTACGCTGTAAATTTTCCTTGCGGTCACCGTACCCCAAGGCTATGTGAACTTGGTTCACCATAGACCAAGCCACTTACACATGGACGCTACCTGTTGGTTCACTGTTTCGTAGACCCAGTCTATCATGCACCGTGAAGTAGTCCCGTGGACCTGGTCTATATACTGTGGGCCCGCTTGTCAGTCTCTCAAAATTTTTCCCGAATTTCCTTTTTCCAAAAATTTAGAATATTCCCCAGTCCCACCTGTCAGCCACCCATAACCTCTCTCTTTTGTTATTTCCCAATTTTCTCTCCCGTCCAATCTTCTGGAGCTTTGAGTACAAAAGAATTGCATTGGAAATAAAAAACTTAGTTGATCTCATGGTTTTAGCATAGGGCAGACATGCAAAAGAGTTCCCAAGGGGTCCATACATGTCTTGGGTCACTCCAGACATGTATGGGGTATTATCACCTCAGCCCAAACATCACCTCAGCCCAAATTTTTCCTGAGCGACGAGTGTTTACCATCTGTTGGTTATTCCAGAGTTTTTAGGGAAGGGGACAAAGGATAGGGAAGAGACAAATAAGAATGACTAAGGGGATAGAGCAAAACAATACTCCCAAACAAAAGAACCAACTCAAAAGCTTCAAGAAAACTTTAATAGCTTTATACAACATTTTATCAATCGAGACTCGTAATCTGGGGGAATAACTCAATACACAGAATGAGTCTTGGCAGACTTAGACTATATGGCTTGGCTGACACAACAATCTTCGGTAAGTCTTGTACGTCTTCCTTGGATGGTGAAGACGATGATACTTTGTCGATGGCTCCATGTCTTGTGGTCTTGAACGTAAGGGTTAATAACGTGTTGACTATCTATAGAAGTTTTCCAAGGAGAAGAGGATACATTTAACATTATAAAATGGTGAAAAGATAATTAGGTAAGAAAGAATTGCTATAAATAAGCTAAAGATAGACAGATGACCAAGATAAGGAGAGAACACTTTATTTTTCTTGTAATATAAAATAAGTTTTGAAATTTTCAACTAACGACCATTCTAACTAGGTCACGACCTACAGTCGATATGGCTCTGATACCACTTTGTAAGACCCGGGATTAATACGCCCGAATCCTCTGTGCATTTCTGAACTAGTCCCATGATCAGTAGCTAGTTCACATAGTAAACAAATATGGTAACAAAATCATATCACAACTTTATTAATAAATAACAACGAGTTGATTACAAAGGAGGCTTACAGGGCCAACAATAACATAAACACAACGGAAGGCGAAGAAGATGTAGTAGAGTCCAGTTAATCGCCACAGGGCAATCGGTAGGAAGCGGCCTAGTCGTCGAGATCCACGCCGTAGCAAAGTTCTTCTCCTCTGAAATTTGTTTGCAATAAAGAAAGTTTGAGCACAACTCTAGTGCTCGCAAGTTACACCGTCAAGTAATGAGAATGACATGCATACATGGATGTAACAAAGGATGGCTTATTGGTTGAATTTGCATAAATCGGCATTTCTTTTAAATACTTGTACTAAGTTCCAAAGCGGTTTACACAATAACTAAAATTCATTTTCTAAATCAATTTTATAGTCGAGATAACATTCACGCATGAATGGTGAAGGATATCCTCCTATCACATGGCTAACCGCCCAATTCCCATTTGGATAAACCGGTTGATAAAGTCTCTTTAAAACAAATTCCAAGTCTAACTTTGAGTGGCTTTGCTAGCATGTCCATGACCATGACACGGCTATTGAATAGTTTTACACTCTGTAGAGGTTGTACACTTTACCCACATGACACGAATTCTCTAGTTTGCTTGGCATCCGTCGATACCACCGCCACTACCTTAGGTAAGCGGTCTAGAAACACGTGCAAGAGGCTTTTACAATCGCCATTCCACCGATTTCCCTCGCTAAGGTTTAGCCCCTTTGGAATAGAAATCCATGAGTTCCTAGCCCTCTTGCGCCCGGTGGGAACAATAGTCATGAAAGACTTTGTCAAAAGAAATGGCCATGAAAGACCCCCACGTACAAACAGGATCAACCGCGATGGAACTTTACAAATTAATTAGCAGTGTCCCTACCCATACTCGGGACATGTGGTTGCGGTGAGGCATAGCCCATTATAGGCATAGCAAAGGCAGCTCGAGGCGGTCCTCAATTGACTTGGGTGACTTTCCACAAAACCCATGGGCCTCAACCCTACCAGATTGAGCCAGGTGCATTGACATGCACCATCCAAACAACCATTTAAGCCCAAGTACAAACCATCATTTTATTTCATTTTTCAAGATCATTTATAAACTTCCATAACACACCAATGCCATGGATACAATTTAAACAATATTTGATTTTTGTTGAAATTCCCCAAATCAATATTTTTGGTCTAAGCATGTCTTTGCAACATTTTCAAATGATCCTAGTTCATACTATCGTATCAACTAGGTTTTATCTAGGGTGACAAGGTATTTGATTCAATTAACAACTTTGGCCATACAAAGGATTTAGGAATATCTATGAATTTAAAAAGGGCATTTAAATTCTTGAATATAAATAAGCATGCAATAATAATTTAAAAGCAGAATTTAAATAATTTAAAATAATGGGTGCAATATGGTCAAGAATGTAACTTGCCTTGCTTGGTGATGTTGTTTTCCTAACAGTCACCTAGTACTCACAAACACTCTTTCCGGGTTGCTTGTGTGTACAACCACGATGATCATCTGATCAAAATCAATCCTCTTATATGGTCTCCAACTCGTTGAAAACTCTCTCAAGTAATAATTAAAATCTATCTGTGAAAACGATCCAAATTCAAGCGAAATTCAAATAACAAAATCAAAAGGCAATTCAAATTAACTCAAAACTAAATAATTCTATTTTATTTAGCTAGATAATAAATTTTAATAAAATTTTATAAATTTGAAACACTCAAATTGGAGTTGGGATTTAAAAGATATGAATTTTACAAGTTTTAATCCTAAATCTGAGATTTAAATGAATTTCTAAATACAAACAAGATTCAAATGAAGTACAATTTAAATAATTTTGGTTTAGTTAGCTAGATCTTCAATTTATATGAATTTAGAAATTTTAAACACGTAATTTGGAGTTAGGAATCAAAAGGTATGAAGTTTACAAATTTAAATCCTAAATTTGTAGTTTAAATCATTTTAAATTCAAACAGACAGTTTAAACTTAAACAAAATTAAATAATTATATTTTATTTAGCTAGATGATAATTTTATAAGGTTTTAGAAATTGGAATCACCCAATTTGGAGTTGGGATGAAAAAGATATGAATTTTACAAAATTTGATCTAAATTTGGAATTTAAATGAATTTTAAACTCTAAAACAAGACTAAACTGAACTCCAAATTAAATACTTATATTTTATTTAGTTAGACAATAATTTTTAAAGATTTTAGCAATTTGAATCATCTAATTTGGAGCTAAGATGTAAAAGTTATGAATTTTAGAAGTTTAAATCTAAATTTCAAATTAAATGAATATTTCGATTTATTTTCGAAGAAAATCCTTTATTGCATAATCTTGGCGCAAGCCCTAGGATTTTCGGTTTTAAAAGAAATGAATTAAAATTACGACATGTGGGGCCTACATGTCATAGACATGGTCTTTGTGGACTAAGTCCACGGTCTTTGGTTCATGTGGGTGGTCTTGACTTGGCGCCATGTAGGGTCCATGTAGGATCCCTCTACGAGGTGGCGTGTGTTGGCGCTTACGTGGCGATGCCACGTAGGCACGGCGAGGCGCGCCGGTTATGCGGGCTCACCGCGAACGGCATGAGGTAACTTCCCGGCAAGGCGCGAGGAGAAAGAGAGGCGAGTTAAGTATGAAGGGCTCACCCACTCGATGAAAGGAGCACGGAGATGGCCGTGGCGAGAGATGGCGGCGTGATGCGGGTCTCCGGTGGTCGCGGTGCTCAGTGGGTCTCGGCGAGGTGACATGCGCGCCGCAGTGTAGGCGAGGTGGTGCGATCTGTCAGTTGTTGCGATCAAAGTCGCCGGGCCGTCCTTGACCTCGCCGAATTGTGAAGAACAGCGACATGGTGGCGCTCAACCTCAAAATTCCAGGCGCTCTGGGCGAGAGGGCTAAGAGGTGAGGCGTTTGGATGAGTGAGGAGATCTTGGTCAGGCGCTCCTTTATAGGCGAGGAGGTGAGGAGGGAGATCGGGCCGCACGGTCATGGCGGTCGTGGCGGTTGTGATCCCAAAAACGGCCGCCAGAGGGAGAAGGTGGGGAGTGGGGCGGTTGAGGATGCGGGTCGCGTCTTGAGTGGAGCGAGGAGAGAGGAGAGAAAGCGGTGGAGTGGAGCTCGGGTGTGGCGAAAATGGCGCGGCGTCGGTTCTGCCGTTGGAGAAGAAGACGGGGAGGAAGAAGGGCGCAGGCGGTAGGATTACATCGGGCGGCAGAGAAAAGAAAACGTGGTAGCGTGTGGACCGTCGGATTTAGATCCGACAGTTGGAGGAGGTAGAGGAATGAGGAGATGGGGTGCGGGCGGGCGTCTTGAACCTAGTGCAAGCGTCTTGTGATGGAGGGAGTTGGCAGGCGAGCTTTAGCCCAAAAACAAATGGAGGATTTAAATTGTTTTGCGATTTTAAATAATTCCGTTAATTCAAAACGATTTTAGAAAATAGTAATTTAGCTCCAAAAATTCTAGAAAAATTTATAAAATTCCTAGAATTATTCGGACTTAATAAAATTATCTCCAACTTACATTTGGCTTTTAATTTTGCAAATAAATTATTTTGATTTTAAAATATTTAGGAAAAAGCTTTTAAAATTTGGAAAATCCTCAAAATTAATTTAGTTTTTATTTTTTAACTTTAACTCAAATAAAACTTTAAAAACTTTAATAAATTTTATCTTTGACCTTTAAAACTTCAGAAATTAAATAAAGCAATCAAATTCTTTCAAATTTAGAAAATTCAATAAAATGATAACTTTAATAAATATTAAATTGGTAATGAGAACTTTGGGTGTTACAACTCTCCATACATAGCTTGGGTGTCCTCTTATCTTGAGCTAGGGGTGTCCATACTATATATACATGATTATATCTAAAGGAAAATATTTTTTGGCTCAGTGTCACTGCACCACTGGTGACTCACTTGTAGATCTGATTACGGTTGTCGGTGAACTTAGCGAGGCTTAGATTATGTAGACCTTGAATGGTGTAAAAACAAATTTTAGTTCATACTTGTTAAAAAAACCAAGCTTTATCTAAAAGATTTTAAAAACGTCTTATTCACCCCCTCTACTCGGTTATCCTTGATCCTATAGGTAGGGCAGAGCACCAGGTGGTGACGGATCGCACGCATGAGTATGGCATGGTCTCGACAAACCTTCAAGTGGCAACGACTTGGCTTGAGGTGGCGTGAGTGAGGTCAACAGCAGCGACGGCCATGGGGTGGCGGTGGAGCTCGACAGTAAGGTGTAGCGACGATGGTTCGGCTTGGGCAAGGGGATGGAAAGTGGCGCTAGGACACTGTGGCAGTGTGGGGGCATGGCTAGAACATGGCGGCAGCATGGCTCGACAAAGACGAGCCTCCTGACGATGAGAACAACGAAGAAAGGGCTCAATGAGGTCGCAAGGAAGTGAGGAAGACCAAGAGGGGTCCGATTATGGGGGTTTTTAGCGATGGCTCGAGAAAGAAGATGGTGATGCGGCTATCAAAGCACTCGGACGACCCAAGGTAACGACCACACATACGAGGTCCATGGCGAGGAAGATGTTGGTACGTGGTGGAGGCTGAGGAGAAATAAGAAGAAAGAATGGGGGGGGGGGGTCATTTCACAGCCTTGGGATGGCAACTGTGATTGCGATGGTATTTCCAAGAATTTCGCGTGTTGGCGATGGCATTTGACCATGCGTGCCCTTCGCGATGATATTTTCCAAGTTGCTTGTGATTGCGATGGCACTAACAAAATTTACTCACCTTTTTGTCATCAGGTAAGCTCTTCAGAGTCAAAGTGAATCTTAAGTGGCATCCACTCTTTGAAACTACCTCATCTGAGAAACATTTCCCATCAATTTCAACAGCAAGTAGATCTCCCAATTGCTTCCATAAGTTGAGAGCAAGCTCAGAAGCATCAACATCTAGCATAATATAAGAAAAAAAATGAAAAAGACTACCAATGAGATTCATTTAATTTTAACTGTAGGTGGATTTAAACAACAAATATTTTATTTCTCACCCTTATCAACATAGTGAAAAGAAGCAAACTTTGCTTGTAAAACAAAATCAACAATGCAAACATTGTTTGCAACATCACCACAAACAAGCTGCTGAGCATGGAGCACTTCCCCTACAGGTTCAGAAACACCATAGTGCTTGTTAATAAGTAGTGAGGCATTGAACGAAATCACAGAAGTAGCAGTGGAAAGAACTGCCTTAAAATGGCCTTAAAGCTTTTTAGAGGTAGTCATTGTAGAAGAAATCATCAGACTCCTTGATGTAGCTCAAAAGCGTTCATTTGAAAGGACGAAAATGGCCAACAATGTCAACATCCTTTCCTTCCACCGAACCCTGAAAGCATACGTCTACGCTCAGGTGGTATTCAGGAAGCACCATAGGCATCTCAAACCGAAGCACGGGTCCTTTGCCCCTTGGGCACACCCTGAATTTTGCTCTTGATGGCATAGCTCCGGCAGTAATGATTCCCTCGACACCATTAGGGTCAAGAGTTGGCTGTCGGTATGCCCTCCTGTGATCTAGCTAACTTCTGATGCCAACAAACGAAGGAATTTAGACTGCATGCGTATACCAGGCATCTTGAGTGCAATGCCAACACAGAATTTTTTTTTCAAATAATCCATTTTTTATTATTAATTACAACATTATACTGCGATAATATTTTTCTGAAATACTCGATATCGCTCAACCGTTGGTATTGGACGGGTCATTGACGATCGGTCCGATAACTCAACCGATTGAGCGATGGGACACTTGTCGCTCAACGGTTGGTCCTAATATGCATTTCACTTATCTAGCCGGGCATGCATTGTGCTGTTGGGTCTCGGTCGTCCAACCGTTGAGTTATCGGGACCGATCGTTCAATGATGGGTCGATCTTGGGCTGAGCGACAGAGTATATTTCGTAAAAATATTATCGCAGTATAATATTGTAATTAATAATAAAAAATAGATTATTTGAAAAAAAAATTCGCCAACACACAGATCTAACATTAAATTTATTGCAAAAGTACAGTTGCGGCATCTTAGCAACTAGAGAACTACTACAATATTTCAGCGACTAGAGAGCAAATTTATCAGACAGAAAAGGTATAACTTGCGATCCTTGATTCAAAGGTATAATAACAACGTTGATAATTTGATAGAACCTGATAAGCATTCGTAAGAGATATATAAGAAATAGTAGCCGGTAAAAACATGTTGTGCCATCGATTAAGATAGCAATCGTATCTACCAGTACCAATAATCTCTCAAATCATCAAGAAACATTTTTTACCAGAGAAATCCTCGAGGCAAGAAGAAAGATCCAGTAGAACTGCAAATTTGCTGCCCTCACACAAAATTTCACTTTTCTGAGCCACAGCCTACAACCAAGCTAGTCTCCCAAAACCCACCGAGGAAATGACTCCTACCAAAACAAATACTCTTCAAAATGAACTATACCTAGAATGCTCGGGACTGTTGGTTCTTTCTTTCGCGTTGCTGCACCTAAAAGACCAAAAAGGAAAAAAGAGAAAGATGCAGATTACAAATCTTTGCACACAACATGAGGAAATTATAGGGATTAACCAAAGAGGATGCGGAAACGGACTTTGATCGGAGACCCTTCACAAGCATGTTTCTTCTTGGAGCTCGGGACGGCGATTTCTTGGAAGAGAGAAGCCATGTTGAAGTCTGCAGCTTTTACAGTTGTAGTAAGAAAGGTATGTATTTTTTTGGTTGGCATCTGAGGCCTTGTTTAGGTGGGCCGGAAATCCACGTGGGAAGAGGTGGAAACTAGTTCAACTTTCACGTGGATGGGCTGAGATCATGGCCCATCTAAATAAGGCCGGAAAGAAAGAGTATATGGCTGGACTGTGGGCTGTTGTTTTATCAATGCCTTGACGACCAATTCCCTTACATTTTGGAGTGCAAAAATCAACATAGATGGTGCTCAAGCTCAGAAAACAAGGAAGCAGAAAAAAAAATCAACACAGACGATGGAAATTTCTAAACGCTCAGATAATCACTCAATAGATAGAACAGTACAATCTGCCCACGTACTTGCTTTTATCTTATTCTGAACTAACAGAGTGAATTCGTCTTGTCAATATTCAGTAAGACAATAAGAAGCCTGTAATGTCGGACCTTGACTTTAAATACCCAAAATCATCGAGTGTGTATCATACTAGTCCAATGATTAGTGACTAGTATACATATCCATAATATTGATATTCACATCCACAATATTGATATTCATATCCATATATATTATACATACAACTGAAACAAATAGGGCATTAAACTTAAGCGTTTACAACAAGTTACATTATAAGAGGCCGACTGGCCAAATTAAACCGCAAGTTTCAAAAGAAGAACAACGGAAGCATAGTAATAAAACAAAAAGTCCAGCGGTGTGTCCATCCATACCCTCAAGCAACCAACAAGGATAAACCCTAGTACGACCCATCACCCTCCAGTACTGGGTGCGAAGAACGTGTCATTCGAATCGGTACATTCTCATACTCTGATTAACAATTTAAGCAAAATTGAATATATTTTGTACTCAGCAAGATTTGTAGTGTATCGCAACATAATATAAATGCAAAGCTGTCAAAGAGAGATGCTCTACACTACAAGTTATTTTCAGCATTAAGCAAGTTTAATTTGCAATATCGATATGTAATAACTTACAACGGAAATTTTAAAGAGCGATTGACATATAATGAAATAGCAAGTATGCAACTTAATAATAGTAAATCACAACCCTCCTTGGTTGTGATCATCATTTCATTCTCAGCCGTAGACATGGCATTCATGTTAACAACAATAAAAATCATCCTAACATTTCCCAACAAGATCATTTTTGCAAAAGTAGAGACTATACCCGATGTGACCACACTTAGCACGCTCATGACCGTGAGAATGACTATTTAAGTAGATTTACACTCTGCAGAGGTATACAACTTTAACCACACGATACAAGGTCTCTAGTTGGTTCGGTATCTGTCAATACCACCGCACACAATATTATAGTATGCAGTCTAGAGTACGTAACGAAGCATTTACATCACCTAGTCCTAACCTTGCATTAGCCCGGCGAATGATAAACCCTCATGTCACTTGGGTACCCCCGTCTCAGTGAGGCATTCACCGTTGTATCGGCAAGCTTTGGTTCTGACACCTTGGTGAAGGAGCCCTTCGAGCAAGCCTACCGGACATGCTCGTATTTCATCTGCGCCTTTCAACATGCGAGGGCTAGTCCTCGATAACTTAATTGGCTAAGGCTATCCAATAAATAGTATATGTGGTTGCACGCTTATGCTTAGATTGGTGGCACCGGTGTTCGGTCCTTAATCCACTCGGGTGAGGATTACACAACCGTACTCGTAAGTCATACCATAGAATGCAATTATACATGATGGCTTATTCCAAAGGAATAGCTTATGTGGTTCTTTTGTAGAAATGCAATTTTTGCAATTTGAATACAAATAATAGATTGAAAGCATAAAGTAAAACAAATAACAATATTAATTTAACAGTTTGATTTCACAAAGACACATAGCCTAAACAAGTTATTCACACAACCATATGACTTAGATCACATAGCTCCATTCCCAACATTTTTTATGAAAAACTACCCCTCGTGTGAAATCCCCGAGCATATCCATGACCGCGGACGCGGCTATTCGAATAGATTAATTTAACACTCTGCAGAGTTTGTACACTTTACCCACAAGATACAACTAGTGTAGCAAGCACTAATCATAACAAAACATTTCAGAAACTTCATCTCAAGCATTGACACTCCCAGTGTGCTTAATCGTCATACCAAACTATACATAGTGGATGGTACGACACACACCGTTGGATAGGGAAGCGGCGAACCGTCCCGCGATGCGACTACTTGGTAGCACACCTCCACCCAGTCAACACAGTCTAACCTACAACCTGAGTAGCAATGTCAAGAATTCATAACTTACTAAGTTAGGCCCGTCCCATCAGGCATGTGGTCGCATGCAGAAGGCTCGATTCAATGGCGCACAAAGTTAAGTCCTTAATTGACCAAGGCAAGACTTCCAATTTATAACTACAAACCCTATGCACACAGTTTATCATTCCCATGCACACAAATCCACTAAAAGTAGCACATAGTACCACTTGCCTCCGTCTAAATCCTTTCCCACCCTGTTGGTTAAGTGCAACACATGCCATCAACGAGTAATAGCACATAGTACACACAATTTTATCACATAGTTCCAAAATCACTTAGTCAAGTTTATAATTGCAACTCACATGAAATGATGACCCGTGGCACGACTAAGCAGACTAATTGTATCTAACCAATCCACGTCGGTGCTATAATAATACCAACTAATTAAACCAATCTGGGGTGACAAAAGATTATGACATAACAAAAAGACAAGGTGGATATAACAAATTGGATTAATAACTAAATCCAAAAGCATTTAAATAATTAGTTAAAGTAAATGCAATAATTTGAATAAAAGTATTTTGAAAGCTGGGTTCAATATGATCAAAGGTATAACTTGCCTTGAAATAGGTCTAGGTACTGTTCTTACTCTTGAGATGCTCCTTCTTCTTCAAATCTTCCTGAAGTATCGACGTCTACTCGCAAACGAAGTAAACAAACAAAAAATAATAATAGAGGCAAAACAAACTCCAAAAATTAAATAAAAATATCAGATAAATAGATCTTGAATTTAGAAATTTGAATGGGCTCAATCGAGTTCGGATGCAAAAGATATGGGCTTTGGAAGTTTGAATATAAAAGAAAACCCTAATTTTGGATTATTCCGAATTTCTGAATTATTTCTCTAAAGAAAAATTGAATTATTGTGCAACGATGGCGTCAAAGAATGGATTTTTCGAATTAAAGAATTATCGACATGCGGAACCACATGTCAGCCGCTTGGTTCACAGTAGACCAAGTCTACCGAACCTTAGGATCTGGGACCGGTGGACTGCCATGCGTATGAATACGTGGGCGCTGATCTGGCACCACGTACGCGACACGGAGGCTCAGAGGCTGACACAGACGCAAACGTAGACGGCCACATGGCACGACACATTAGGTCGACGGCAGCAGCGCTCGGAAACCGACGATCCGGTGAACGGTGGCGCTAGAGCAGAGATGGCTGGTTCCAGAAGGTGGAGGGTGCGAAGGCGATCACGTAGGTGTGCTCACGAGTGGTCAGGGGTCAACTTGGCGGCCGGCGGTGATATCTCGGGCTCGACGGGATCGATTCTCCGGTGACGCTCCAGCGAAACGAAGGCCACCATGGGGTAGCTCTTGCTCTGGCGATGTCGACGGTGTTGACCACAAGGCTCCAGAGGCGCTGGCGGCGACAAAATCGCTCGTTGGAGTCGGCGGCGGCGCAGATGCTTCTTCAAGCTCCAGCGGCGGCTAGGGTTGCGCGCTCAGGCTTTGGTGGCTAGGTATGGGATGCGGAGGCCCCAAGCTCTCGGTTCCCTTTTATACAGGCGGCTAGAGGAGTCCGAGGCAGCTACGGCGAAGGGGAGATCATGCGGCGGCGTAGAAAGGAAGGAGAAAGGAGTCCGCAACAAAGACGATGATGACGTGGCAAGACGGGTCCACAGGTTAGCGGACAAGGCTTGGAAAGGAAAGCGTCACAATCGACACGATCGCGTTGGCGGGGGCCAACGCACGCAGCAAGAATAGAAGAGGACACGACATGTGGGGACCACATGTCAAGGAGCAGCGCGAAGGCTGAGCACTAGGCCGCATGATGTTGGGCGGAATGAAACAAGTGGGTTTCGGCCCAAACTATTTTTTGAGATTTATAATAGGTTTTCTATTTTAGAAAATACCAGAAATTCCAAATGGCAATAGAAAATAACAAATGAACTTGGAACAATTCTAGAAAAATCTAGAAAATATATCCAAGCACATAGAATCCAAATAAAATAGTTTTGACCATTATTCATGTTGACTTTATTCATATTAAATTGTTTTGATAACCAAAGTCTAATATTAAGCTTTTTAAATTAAATTCAAATGGTGAATTTTCTCCCTACTAACTATTTAAAAGATTTTTAAAGCTCAGAAAATTGGGATGTTACAAACCTCCCCCCTTAAAGGAATCTCGACCCTGAGATTCAGGCTAGCTAGAAAAGGGCTAGGAAACTCGGCTTTCAGCTCTTCTTCACGCTCCCATGTTGCTTCTCCTTCTGAGTGGTTGCTCCACTAAACTTTGCAAAAACGAACGGTCTTGCTTTTGGTCTGACGCTCTGTGACATTCAAAATCTTGACTGACTGCTCCTTGTAAGTGAGATCTTCTTTCAACTCAATTGATTCCAACGGGGCTTGCTCTTCTGACACACGAAGACACTTCTTCAACTGAGAGACATGAAAGACATCATGTACTCCTGCTAACAACTACGGCAGCTCCAACTGATAAGCTACTTCTCCACGGTGATCCAAAATCTTGAACGGACCAACATACTGAGGGGCAAGCTTCCGTTTGGCATGAAACCTCTTTACACCTCTGTGTGACGTCACTCGAAGATAAACAAAATCTTCTGGTTTAAAGCTGAGATCACGAAGACGGTTATCAGCATAGCTCTTCTGCCTCGACTGAGCTATCTTTAATCCCTCTCGATCATAGCCACTTGTTCTTACTCGCTTGAATAATATCCGCCCAAAACCGGATGTTTAGTTGCTTCGACCAATTCAACGGATTCTGCGCAGCACGACCATACAAAGCTTCAAGCGGTGACATTTGCAGATCGGCTTGATAATCTGTTGTTATCACGAGAATTTCATCGACAAACTCTTGTCCCAACCGGTAGCATTAGCTAGAGCATGTGCTCTAAACATATCTTCCAAATTTGATTAACTCTTTCATCATCCATCCATTCGAGGATGATAAGCAAGATCTTGAAATTGAGATGAGTCCCTAAGGCTTCATGCAAACTCGCCAAAAATGAGAGGTGAACTGAGATCCTCAATCTGACACTATCTTCTTAGGCACACCATGCAAACTAACAATCCTTGACATATATAACTCTGCAAGGCAATCTCCTGAGCAAGTGGTTTTGACTGGCAAGAAATGTGCAACTTTAGTCAAACGATCAACTATTACCCAAATTGTCGTACCCCGATTGAGTCCTGGGTAAACCGGTAATGAAATCTATTCTAATCTCTTCCCACTTCCACTGGAATCTTCAGAGGTTGCAATAGACCTGCCGGTCTTTGATGTTCGCTTTTACCTTCCGACACACGTCAGACAAGGCAATGAACTCTGCGAAGTTCTCGCTTAAATTTGGCCACCAAAATTTATTCTTAACACCCTGGTACATCTTAGTACTATCATGGTGAATCAAATACTTTGAATCATGGGCTTTCTTCAAAATTAGTCGTCTTAAGCCATCAACATCTGCACGCATAAATACGCCCATTGATCCACAAGATACCCCGATCATCTTTGGTGAAGTCTTTGAACTTTCCTTCCATCATTTTGAGCTTGATATATGAAAATACAGGATCCTTTGGTTGAGCTTCATGAATCTGTTTATCCAAAGTAGACTGTACTTCTAGACTGGCTACAAATCCTTCATAAACAACTTCTAACTTCAAGTTCTAAAATTCCTCTTGAAGTTCTCGAACAAACCTCTTTTACTTCCACAAAGATTGCAAAGAGCTCTTACGGCTTAAAGTATCTGCAACTACGTTGGCTTTACCAGGATGGTAATAGATTTCAAGATTATAATCTTTTATTAACTTCAACCATCTTCTCTGTCTCATGTTTAAATCGATCGAGTGAAAATATATTTTAGGCTCTTATGATCTGTGTACACTTCACGGCGACATCGATGAGGTAATGACGCCAAATCTTTAAGGCATGCACTACGGCAGACTAATTCGAGATCATGGGTAGGATAATTCTCTTTATGAGGCCTTAATTGTCATGACGCATAAGCGACAGCTCTTCCTTCTTGCATCAGGACACATCCTAATACTTGACGCGAAGCATCACGTTAGATATCAAAATCCTTGCGAATATCTGGCAAAATCAGCACTAGGGCTGAAGTCAAACGCTTCTTCAATTCTTGAAAACTCTCTTCACAAGCCATGGTCCAAGTGAACTTTTTCTCCTTTTTCAACAACTGCGTAAGGGGCTTAGCAATTGTTAAGAATCCTTCAATGAAACGGTGATAGTATCCTGCCATTCCCAAGAAACTACGAATCTGAGTAACAGTCTTGGGTTGTTCCCAATGTAATACTGCTTTAACTTTACCGGGCTCAACAGCTGCTCCCTCGGCTGTCATCACATGACCAAGGAAATCAACTTCCTTTTTTCAGAAATCACACTTACTGAACTTAGCATATAACTAATGCTCTCTCTGTTTCTCTAGGATTAACCTTAGGTGTTCAGCATGCTCTTCTTCTGACTTGGAGTAAACCAAAATATCATCGATGAACAAAACTACAAACTTGTCCAAGTATTCCATGAATACTTTATTCATCATGTTCATAAAATAAGCAGGGGCATTAGTCAGACCAAAAGACATGATTAAGAACTCATAATGTCTGTACCGCGTTGAGAAAGCGGTCTTAGGTATGTCCTTAGGACAAATCTTCAACTGATGATAACCTGATCGTAGGTCGATCTTTGAGAACACTCCAGCTCCTTTTATTTGATCGAATAAATCATCGATCCGAGGTAATGGGTACTTGTTCTTGATGGTGACTTCATTGAGAGATCGATAATCGATACACATTCTCATACTTCCATCCTTCTTTCTGACAAACAAAACTGGTGCTCCCCATGGCGATGAATTAGGTTCCACTAGGGCTGAAAAATAGCTCGAGGCTCGTAGCTTGACTCGAGCTCATCACGGCTTGGCTCGGCTCGGCTCGGGCTCGGTGAAAATTCGAGCCGGCTTGCGAGCCAAAACGAGCCAGGCCTTATCTTCCCTTATCCTTCGGTAATCCATTTATTTCCCCTCCTCCTCCCCACAGACTATGTCCCGCCGCCTCCCCGCAGCCAATCTCTATTCTCTGGCTTATCCTCCCCCCCCAATCTCCCCGCCGCCTCCCCCGCCCTTGGCCTCACCCCGCCCGCCTCCGGCCTCACCTACTCCACCTTTAGCCCCACTCGCCGCCTCCCCCTCACCCTCCTGCCTCCTCGCCCCGCTCCGCCTCCCCTCATCCTCCTTGCCCCTCCCGCCTCCCCTCCCTCCTCGCCCCCCGCCTCCTCCCGACCTCCTGCGCCCGTCCGCCACCTCCCCTCGCCTCCTCCACCCCTCGCCCCGCCTTGACTCACGCCTCCTCCTCGCCCGTCCGCCGTCTCCGCCTCCCGCGCTTCCCCTTCCTCTCCATCTCCCTCGTCTCCGACCGCCTCCCCGCCGACCTCCCCGACGAGTCGACGACATCTCCTCGCCTCCCGACCTCCGTGTGTGGAGCGGCTTTGAGGGTGAGGCCGAGGCGTCTTGCCGCCGCCTTGGCAAGGGTGGGCCACGCGGCGATGGCCGATGGTGCGAGGCTGCAGGCGAGGCGGTGGAGTGGTGGCCTCTACTCCGCCTCCGTGGCCGGCGGCGATTTACATCGATGCCCCATCTCCATGGCTCCATCTAGCAATCGATTTTGTGATTGTTGAATCTGTTGATTGAATGTGCTTGATTCAACCGCTACCGATTGAATGTGTTGATTCAACCGCGCCACGCTTCACAGACCGATTGATTGTTGAATCTGCTGATTGAATGGATGCATGATTTTGTGATTTGGTTGATTGAACTTGAATGGATGCACAAATGCACCGGCCAGAACGTTGTTCGCATTGCATCAGATTCGATCTTGGCTCGCAAGGGCTCACGAGCAGGCTCGAGCCGTCCACCGAGCCGAGCCGAAGCAGTCTTTTTGGCTCGTGCTCAAAACGAGCCGAGCCGAGCCGAGCCTGTTACGAGAACGAGCCCAACCGAGCCGAGCCGAGCCTGGCTCGGCTCGGCTCGTTTCTAGCCCTAGGTCCCACAAAACCTTTCTCCAACAGTTCTTCTATTTGCTTCTTCATTTCCACTAGCTCATCGGCTGGCATCCAATAGGGTTTCTTAGAAATCGATGTTGTTCCTCGCACTAAATCGATGACAAACTCGATGTCACGGTTTGGTGGCATTCTTGGTAACTCTTCCAGGAATACATCTGGATATTCTCTGACAATAGGCACATCTTCCAAAGCAACTGTCTTGTTTCCTTTGGTATCCATCACGTACTGATGCAAAAGATATGGGCTTTGGAAGTTTGAATCTAAAAGAAAACCCTAATTTTGGATTATTCCGAATTATTTCTCTAAAGAAAAATCGGATTATTGTGCAACGATGACATCAGCAATGGATTTTTCGGAATTAAAAGAATTAAAAGAATTTACTAACATGTGGGACCCATATGTCAACGGCTTGGTTCACGGTAGACCAAGTCTACCAAACCTTAGGATCTGGAGACCGATTGGGTGATCGCCACGCGTATGAATACGTGGTGCCGATTCGGTGCCACGATGCGACACACGAGGCTCGAGAGGTCGATATGGACGCAAACATGGATGGCCAGGTGGCACGACACGTCAGATCGACGGCGACGGCGCTCGAAAACCGACGATCCGGCAAACGGCGGCGCTAGAGCGGAGATGGGTGGTTCCAGAAGGTGGAGGGTGCAAAGGCAATCACGCAGGTGTGCTCACGGGTGGTCAGGGGTCACTGTGGCAGCTGGCGGCAAGGTTTGAGCAGCGGCGATATCTCGGGCTCAACGGGATCGATTCTCCGGTGACACTCCAGCGAAACGAAGGCCACCACGGGGTAGCTCGATCTTGCTCTAGCGATGTCCATAGTGTCGACCACGGGGCTCTGGAGGCGCTGACAGCGACGAAATCGCTCGTCGGAGTCGGTGACGGTGCAGATGCTTCTTCAAGCTCCAGCGGTGGCTAGGGTTGTGCGCTCGGGCTTTGGTGGCTAGGTATGGGATGCGGAGGCCCCAAGCCCTCGGTTCCCTTTTATATTGGCGGCTAGAGGAGTCCGAGGTGGCTACGGCGAAGGGGAGATCACACGACGGCGCAGAAAGGAAGGAGGGAGGAGTCCGCGATGAAGACCATGATGATGTGGCAAGACGGGTCCTGTGTCACGGCAAGGCTCGGAAGGAAAGCGTCATAATCGACACAAGCCAAGCGACGACGGTGCTAACTTGTACCGGGCGAAGAGAGAGAGGACAACGACATGTGGGGACCACAAGTCGTGAGCGACGAACCTGGGTTGAGCATAGTTGTTGGGCCATAACGAAACAGGAGTGGGTTTTGGCCCAAACTATTTTCTGAGATTTATAATAGGTTTTCTATGTTAGAAAATACCAGAAATTCCAAATGGCAATAGAAAATAGCAAATGAACTTGAAAAAATTCTAGAAAATATATCCAAGCACATAGAATCCAAATAAAATAGTTTTGACCATTGTTCTTGTTGACTTTATTCATATTAAATTGTTTTGATAACCAAAGTCCAATATTAAGCTTTTTGAATTAAATTCAAATAAATTCAACTGGTGAATTTTCTCCCTAGTAACTATTTAAAAGATTTTTAAAGCTCGTAAAATTGGGATGTTACAACCAAGCAGATGGTCAAAGACGTTATCATAACGCCCACGATCGGGTTGGGATACTGGAATCTAGATATGCAAATCTGAGGAACCGATCCCCGACTAACTATAATCCAGCCCCTTTTCAGAGAAGGCGCCATGACTCCATTATGGGCTGCCAAGCATTTTTGGTAGGTCTCCAAGCTATTCGTTGGCCGGACAAGTTTCGACCAGCCAACATAGAGAAGTTCAATGGGACTCAGAACCCATTGAAATTTCTTCAAATTTATTCTACCGCCATCAAGGCTGCTGGTGGTGGTTGAGGGGTCTGCCTAGTCATGGTTGCTTAACCTACCGGTCGGATCTATCTACACTTGGGAGCAGCTCTGCGATACTCCGATCGCCAACTTTCAAGGGATGTACGACCGTCCCGGGAAGGAGGATGATATTTATCGAATGAAACAGAAAACCAATGAAACTCTTCAACAATATATCAAGAGATTCAGTCAAGTTCGATACTCTATCCCAGAGATCGCAGAATCTTCTGTCATTCAGGCTTTTAAAGCGGGACTAAGGAACCGCTGGTTTATGGAGGATATTACAATACACATGCTCGCACTACTACGACCTACCAACATGCAAGGCTAGTTTTCAATGGCTTAATTAGCTAATGTCATCCCATACCAACTCGTGTGGTTGTACGCTTAGACTTAGATTGGTGGCACCGACGTTCGGTCCTTAATTGACCCAGCCGAGAATCTCTCCCTATCTACTTGTGATATACACCTCTCGTACTTCTCAGAATATAATATAACTCGTCCGCGTCGCAAACTTAGCTTTTCATTTTTATTTTTGTACAAAATAACAGAGGTAAACCCCTCTTACAAAAACTCCCAAACTCATCTTTATCATGCCATCCATTTTTCAAATTTTTGTAAAGACTATTGCCAAGCTAAGCAGTTATGCGAAATTCGCATTCAAAAAACCCAAGTTGACATCATTCATTGTCTAACCATAACCCTAATGGCTACAATAGTAAAGGTATCAATGTTTCAAGGAGGATCATGCATCGAATAGGATTTACAACTACCGTTATCCCAAACATAGCAATTTTACATCAAACATACACGCATGCATAGTAGATTTTGCAAAAAGAAGTACAATAATTAAAATAGCAGGATCAACATGGTCAAAGGGGTGCTTTCCTTGCTCTGGTTGCTCTGAATACGAGGATGGATGATCGTCGAAAAATTCAAATAACAATCAATGTCTATTCCAAAAAGAGCTGGAAATAAATTAAATAAAGAAAAATAATTTCAATAGTAACAAAATCCAAATATTTTTTCATATTCAGGTAGAGCATGATTTTAGATGAATTTATAAAAAGAATCAGCTCATTTGGAGTTTTTATGCAAAAGTTATTAATGTTTCAATTTGCTTCCGTTTGAAAATTCCAGAAAATAGAAAAGGTGACGTTGAAATCGTATTTTTTCAAAGTTTACCCTTTCCAGTAGAGAAAGCGTATTCTTCTCTATGTTCTACCGAGGTTTAGGCTTTCTAACAGAGAAAGCGTATTTTTCTCAGAACTAAAGGCGTCTTTCTCATTTTTTCAGATTTTTATAATCTTACATGTGGAGCCTACTTATCAGTGACTCATTCTTTTGTCTTATTGATTTTATTTATAAAACAGAGGCGGTCCCACATGTCATAGAATCATTATTCGTTAACTAATGATTAAACCTATTTCTGATTTTTTTAACTGATAGGTGGGGTCCACATGTCAATCTCTCGATTTTAAAACGTGTTTAAAAACCGGGAATAGTACGTGGTCCCACATGTCAGTGACACCTGTCGTAGACTAGTTTAATTTAAACTCTGATACTTAGTGCTAATTAGAGTTTAAATCCCTTGGGCCCACTGACAGTGAGAGAGGGGAGAGAGAGAGAGAGAGAGAGAGCTGGGCTCATGGCCGAGCAACTTGGCGAGCTCGGCGGTGGCGAACGGCTCGATGGCAAGGTCCAGGGATAGACAAAATAGGTTCCTCTCAGCTATGCCACTGGGTGGTGGTGGGAACTAGTGTCATCTCAACTCTTCCGAGCAACAGCAGCAGCAATCCCGACCAGCAGGCCAGCCAGCAGTTGTGGGCTTGTGGCTAGTCCTGTGCCAATCACACCATCTGCACGAATTGACCTTGTCAGACTAAACGTGAATAAGTATCGTTTTATTATTAACTTCCATGAGGTTTTTATAATTTACAGTTCTCTTACATTATATATTACTTCAATATATACAAAAGTAGAAGAAATTAAGGTTTGCAAAGAACATCTAAGATTTAGATTACGGCAAGATAAGTTGTGTCTTATATTCCATCACATGCTTCTAATGGAGCAAAGACATTTTACATTGCTGGCAAGTTTTATCTCACCTTTCGCAATTTATCTTCTACCGTCTTCTTCAATGCCAGGGCCTGCCCCCAATCAGGTTGAATCTATATAACAGACAACAACAAAAAATTAAGTTCAGGGATATATAAGGACAAGATAAATACTGTATGTGCGATGCTAAACAAGATTAATGACTATTTCCAACGAGAGTGTTTACTGCCTGCAGGACTCCTTGTAAGGTTAGGAACTCAAGAAACTTAGCAGCCAAACAGATGTGCAGGTTGCTTAACAGTAACCGCTGCCTCCATTATTGAGCAGCATGAACTTTAATTTAGGACAATTATTTGGAGGCAATATCAGTTGGCATTAACAGGCCATATGATACCAGAGGACAAACTGTGCCGCTCTATGTATTGTTCACAGGTACAAGAAGCTTAAGACAAGCTTACCACGCATGTGTAGCACGAATGCAAACCTCCGTACAGTGGTGGTGAAGTTGCCGGCTCCTGGGGTGGTCACCATTCCTGTAGTGTTCAACAGCCAGCAGGTAGAGCTTCTCCCTTGACTGCAGTCCATGGCGCAGCTAGGATAAAAATAAAGGGTGGGCTAAGCTAAATTGACACAAAAATTGTCTTTTATTCTTACACAATCCAAATTCATATAAGAATAGAAGAGAAGCAAAGCAAAAAGAGAGAGAGAAGTACAATGAAGGTACTGACAGCTCGACTCGGTGACCCCTCCTCTGTGGCTCTGTCCTCGCCTCCTCCGCTCCTCGGCCTCTGCCCTCCAATCTTGGCCGCAACAGCTTGTCGCGGCGGCACCCGGCACCAGCAGATCCCCTCCCCTCCTTGGCTCCTCCGCCCTCCCCCTCCCAAGCTCTGACTCATCGTGCCGCATTCTGGCAGATCCCCTCATCTCCTTTGCTTCTTCGTCCTCCCCCTCCCTGGCTCCAACTCATTGCGTCGCCACCCGTCACCCCAGGCTGTAGGCTCGAGCTTCCCTGTGAGCCATGCGGCCTCCTACCGTCCACCGGGTTGCGCCTCCTCACGCCACCGCCCCGACTTCCCAGTTCCTCAGCATGCCATCGGCTGCCACACAGATACCACTACTCCGCTAGGTTTTAGCTCTGCCCGGTGCCTACTTAGGCACACCACACTCGTTCGATCTAGTGGGGTTGGGTGGGGTGGTTGCTAGTTGCTCATTCGGTTGTGTGCTGACTACTGAGAAATGACCCATCTTCATATGACTTCTAATCTCTTCCTCCCTCAACCTTCCACTCTTGCATCCATGGTCCATTGGTCGCCTCCAACGGGGCGCTAACGAAGCCCCTAGTGGATTTTCGCCCCTAGGATCTAGTACTACAGTACATCATATCTGTTGACGGAGTATATATTATAGAAGCATCCATCTTCATAAGAAGCATGAACTTATAGTGAATATGGGTAGTCAGATTCAAAGCTTAACTGCAAAGGCACGCCGAGGGCGCTATAGTAACTAGTTCCTCTTGCACATTTTTTAACGTGCTACACTACAGTGGTGAATCCATGATAGAAATCGAAGGAGACTCAAAGGACTAAGTTTTTTTTTACTAGAAACCGAAGTGGAGTAAGCTAATTTGCAAAAAATATAGTCTTGTGCAATCCAAATTTATACATAGATATAAGAGAAGCAAAGCAAAAAAAAATGCAATGAATATACATCGCGAGGGTTACCGGTGCTAGTGGAGGTGGGCTCAAGCCCAATGAAGCCCCCTGCTGGCTACACCCTCAATCCAATGGGATGTTGGAACCACCACCACCCAAAGATGTTTGGCACCATAAAAACGCCATGATGGTCTCGGGTTAGGGTGGATGTGCAATCGCCTGCCGGTTGAACGGAATGGAACAGACGGTTTTGAGTTGTTTGACTTTTCAAATCTGGGCATCCTCGCCTCACGTCGGTGTGGCCGCTGGCAAGAGAAATTGGTGGGACCCACACAAGTCATAGTGTATGACAAGTGGGTCCCCTATTTCGATCAAGTGCATTTTTTTAAAACTTCGATCAACTACATAATCACTTGCTGGTCATAGACAATTCGAGGCAAAATGTCCATTTGACCCTCTAAAGTATTGTTGTCCGGCCACTTAACCTATTGACCTAAAAAACAAGCCCTTTGACCCTATCAAGTTGCAAAACTAGTGCACTTAACCCCCGAGGTGGTTTCACAGGTGGTTTTGCCACATGGCGACTAACATGGCGATTGACGTGGCTATGATGTGAGGGTGGCTTGGTTGGTTTCAGTCAAATTCAAGTCGAACTCAGTGGCTGGTTTGACTCAACCGAGCGCACATAGTGTCGGCTCAGCACTATGCTTCTTCTCCCTCGGTTCGTGGAGTAGGGAAAAACAGAGGCGGTGGCAGTTGCATGCGATGGCGAGTTTCGGCGGTGGAGGTGCGATGCGAACGCGCGCACGACGTGTTCTTGGGCTTTGAAAACCCATTTGAGGTGACATGGGTGGCAGGACAACTATGACAAATTAAATCGGGGCAAGGGTGACGGCAAAGAGAATAGGAGTGGCGCCGACAGCAGACTCTAACGGTCCTCCAGCCTGTGTTGCATGTGCAAGAGCACTGCGTGGATATGGGGAAGCTTATGATGGTGAAGGCTTGGCTTATGGCGTGACAGGAAGATCTGGCGAGAGCGATACCATGGGCAGAGAGGAGGAGCTTTATGACAGTGAGCTCTGGCGGTGGTCCAGCTAGGACGTGGCCACAGAGAGATTTAGGAGGGGTGTGAGATTGTGGTGACGCGGATGGCACAGTTCAGGACGGCATGGAGCAGCGGAATGCCTGCGGCGGTGACGGGGATTAGGGAATGGGTGGCGCTTTGGTCGCCGACGGCCATTTCATTGACAGATTGGCTCTGTGCAGTCGCAAGGAGGTAACGAAGGTTGGGGCGACGTTGATTTGGAGGATGGGATGGTTAGCTTGATGAATTTCAAAATGTGGGTGAGGAGGAGCACGGACGCAGCATCACAAGCGTCGGCGTGGGGAAGGGAAGGGGATGCGTGGTTCATGCAAGAGGAGGTGGTTGTGGTGGCATTGGCGTTGGTGTGGGAAAGGATGAGGCATGCGTGACTGCTATTCTCAGTCATCGTCGATTAAATCCATGGCCGACGGCGAGGTCGGAGCTCTGCATGATCGTGTGCATGCTATTTTTGGGTCGCTGGCGAGTGGGCCCCAGCTATCAGTAGCCTCAAATTCCCTCCTCCTGCCACCTCACCATGCCAACACAACAGCCATGTAGCGAAATTAGGCTAACCGAGTACCACGTAAGCAAAACCACCGAGCAAAACACAGGCCAAAGGACCATCGAATGGGTTTTCATGGCCCGAGAAAACGTCGTGCATGCGTTCACATTGCATCTCTACCGTCAAAACTCATCGTTGCCTCCAACTGTCGCTGCATCTATTTTTTCCTGCACCACAAACCGAGGGAGAAGAAGCATAATGTTGGGTCAACACTGTGTGCACTCGGTTGAGTCAAGCCAACCATCGAGAAGCATAATGTTCGGTCAACACTGTGTGCACTTGGTTGAGTCAAGCCAACCACCGAGTCTAACCTGAATCTGACCAAAACCATCCGAGCCACCCTCACGCCGCAGCCATGTCAGTCGCCATGTGTCAAAACCGCCTACAAAACCACCTCGGGGGGTTAAGTGCACTGGTTTTGCAACTTGATGGGGTCAAAGGGCCGATTTTTTAGGTTAGGGTGTTAAGTGTCCAGACAGTGATTTAGGCTCGGATTCAGAGGTCGGTCCAATTAGAAAAAAGTTAGCTAATCTCATTAGCTTTCCAAGAAGGTCCGGATCATTAGAATCAGAATAGAGAGCAAAAAGATACAACCTCGGGAAGGTCGTTGTCCAGATTTTGGACGTAGCTGGTAGACGTCGTGAAGATGGGTTGGTTTCATATAGTAAACGGGAAAATTAAAATATGGTCACAATTTGAATAATTTAGAAAATTTTGTGTAGTTTCCATAACTAGTATCGTTCATATATTTTCAAGTTTTAGAATTAAAGATATAAAATTGTGAAGTGGACTGTCCTGACATATTCTGGGATAGTCTTCGGGGAAAGAAATGGGGTAGAGAACGGTATAATAAGAGGTTTGACATAACTAAGAAGTTGTAGGTTTTTTCATGAGGATTCCATAAAGTTTTGGATGGTCGAATTTGGAGTTTGGATGAATAAGTTAGAGCCGTTTTACTACTAGGGCAGCGGGTAGTTATGTTGTCTTGGCGAGATATGCGAGGGCGATTAGTGTAAAATTTGGTGCTATGATGATGTGATCTTGAGATTATTTTGAATTATTTGTTCAAAGAGTGTGGCCTCTAGTGCCCTACAACCGCCTCGTTATCCGGCTCTGAAGGAATAAAGAGGCAAGTACATGGTAGAGTGGTGAACAATGGGTTGTTCGCCATTGTCGTTCATATTATTTATCATGTTATTTATTTTGCTTTCGTTAAGCTTATTTATATACATGATATTTATGACATCGAGTTAATGAGATTATGATATTGAGATAATGAGATTGAGATATTGAGTTAATAAGATGAGTTGTGAAAATGATTAATTATGATGTTGCATCATTTACATTCATCATGATAAGAGTGCACGAGCCAAGTCGGTGAGAAAGTCTTGTAACTATTCCGGTGAGCTTGGTGAGAAAGATACATAACTAGTCCGGAGTTCTCTAGATAAAGTCTTACATTTGTAGGGACTAGTTAAAGTCCTACAAAGTAGGGACCCCATCCTAACAAAGATAGGGGAAGAGTGTGTCATTGACGGGTGAACACTTCGCTATACCGGTATCAGCTGATGAGATGCATACGAGCATGTGCATGATGGTGCATTCACATATATGAGTAAATTGTTAAATTGTGCAAATTTACCTATATGGAATATGACTTGTTTATTTGAGTACGAGAATGTCATTGAATAGATAGATGATGATGATAACCTTGATTATGGTTGATAAACTGTTGTTTATGGATTTATTTTGTATTTAATGAGTCTTAGACTCACTCTTGCTTTATCGTTATTTTTAGGTGACCGTTGACGATATTTCGCTTGGGAAGGGCTAGCGCACTTGGAAGCGCAAACCCACACTCAATTACTTGATTCATTGAACATGAGAGCCTTTATTATAGAGTGATGAATTATATTTAGGACTTGTTAGTTTTGAATGGCCTTTGATGATAGGTTGTACTTGAATATTCATTTAATAGACTTTATTCGATTGGTTTTGAGTTGTTCTTAGTTTAGTATCTTGATATGCTTCATAGAGATTAATTAGCTATGATTGCTATATCATCATACTTGTTTTAATATGACCCGTGGACAGGTTTTATCGTTGAGATGCTTGGTGTAATTTATTGTAAAATAGTGTTAAAGTTGATAGTTAGTGTATTTAGAGGCATTCTGGGCTCCGTGTTGGACTAGGGTGTTACAGTTGGTATTAGAGCGAGCTTTAGATCCGTGGTGAATAGATAAACAACTTAGGTAAACTTAATTTGCTAAAATTTGTTTTAGGACTAGTAAAATTAACTAAAATTTGCTAATGGTTAATTAACTTAAAACTTGACACACTGTGCACAGTAGAATAGGGATGGGTCATGCATTACATTTGCGTTTCCTTTATGTCGCATTGATTTATGTTATGAGATGATTTTGTATGCTTATGGTTTGATTATATTTTTTTTATGGGTGATGATAGCTGATGTCGAGAGGTAGAGATCGTGGTTGTGGCCATGGACATGGCCAGGTTTTACCACCGTTCGTGGTATGTACGGGGGTAGTGAAGTGGTTACCCCGGGTAACTTAGTTACAAGTGTTGAGGATGAGTTTCTTTAGAAATGTTGTTCTCTTCCTTAAGTTTGCATTTGGTTATTCTTATTATAGTTGCAGTTGATGAATTTTTCTTGGGTTAGTGGTTACAATGCAGTTGATGGGTTTTCATTGGTCTTTATTGGTTCTATAAAACGATTATTTGTTTTCCCGACTGTTGAGTTATTCTTGCAGCTTGTGAATGTTGTTAATTGGCAAGATTGATCTTTTCATGGGAGTTCCATCCTTCTTGTCGGGAAACATGACTTATTTATTCGCTTGATATTTTGGATAATGAAAGTTTTATGTCGCAAGTTCTTTAACATGTGGAAGCTTTGACCCTATGTATTTTTTTTTGAGTAATTTGAGCGTTGAAATTTAATGCCTCTCTTTTATGAAAGAGAATGTTAAAAAACCCTTCACTGATGTCTTGTCATGCTTAAGTGATGTAATGACCCAAAAATTCAAAATTCGAGAAAAATTTAAAACTTATTTATTTTGGTGGATTTTCGAAATTTTCTAAAGCTCTTATTATTAACCTTAAAGCTAAAACAAAGTTAAATACAAAAACTATTAACAAGTTTAAGTGGAAATTATTTTATTTAAGTCCAAAATCATTCTAGGAATTTCGTGAATTTTTCTAGAATTTTTGGAATTTATTTGCTATTTTATAAAGCCTCTTTGAATTATCTGAATTAAATCAATTAGAAAATCAAAGAAAAACCCTAAACAGTTGAATGGGTCAAACTTGCCCCTACTAAACCACCCTCAAGACGCCTTGCAAAATGACCCAATTTCAGCGCTCTTTTTTCGTTCAATGACTGCTGGATTACAATCCAACTAATCGCACTCACCCTCTCCCTTTCCTATTTCACGCCATCGGCGTGGGCCGCCCGGCGTCTTCAACCTCGCCTTCCTTCCTCGCCCTTTCCTTCTCTTTTCACCGTGTCCGCCATGGCGGTTTCCAAAACTTGCCAAACGCGTTCAAATTCGATTGCATCCCGTGATTGACACGCGCATTCAATTCTCAATCTCCTCGCCTCCGACACGGTCTCCCTTTCCATCTGCGAGCCCGAATCCCTTTTTCTCGCTGCCGTCAAGACGCAACCTTCTTGCCCTCCACGCCGATCCGCCACGCCCTAGCCCTATAAATAGGTGCTCGGTGCGCCCTTCACAACAACCCGGCGCCACCACCCACTCCACCTTCCCTCTCGGTTTGCGCGAATTCAAGTTTTGCGCCGACCACCGCGTCGAGGTTTTTCTCCGATTCCGCGAGGTCAAGGACTCCTCGTCGCTCCGACCTCACCATCGGCATCACCATCACTGCATGCACCTTGCGCGCTCTCATTCGCGTTGAAGATCCTCGGGCGCTTCTTCACCGACGACCCGGCGCACGCCGCTAATCTTCTTCACCGCGCTTCCGCCACACCCTCGAGCAACCTTGGTGAGCACCCGCCAGCATCGCTTACCCTTTCTTTTACGCACTCCACGCCTCGCCAAGCGCCAGAAGCGCGCAGAAGGAGGTCGCCGAGTTCGACGCCTCGGGCCGCATGGCACAGCCACATCACGTCCACCTCGGCGCCATGTGCGCGTTTTGCAGTCGAAGCCACGTGGCCGCCCCTCAGATCAAGACAAAGACCACCAAGACTTCGTTCGGTGGACCGTGTCCACCGTGATCGTTTGACCGACTGTGGACTTGGTCTTTGACCCGAGGGCCCCACCATCTGTGAGACTCTAGAATTTTCGGTTTAAAAATAATTTAGCGGAAAATCTTTTTTCTGTCAGGCGCTGACGTCATAATCCCAATTTTCCTTTAGGAAAATAATTCGAAATTCATTTAAATTTCAGATTTAGGTTTAAACTTCTAAAATTCATAACTTTTGCATCCAATCTCCAAATTGGGTGTTTCAAATTTCTAAATTCATATAAAATCATTATCTAGCCAACTAAACCAAAATTATTTAATTTGAAGTTATTTTGAATCTGTATTTAAATTTAGAAATTCTTTTAATATCAAATTTAGACTAAAACTTGTAAATTTCATATCTTTTGAACCACAACTTCAAATTGAGTGATTCAAATTGCTAAAATCTTAGAAAATTATTATCTAGCTAAATAAAATAAAATTATTTCATTTGGAGTTAATTTGATTTGTCTTTTTGGATTTATTTGAATTTCATTTGAATTTGTCGTATTCTCGCCGTATAGAGTTTGACGATTAGGAGAGGTAGATCTTTCAGAGGGTTTAGAATCTCAAGACTTCAACGAAGGCAAGTTACATTCTTGACCATCTTGATCCCAGTATTTTAAAGTTAATTAATTCTGTTTTAAAGTTATTATTGCATGCATATTTTTATCCAAGTATTTTAAGTTCCTGTTTTAATTCTTAGTTATGCCAATTCCTCTGTATAGCCAATACTGATGTTTGGAATGCCATGCCCTTGTCACCTTAGTAAAATAATTAAGGTAATTACGCTTAGTCATTGCTTAGACCAAAAGATGATTTGGGAAATTTTGCCAAAATGCAAAGATGTTTTGAAAATGAATCTATGGTATTGCTTTTACCATAGATGTTTGGAAAACGTTTTGCCAAAGAAAAACAAATGAAATTGGTTTAGACTTGGGTGAATTGGATTGTTGGTGGGTGCAAGTTCATGCAGGCTCAATCTGATGAATGGTTGAGACCTGTGGTTTGTTTTGGAAGTCGCCTGACCATGTAAGGACCGGTCTGCGGTCATGGATGTTAAGCCAAACTCGTACCACCACAAGTCCGGAATGGGACAGACTTGGCCAAATAAGCTATATCATTTCACCATGTTTATGTCTTGGAAAGATGTGGAGTCGTGAAGACTTATTGATGATACCCACATGGCGCAAGAGGGTAGTCGTTTGGTGCGAAGCCTTCGACTACTGAAACCTTAGCGCATAATTATGTTGAAATAATGTAGGGTAAAGGCCTCGTGATAGTCGCTTAGTCGCACGCCTACTAAGCGTGTATTGGCGACATAATAAGCAAACTATCTCTTGTGGGTAAAGTCGTACCAACTCGCAGAGTATTAATCTATTCAATAGCCGTGTCCACGGTCATGGACATGCTTAACAAAAGCCACTCGAAGTTAGTCTCTGGTTTTGTTTGAAAAGACTTTGTCACCGATTTATGAAAATGGGTTTGGGGCTTTGGTGTAAGGGGTAATCCTTCACCATTTGTGTATGGAGGTTCATCCTACACTTGACATTGAGAAATCAAAATATGATTTTGATCTTATTAAATTCTAAAATGGCCTTGGAAATTACTAAAGAGTATTTAAACTGAAAATGTTTGTTTTATGCAAATAAACCCCGCCATTACCCTTTGCTCACTTTATGCATGCATTCAATCACATTTTACGGTGTAGCTTGCAAGCACGATGGTAGTGCTTACTCTTCTGAATAATCTTTATTCAGAGAAGACTTCTATCAAGACGGTGAGGACATCGATGCTTAGGCCACGCTCCCCAGCATTTATTGCTGTGGTGAATCGTTGGGGTCTACTACTACTATTTTATTTCATTTGTGTTTTACTTTATTTGGCCTCAGCCCGCTTGTAATAAACTCGAATAATTATTAATAAAATGCGTGATATGTTTTGATTATCACTTTTGTTTAACTGTACACTAGAAATCTGGACTAGTGTATGAACACAGAGAATTCGGGATCCTTCGCTCCCGGGTTCGACAAAAGTGGTATCAGAGCCATATCGACTGTAGGTCGTGGCCTTAGAAAATGCCTTAAGAACTTATTTTCAAAAACTAAAAGTATTTTGGGTCTATCCAAGAGTCTTCTCAACCTTTCTCTTTAAAACAATTACTAACTCATCTCCTTCTCTAAAATTGTAGATGGCCGAAAAACCAACCCGGATCTCCCACGGAATTTTCGCAGGACATTGGGCTGCACTTCTTTGGAAGATGATGCAACACCTGGACTACAACGCAAGACCAACATATCAAGGGTACCAGTATAAAGTGGGAAGCCAATATCATTTGGAGAGTTGAAGTGATCCTCACGCCAACCATAACCCAAACACGGATTTCCACATCATCGACGCCCAATAAGACGTTGGCACCTTCGCTGAAGCATTCCAGACCCAGCCAGAGAAGCCACAAGACGCCTTCGCTACACTTACAACAATCGGTTCCATGGCTCCGAGTTTCACTACCATCCAATGCACGTTTCCAGCCGATAAAGACCGGCACCTTTTGCCCGGTAGGAAGAGGACTCTCCGAGCTTACGATCGTGAACTTGTGCAAGGCGATGGACTATGCCTATGGAAACGCTCTAGACGATTCTGCGTCAAGCTCAAGACATGACCTACAAGAGGTGGAAGAAAGGTCAAGGTCGTGGAAGAAGAGCTAGCTTGCTACAAAGGCGAGGTAGCTCTAGTGAGCAGGATTATACCCCAATCACCCCTTAGTTGTTTCCCATATTGTAACAAGTTAGATCACGAATTATGAGCTATCGTTACCATTGTGATAGCCATAACCAAAGAATAAAATAAAATAATAAAAAATTATTTTAGAAAATTTTGGCTCTTTGTCTTGTGATTGTTCTTGGGCTAATTAGATTTACTCCCTTTAGAGCTTTCGTTCTATCTCTCTCTTCTAAAATCCTTAGAAACATCTAGCAGATGGTGACCACCCGTCTGCAAGCGAGGGCAAAGGTGCTCAAGGTCGTGGAAACGAGGACGCGGATTATCGGGAAAATCCCGCCCAGCAGCCCACCACCTCCACCAACCGAAGAGCCTAGTCAAGGCCAATTAATGGCTCACCAGACGATATGATGAGTTTGTGGCTCAATCACTCGCCAGCGTCGAACGCAAGCCGCAACCCACGCTCCACCTCCACCTCCACCCCCACCTCCGCAAAGTTGTCAATGTCGGAGTTCATGAGGATGCGTCCTCCGACGTTCTCAAAGAAGATCAACCTATGGACGCCGACGATTGGCTTCGTGCCATAGGAAGAAGTTGAATATTACCCGGGCTCTCGGATCGCGAGAGGTACTTTTCGCCGCCACCAACTCGGTGGTCCCGCTCAGAGTGGTGGGACAACCTCTGATCACCCATGCCAACGCTCAAGCTATCACTTGGGAAGAGTTTGTGCGAGCCTTCCGTCATGCTCACATTCCAGGGTGATGGCATTGAAAAAGAAGGAATTCGGCCAAGCGCCGCCAAGGCAACCGCTTCGGTGAGCGAGTACGTGATAAGTTCAACCAATTTTGCTCGCTATGCCCGCATGACGTAGCAGAGATGAAGACAGGTGAAAAGTTTATGGAAGGACTGAATGATGAGATATCTGTCCAACTGATTTCTCAGGACTTCACTGACTTCCAACAGTTGGTGGACAAGGCAATTCGCCAGGAAGGCAAACATATAGAGATGGAGAACCGCAAGCGAAGGATGGCCGCTCGAGGTTCAACTCGAGGGCAACCCAAACCTCGCCTCGCTCAACCTCACCAGCTGCGTGGAAGATTTCATCTACCACACCCGAGCTTCACCAAAGGCAACGCGCCAACACTTCCGGAATCCACAACTCGTCTGCTGGAGGCCCAAATCAGAAGAACTCTTCAGAGATTACTTGCTATCACTGTCAGGAGAAGGGACACTTCGCCAATAGGTGTCCTAAGAAGTTACTCCCAGCTGCCCCTAAACCCGGAGTCCAAGCTACTGGCAGAACCTCCGTCGCCACGAAGACAAATCAATACACGAAGGGACGTGTGAACCACGTCACGGCAGAGGAAGCTCAAGCAGCACCGGATGTCGTTCTTGGTACGTTTCTTGTTAATTCAGTACCAGCATCAGTCCTATTTGATTCCGGAGCATCGCATTCCTTTGTTTCCGATAAATTTGTGGGGAAATATGGGTTACCTATCTCCTCTTTAGTTAACCCTATGATAGTCCACTCCCCGGGCTCAGAAATGAGAACCAGTTCTCTATGCCCAAACCTTACCCTTGAAATATCCGGAGTACCTTTTCTAGCGGACTTGATAGTTCTGCAATCTCAAGGTCTCGATGTGATTCTTGGAATGGACTGGCTAGCCAAGAATCAGGGACAGATAGACTGTGCTAATAGATCTATCACCCTCACCAATGCACAAGGAGAATCAGTAGAATTCAGACCCAAGACTTCTACCGGAGGAAGTTCCATCCTGACCAGCTTGAAGGAAATAAAACTTGAAGACATACCAGTAGTGCAAGAATACCCAGATGTTTTTCCTGATGAGTTACCCGGCATGCCACCGGATAGGGACGTAATGTTCTTAATTGACTTAGTCCTGTGGACCGCTCCAATCTCGGCGACCCTCTGAGAATGCCGCCAATGAGCTAGCGTAATCAAGAAACAAATTGAAGAACTAAGAAGCAAGGGTTATATTCACCAAGTTCATCACCTTGGGGAGCACCCGTACTATTTGTCAAGAAGAAGGATAATAGTATGAGAATGTGTGTGGATTATAGATCGCTCAATGAGGTGACGATCAAAAACAAGTATCCGCTACCTCAGATTGATGATCTGCTCGATCAATTGAAGGAGCAAGCATTTTCTCAAAGATCGATCTACAATCCGGCTATCATCAACTAAAGATCCGCCGAAGATATCCCAAAGACGCCTTCACGACCAGATATGGGTTGTATGAATTCTGATCATGTCTTTCGGTTTGACAAACGCCTCTTACATTTATGAATATGATGAACAAAGTGTTCATGGAATTCTTGGATAAGTTTGTGGTTGTTTTCATCGATGACATTCTCATTTATTCAAAGGATGAAGAAGAACACGAGAAGCACCTAAGGATGATTTTGGAGAAACTCAGAGAACACGACTTTTACGCCAAATTCAAAGAAGAGTCGGCTAAAGCAAGTGGCCTTCCTTGGTCATATCGTGACGTTAGGAGGAGTTGTCAGAGACCCAACCAAGGTCGGCCGTTATGGATTGAAGCAACCAAAGTCATCACGTAGTAAGGAGTTTCCTTGGACTAGCCGGTTATTACCGCAGTTCATTGAAGGATTCTCCAAGACAAAGAAGGCCTATGACACAACTTCAAGAAGGAAAAGAAGTTTGAATGGACAGATGCTGCGAGAAGAGTTTCGGGGAGTCAAGAAGAGTTTAGTTTCGCACTGTGCTAGTATTACCCGATATTCATAAGGACTTTGAAATCTTCTGCGACGCATCTCGACAAGGCCTTGGATGTGTCCCGATGCAGAAGGCAAAGTCGTGGCTTATGCATCCGTCGATTGAGGCCACACGAAGAAATTACCCAACTCATGATCTCGAAGTTAGCAAGAATTGTGCATGCTTTGAAGATCTGGCGGCATTACCTCATTGGTAACCGCTAGAGATTTTCACGGATCATAAGAGTCCAAATACATCTTTACCCAAATCAACTCAACCTCCGAAGCAGAGAAGATGGTTAGAGTTGATAAAAGATTACGACCTTGGAATTCATTATCATCCCGCAAAGCAAATGTTGTTGCAGATGCTCGACGGCGTAAAGGTGTATTGCAACACCATTTTGGTTCGTAATAATCGGCGTAATTATATAAAGAACTGAAGCACCTGAACTTGGAGATTGTCAAGCAAGGCTATGTGAATGCTTTGGAAGTTCAACCCACTCTTCAGAGTCAGATCAGGGAAAAACAGTTAGAAGACGACGACATCAAGGAAATCAAGAAGAATATGAGAAAAGGCAAAGCCCCAGGATTTTCTGAGGATGAACAAGGAACAATGTGGTTTGGAGATCGCATATGTGTGCCCAACCATCAGGAGATAAAACAGTCGATTCTAAAGGAAGCTCACGAATCGCCATACTCCATCCATCCCGGAAGCACAAAAATGTACCAGGATCTGAAGGAGAAATATTGGTTGGTCAGCATGAAGCGAGAAATCGCCGAAGTTAAATCGCCGTTGTGATGTTTGTCAACGAGTCAAGGCAGAACACCAAAGACCATTGATCTGTTATAACCATTACCAATTCCGAATGGAAGTGGGAGGAGGTTGGTATGGATTTCATCACCGGACTCCCTAGGACCCAAGCAGATGTGATTCCATCTCGGGTGATAATTGACCGGTTAACTAAAGTAGCTCACTTTATTCCATCAAGACCACTTACGTAGCGTACCATTAGCGTAATTGTATATGGCCAAGATTGTCTGCATCACACGAGTACCCAAGAAGATCGTGGTCCGATAGAGGCTCTCGATTCACCTCAAGATTCTCGCGAGTTTGCACGGCTTTGGGAACAAGACTCAACTTCAAGATCGCTTATCACCAGAGACAGATGGCCGACCGAACGTGTCAACCAAGTTCGGAAGACATGCTTGAGCCCGTGCCTTAGAATATGGAAAAAGTTGGGACAAGAATCGCCTATGCGAATTCTCAGACAACAATAGCTACCAAGCCGACCTCTCATGATGTCTCGATTTGAAGCTTTGTATGGTAGAAAATGCGAGGACTCGCTTCTTTGGGATGAAGTAGGAGAGCATCAATTCTTCGGACGAGAATTGATAAAAGAAGTCAAAGCAAGGTTAAAGCGATAAGGGAACGTTTGAAGGTGGCTCAATCTCGACAGAAAAGTTACGCTGATAACCGTCGAAGGGAATTAACCTTTGAAATAGGAGACTTTGTTTATCTCGAGTTACTCCACTTCGAGGGTAAAAGGTTAGGACCAAGGAAAACTTGCACCTAGATTTGTGGGACCTTACAAGATTTTGGCCAAGAGAGGTGAAGTTGCATATAAGCTTGAACTTCCAAGCTCCTTGTCGGCAGTCCACGACGTCTTCCATGTCTCTCAACTCAAGAAGTGTCTCCGAGTGCCAACAGAAGAAACACCCCTTGAGGACATTGACCTTCAGAAGACCTCACGACGAGAGCGACCAATCAAGATTCTCGATGTGGCGTAACGAGTCACTAGAAGCAAAGTCATCCGCTCATGCAAGGTTCGATTGGAGCAATCATTAGGAAGAAGAAGCCACCGGGAGCGAGAAGAAGATTTGAAAGCCGAGTATCCCCACCTTTTGCTAATTCAAGTCCAATCTTGGTCGAGATTCCTTTAAGGGGTAGGTTTGTAATAAATTTCAAAAATTCAAAATTCGAGAAAAATTTAAAAACTTATTTATTTTGGTGGATTTTCTGAAATTTTCTAAAGCTCTTATTATTAACCTTAAAGCTAAAACAAAGTTAAATACAAAAACTATTAACAAGTTTAAGTGGAAATTATTTTATTTAAGTCCAAAATCATTCTAGGAATTTCGTGAATTTTTCTAGAATTTTTGGAATTTATTTGCTATTTTCTAAAGCCTCTTTGAATTATCTGAATTAAATCAATTAGAAAATCAAAGAAAAACCCTAAACAGTGATGAATGGGCCGAAACTTGCCCGCCTAAACCACCCACAAGACGCTGCAGGCCCAATTTCCGCCAACTTTTTAGTATGACTGTTGGATTACAATCCAACGAATCGCACTCACCTCTCCCTTTCCTATTTCACGCCATCGACGCGTGGGCCCGCCCGCGTCTTCAACCTCGCCTTCCCTTCCTCGCCCTTTCCTTTTCTTTTCACCGTGTCCGCCATGGCGGTTTCCAAAACTTGCCAAACGCGTTCAACCGACCGCATCCCCGTGATTGACACGCGCATTCAATTCTCAATCTCCTCCGCCCCGACACGGTCTCCCTTTCCATCTGCGAGCCCCGAATCCTCTTTTCTCGCCGTGCGTGCGACGCAACCTTCTTGCCCTCCACGCCGATCCCGCCACGCCCTAGCCCTATAAATAGGTGCTCGGTGCGCCTCCTTCACAAAGAACCCAATGCCACCACCCACTCCACCTTCCCCTCTCGTTTGGCCAATTCAAGTTTTCGCCGACCACCGTCGAGGTTTTTTCTCCGATTCCGGCGAGGTCAAGGACTCCCCTGTCGCTCCGACCTCACCATCGCAGATCACCATCACTGTGCCACCTTGTGCGGCGCTCTCATTCGTTGAAGATCCTCGAGCGCCTTCTTCACCGACGACCGCGCCGCCGCTAATCTTCTTCACCGACGCGCTTCCGCCACACCTCGAAAGCAACCTTGGTGAGCACCGATTAAGCATCGCTACCCTTTCTTTTGCACGCACCGCGCCTCGCCGGCGCAGAAGCGCAGTAAGGAGGTCGCCGAACTCGACGGCCTCGGCCCGCATGGCACAGCCACATCACGCCCACCTCAGCGCCATGTGCTGCTTTTGCCGAAGTCGGCGCCACGTGGCGCGCATCAAGCCAAGACAAAGACTACCAAGACATCGCGGTGGACCGTGGTGTCCACCGTGATCGTTTGACCAGCCTGTGGACTTGGTCTTTGACCCGAGGGCCCCACCTGTCACAGACTCTAGAATTTTCGGTTTAAAAATAATTTAGCCGGAAAATCTTTTTCTGTGCGCTGACGTCATAATCCCAATTTTCCTTTAGGAAAATAATTCGGGAAATTCATTTAAATTTCAGATTTAGGTTTAAACTTCTAAAATTCATAACTTTTGCATCCAATCTCCAAATTGGGTGTTTCAAATTTCTAAATTCATATAAAATCATTATCTAGCCAACTAAACCAAAATTATTTAATTTGAAGTTATTTTGAATCTGTATTTAAATTTAGAAATTCTTTTTAATATCAAATTTAGACTAAAACTTGTAAATTTCATATCTTTTGAACCACAACTTCAAATTGAGTGATTCAAATTGCTAAAATCTTAGAAAATTATTATCTAGCTAAATAAAATAAAATTATTTCATTTGGAGTTAATTTGATTTGTCTTTTGGATTTATTTGAATTTCATTTGAATTTGTCGTATTCTCGCAGATAGAGTTTGACGATTAGGAGGTAGATCTTTCAGAGGGTTTAGAATCTCAAGACTTCAACGAAGGCAAGTTACATTCTTGACCATCTTGATCCCAGTATTTTAAAGTTAATTAATTTTGTTTTAAAGTTATTATTGCATGCATATTTTTATCCAAGTATTTTAAGTTCTGTTTTAATTCTTAGTTATGCCAATTCCTCTCAGATAGCCAATATCGATGTTTGGAATGCCATGCCCTTGTCACCTTAGTAAAATAATTAAGGTAATTACGCTTAGTCATTGCTTAGACCAAAAGATGATTTGGGAAATTTTGCCAAAATGCAAAGATGTTTTGAAAATGAATCTATGGTATTGCTTTTACCATAGATGTTTGGAAAACGTTTTGCCAAAGAAAACAAATGAAATTGGTTTAGACTTGGGTGAATTGGATTGTTGGTGGGTGCAAGTTCATGCACGGCTCAATACATGATGAATGGTTGAGACCTGTGGTTTGTTTTGGAAGTCGCCTACCATGTAAGGACCGGTCATGTCATGGATGTTAAGCCAAACTCGTACCACCACAAGTCCGAATGGGACAGACTTGGCCAAGTAAGCTATATCATTTCACCATGTTTATGTCTTGGAAAGATGTGGGAGTCGTGAAGACTTATTGATGATACCCACATGGCGCAAGAGGGGTAGTCGCTGGTGCGAAGCCTTTCAGAACACCCTAGTCCTACAAGGGCTGGAATGCTACTAAACTAACATGTTAACAAAGCTAAAAGCAGACGACAAAATTCTAAATTTGGCGAGAACCCCCTGTAAGGTTAGCTATACAGAGGTTCCAACAATCATTAATATCAAGACAATAGTGAAAACAACAAATATCGAGAATCATCGCAAGTATAATCGATCTCAAACAACTATATCAAAAGGATGAGCTAAGTTCACGCACGCTTATTAACCAATCTTAATGGAGAAGAGTTATCACCACGACCAACATTTATTATTACAGTTCACCAATAATGAATGATTAAATTCAACTAAAATGGAATCTCGAACTTGATTACGGTGAAGTGAAAAGGTAGTGTGTGTCTATTCCTCCCATGGAGCCAACCTCAAAGATCACCTAAAAAACAACAAACAAAACAAGGGTGAGTCCGAGACTAAGCAACAAGAGTAATTCAAACATAGCAACATAAGTAGCCAAAGGATTAAACAATCACATCATGAACAACAAAGATTATAGATCACAAATCCATCTCTTATGATAGCATCATATGCAACAAAGAAAATAAATGATCACATCATGAACAACAAAGAAGACAAAACACAAATCCATCTCTTATGATAGCACCATAAGCGGTCAAAGGAAATAAACGATCATATCATGAACAACAAATTAAAGTGTATGCAATAAGCACGTGAATCTAACACTTGAATGAATGGAATGAATGATTTGGACGAAATGAAGGGACTACACACATGCAAATACGGTATTCTTGGTGACACACCCGTCGGTGTTCACCTAAGCCCGCATTTAACAAAATGCAGGGATCCAAGCCCCGTACGAAGAACCTTTCGTACGGATGTCCCAACCTACCCACATTGGAATGGTGGGTCTTACGTGCCCATACTCGAATTGATGGGTCTTACATATTGATCCACTCCGTGGATAAAACATGAAATGTGGATCGGGTATGACATATGAATATCGAACAAAAACAACATGCTCTCAATCATGAAGGTAACCACATGGATTGAATACACCATTTAAGTATTAACATGGTACTTAAAGCATAATACCAACTCATCATTGGTAGCATTAACAAAGTAATCTCATTGCTCACATTGTCTCATCATTATCGCCAAAGAACATGTAACCATTCTCATGTAAGCATACCCATATGGACATCATCATATACGCATCATCATGTAACTATTAACATGTAGCATCATTTTAAATATTCCCAAGTAGTAAGCATTATCATTAAACTATAGCATTCATGCCTATCAACATTACCAAACAGTAAACACCCACAATTATGAAATACAACCACTCAATAATACTACTTGCACTTGCCTCAACCGGGAGATGGAAGACAAGAAGCGGGAACGCCTAACCTGTGGTTCACCACCATCGCAAATGAAGTGTTCATCCGAATAGAGGAAGTCGTTATCCTTTCCCACGCACTCAGGGTGGTAAGCTTTGAGGTAGTTCCTGGAGGATACTACTAGATATAAACGTACATTTGATGAAAATACCAGGAGTACTAAAGAAGGAATAGAACAGTAAGCCACAGTGATTCCTTTATCTATCAGATGAACAAGTACCACGGCAAAGGACCCAGAGACAAGTCAACATCTCTATGCTAAGCAAATAAACTTTCATTATACCACGACCTCCACGAGCTCACTATTTACGGGTCATAGCAACAACGAAAATGACCCTAACTTGGAAACTACTCAACCAAAAATTGTGATTCAAGATCCTGTGGAAAGCTAATGGCTTTACCCTCAATTATCTAGGTGGTGAGCAGATCTAATTTCGCAGATTAACAAACTCAAAACTTCGTACCATTAATCAGATCAAAACCCGATCTACTCGACGGCAATCGATGTACACGCATGAAACAAAAAACCTGAACTAAGTCAGTCTCTAAGATCTACAAAAGGTTTAGCCACGCACCATAATGTGAATGACCCTCTACCATCAATGCAAGTTATGTGAAAATAGAGATATGTACATTCCTAGAAACCCAACCAAGACCCACAATCAACTATTCTAAACAGCCTCAGAGCTCGGTTCACATCTTCTATTGTTGAGTGAAACTCAATCCACCAAGAAATTCAAGTGCTAATTTATGAGTGCTTCCAATAATATTGTCAACATAGAAACCATAGCCCTCATCGACTTGGCGACTTTATGCATTTCACAAGCTTCCTTCCCAAAACCGATCGGTCTCCCTAGAATGGCCAAAATCAATGAACTCCATGATGATAAAAGAACCACCAGTTGGTAAGGATCCAACCTTGTATGGCAAAGGAACACGGGTTGATTCCGTGTCACACGTTGCTTACAAACCGAGAGCCTCCCCTCCAACCAAAGATGGACCAATGCGCCTGATGGTCTTCACCGAGAAGGAACCAGCATTGGTATCATAGCGCTGAGCATTGCTAAAGCAGCCTTCCCCAATGGAGCTAATCCTTGTAACCTGCGTGGCCTTCCCTTCGGTAAGGATCCAACGAGGAAACAACTAAGCGATCACAACTAAGCACACAAGCATCAATCCATGGGTCTCACGGGTAAGTAATGCGCACCTGGGGGAGGAGCTGCGGTCTAGGACCGAATCGGGCCCGGGGCGGGAGGAGCACAACCAGGGAGGAGCCGGAGGCGCTGACGGCGGCATTACACGGGAGCAGTACGCGTCGGCTGCGTGGCGGCGGCGGAAACAAGCGCAGGGCAGCGCGCCAAAGCCGAGAGCAGCCGGACTAGTGGCCGCAGAACGCCGTCGACCGCCTCCTCCGCCGACGAAAGCACCTCCTTCGCCTTGACCAAGACCAAAGATCATGACCTTAGGTCATCGCCGCCGTCGTAGATGGAGGACCCCGCCATTGCCGAGCACAGCAAGATGGGGCGCCACACGGTGAGAGCTCGAGGCTCACGGAGAAGGAAGAGGACTCGGACGCCTCAGCTGCCGGGGTGGTCACGGACGAGCCAGGCGCGGCTCGGGGACGGGAGAGACGGCTCGGAGCGCGGCGGCCATGCGCGGTGACGAGGAACGGGGCTTGGCGCTGGCTCGCTGTGGGGAATTTGGTTGGGGGCGGCGGCCATGAGATGGGGCGCAAGGGGAAATGAATTGGGACGGCAGGGCAAATGGAAGAAAAAAAAGGAGAATTAGGCAAGGCCAAATGGAAGAAAAGGGGAGAATTAGGGTTCTGCTGGTCTCTCTCCCTCTTAAATAGGTGAGAGGTCTTATGCCCTCTTGGGCCATGGGCCAAAAGGCCAAACGCTAAACCCTAATGCCCACTAGATTCTAATTACTATTACTATTAATTCTTAATTACTCATTCACATTACAGATATTACATTCTACCCTTAAAATGTAATTCAATTCCTAATTCTACTCACCGCACTACTCAAAAGAACAACCACAACCGAGAATTAGCAATGATAACTCAGACTGTCATGTAACAACTCTAGTTAAGCTGCTCATACGAGACTCCAGCTCTTAGGTCACTTCATGCTCAACATGGGTGCGCCCATGGTAACTCAACGGATTCCGACGCCTTATGACCCAATCCTCGCTCCGACCTCTCCAAAGATAATGCATCGGACGAGACTCAATGTGAGGCCTTACCGTTGGACAACCGCTCTAACAAAACCTCAAAACTCAGATACCTGTACTCACTCAAGACCGAATCGCATGCAGACGACACGCACCTCACAGATGGATCCAAGACGGTCCTAGCTAAACGCCATCTTCTAAAATCCCCACTACTAGCGAAGACAACCCAATTTACCTTGGAATTTGAATTCATCCCATACTACACGAAGTTCAATTCTCTTAAATTAGCATCCTCAAAGATATGCTCAATCCAAAATACATCATCCACACCTTAATGTAATGGCTCTATTAATCCAACCAAACCCTCTAGACAACCCCTTCCGCTAATCTAAATTAATCCGACAGATGGCGCCAAAGCACCTCAAAATAGGTTTCAAGCAATCACATCACCTCAAATTTTTAAGAATAAACAATTCGAATCCTCAATACACGCTACCATGTTCTACATCGGAAGGGTTCTATCAATGATCATTCCATTGCTCGAGAATCGCCATTACTCTATTTTTCTACATACAATCATTGGGCGACCAAAGATCTAGCATAAAAATACAGAGCCCAAATTTAACCTCCAAGACCTCTACAAATAACTTCCCTTATAACAGATAGAGGAATCATCAAATTAAATCTCTAACATTCCCACAATTCCAACATACTCACTCATTGACATCATTAGGAATCACCCACACAATAGCGCATAACAATCCAATTGCGTTACTCTATAAAATTGATCAAGGTTTCCATACCTTCGATAAATCCCAACATTTCAACATGAACTGAGGTTTTGGGACTACACTTCACCATAGGTTCTACTTAGCCGTATCACTAATCAGTTTTTTTTTTCACGATAATCATTCCATTTGAATCAATTTTCCTCCCAGAGGTACAGGTTAAAACCAATTCATCTTTTACTACTCCTCCAATAGCTTTGTACCAAAATCTCACCACTACCATTACTTGACTACCAACAAGTAGTTGCCAGTTTACGCTTAACGAAAACCTTGCAACACAAATCGGTTGATCCTTTCTCAAAAGGGAAGAGGCTAACAAGAACAAGTTTCTACACACAAGAAAATATTGCTTCTCACGGTGAGCACGAGACCAAAAGAGATAATCCAATAACGATAACCTTGGAAAACAAAACTGGGATCACAGTTGAGGGTACACACCCCTCAAAAGAGAATAGCAAATAACAATCAATAAGAAAAGGACATTGCGATTGAAACTCGACAACTCTTGAGCGGACAGAGCAAAAGGTTTAGGCACGATTCAAATAACCACAAGTCATAAAACTTGACTCCAGTCCTCAAATACTCTTACTGCACATTAGTGCCAAGAATCAACAAACTTTAATACCCCATTCTAAAGCTTCCTAAGAGAAACACAAGCCACAGGGTTGAAACAAATTTACCTTAACAAGAACATACTATGCAATAGTAACAAGGCACGCTATCAAAGACCACTTTCGAAATTCATCTACTCGACTGTTGGTGTGCTCAACACCAGCTTCATCTCTCACTATCGCATGTGCATTGAATTAATCATGTGTAAATATGAGGCTAATTCTATTTGCAATCCCATAACCACTTATAACATAGGTTCAACATTTCACCTTATGTTTAGAAGTCAGTTCAAAACACGATTAATGATTTGCAAGCATACTTTCTATAAAACAAGGTTTCACACATCGATACACCAACAACCATCTAATCCTTCATACTGTGTTTCAACAATTTTAGCACGCCAGAATTAGGTAAATCTAGCATTTAAGTAAGGTCATCAAGTAGATGTTTACAGATTGCTTCATATTAATAATCACTCTGCTTAGAACCCGCTGATTCTAACCAGAATAAATATACTCTAAATCACATATCGTCACGCAAACATTACAAGGCAAACAATAAATTAACCGCTTCGCTCACGAGGACATCGGTTAAGATTAATTATGCCTCGCACGAGACCCAACTTGATGTCATACAATATCAATTATCTTCTTTATTTACGAGTTTTCTCTTAACACCACAAACTTTGCAAAGGATTTTGACACTCTCTCGATTCAAAGAAAGGTTATAAACTCCAACACTCCGCCACTCCAAAGAAATGAGCAAGGTCGAAATCTCTTCAATGAAGTTTGTAAATGATAATTCCCATTATCCGTAATACCAAGCGGATAACCTGGGTCACCTTTATCAACAAGACAGATAGGATTCTTATGAAAGAGAACGATCTTGTAAATAACAATGATTACAAGCAACAAAGAGAGCTCAACAGTCGGAAAGACATTAGTTGTTTCAGAGAACGATTAGAGATCTATCGGAGCTTGCCCACTTCATTATGACCCCCATTCAAAAGAAGTTCATCAACTGCAAGAATCTACAACTAGAAACCAGATTCAAACTCGAGGAAGACAACAACTTTATCAAAAACTCATGCTCAACGATAACTATATAACAGGCGTAAGTACTCCTCTATTCCCTACCACTTAACGGTGGTGTAGCACGGTGAATCGTGGCAACAACCATGACCTCAACTTCTTAACATCCTTTATCATCACACATAACCAATACAATCAATTATGAATATAAGGTCATCTCATAGTAATCATAGAATAATTTCATGGATATAGAAGATCATTGCGATCATAGATTAACAACAAGAAAGATAGTATAGAAACAATTCAACAATTGCTCAACTAATGAAACATAGTAATAGAAATGCGGAAGCAATAGATTACCCAACCCCACCCATCGGCATAAGGTGTCATTTTAATAACGTAATTACCACGGACCTAAAGCCCGCTCGATACCAAGCTGTAACACCCTAGTCCTACAAGGGTTGGAATGCTACTAAACTAACATGTTAACAAAGCTAAAAACAGACGACAAAATTCTAAATTTTCAGAACCCCCGTAAGGTTAGCTATACAGAGGTTCCAACAATCATTAATATCAAGACAATAGTGAAAACAACAAATATCGTAATCATCGCGAAGTATAATCGATCTCAAACAACTATATCAAAAGGATGAGCTAAGTTCACGCACAGTTATTAACCAATCTTAATGGAGAAGAGTTATCAGCCACAGCCAACATTTATTATTACAGTTCACCAATAATGAATGATTAAATTCAACTAAAATGGAATCCTGAACTTGATTACGGTGAAGTGAAAAGGTAGTGTGTGTCTATTCCCTCCCCATGGAGCCAACCTCAAAGATCACCTAAAAAAACAACAAACAAAACAAGGGTGAGTCCGAGACTCAGCAAGTACAGTAGTAATTCAAACATAGCAACATAAGTAGCCAAAGGGATTAAACAATCACATCATGAACAACAGCATTATAGATCACAAATCCATCTCTTATGATAGCATCATATGCAGTCAAAGAAAATAAATGATCACATCATGAACAACAGCAGTACAAAACACAAATCCATCTCTTATGATAGCACCATAAGCAGTCAAAGGAAATAAACGATCATATCATGAACAACAGCGTTAAAGTGTATGCAATAAGCACAGAACGAACACTTGAATGAATGGAATGAATGATTTGGACGAAATGAAGGGACTACACACATGCAAATACCGGTATTGCTGGTGACACACCCGTCGGTGTTCACCTAAGCCCGCATTTAACAAAATGCGGGGATCCAAGCCCCGTACGAAGAACGTTTCGTACGGATGTCCCAACCTACCCACATTGGAATGGTGGGTCTTACGTGCCCATACTGGAATTGATGGGTCTTACATATTGATCCACTCCCGTGGATAAAACATGAAATGTGGATCTTTGGGTATGACATATGAATCTCGAATAAAAACAACATGCTCTCAATCATGAAGGTAACCACATGGATTGAATACACCATTTAAGTATTAACATGGTACTTAAAGCATAATACCAACTCATCATTGGTAGCATTAACAAAGTAATCTCATTGCTCACATTGTCTCATCATTATCGCCCGACAACATGTAACCATTCTCATGTAAGCATACCCATATGGACATCATCATATACGCATCATCATGTAACTATTAACATGTAGCATCATTTTAAATATTCCCAAGTAGTAAGCATTATCATTAAACTATAGCATTCATGCCTATCAACATTACCAAACAAGTAAACACCCACAATTATGAAATACAACCACTCAATAATACTACTTGCACTTGCCTCAACAGGAGATGGAAGACAAGAAGCGGGAACGCTCTAACCGGGGTTCACCACCATCGCAAATGAAGTGTTCATCCGAATAGAGGAAGTCGTTATCCTTTCCCACGCACTCGTGGTGGTAAGCTTTGAGGTAGTTCCCGGAGGATACTACTAGATATAAACGTACATTTGATGAAAATACCAGGAGTACTAAAGAAGGAATAGAACAATAAGCCACAGTGATTCCTTTATCTATCAGATGAACAAGTACCACGGCAAAGGACCCAGAGACAAGTCAACATCTCTATGCTAAGCAAATAAACTTTCATTATACCACGACCTCCACGAGCTCGCTATTTACTGGACATAGCAACAACGAAAATGACCTTAACTTGGAAACTACTCAACCAAAACTTGTGATTCAAGATCCTGTGGAAAGCTAATGGCTTTACCCTCAATTATCTAGGTGGTGAGCAGATCTAATTTCGCGATTAACAAACTCAAAACTTCTGTACCATTAATCAGCATCAAAACCCGATCTACTCTCGACGGCAATCGTATGTACACGCATGAAACAAAAAAACCTGAACTAAGCTGTCTCTAAGATCTACAAAAGGTTTAGCCACAGACCATAATGTGAATGACCCTCTACCATCAATGCAGTTATGTGAAAATAGAGATATGTACATTCCTAGAAACCTAACCAAGACCCACAATCAACTATTCTAAACAGTCTCAGGAGCTCAGTTCACATCTTCTATTGTTGAGTGAAACTCAATCCAGTCAGCAGTCCAAGTGCTAATTTGCGGAGTGCTTCCAATAATATTGTCAACATAGAAACCATAGCCCTCATCAGACTTGGCAGCTTTATGCATTTCAAAGAAGCTTCCTTCCCAAAACCGATCGGTCTCCCCTAGAATGGCCAAAATCAATGAACTCCATGATGATAAAAGAACCACCGGTTGGTAAGGATCCAACCTTGTATGGCAAAGGAACACGGGTTGATTCCGTGTCACACGTCTGCGTTACAAACCGAGAGCCTCCTCCAACCAAAGATGGACCAATGCGCTTCGATGGTCTTCACCGAGAAGGAACCAAAGATTGGTATCATAGCGCCGAGCATTGCTAAAGCGCCTTCCCCAATGGAGCTAATCCTTGTAATCTGCGTGGCCTTCCTTCGTAAGGATCCAACGAGGAAACAACTAAGCGACCACAACTAAGCACACAAGCATCAATCCATGGGTCTCACGGGTAAATGCGCACTGGGAGGAGGCATGTCTAGGACCGAATCGGCCCGGCGGAGGAGCACAACGAGGAGGAGGAGGCGCCGACGGGCAGACCACGGAGCAGCACGTCGGCGCGTGGGGGCAGCGGCAAGAATAAAGCGCAGGGCAGCGCGCCAGCCGAGAGCAAAGCCGGACTAGTGGCGCCGCAACGCGCGCGCCGACCGCCTCCTCCGCCTCGGCAAGCACCTCCTTCGCCTTGACCAAGACCAGGCGCATCATGACCTTAGGTCATCGCCGCTCGTCATAGATGGAGGACCCGCTTGTTGCCGAGCACGGCAAGATGGGGCGCCTACGGGTGAGAGCTCGAGGCTCGCCGGAGAAGGAAGAGGACTCGGACGCCTCACCGCCGGTAGTCACAGACGAGCCAGCGCGGCTCGGGGGCGGAGAGCGGCTCGGGCCTTGGCGGCCATGCGCGTGACGACGAGCAGGGCTTAGCGCTGGCTGTTGTGGGGAATTTGGTTGGGGCGGCCATGAGATTAGGCGCAAGGAAATGAATTGGGATGGCGGGGCAAATGGAAGAAAAAAAAAAGGAGAATTAAGGGGCGGCCAAATGGAAGAAAAGGGGAGAATTAGGGTTCTGCTGGTCTCTCTCCCTCTTAAATAGGTGAGAGGTCTTATGCCCTCTTGGGCCATGGGCCAAAAGGCCAAACGCTAAACCCTAATGCCCACTAGATTCTAATTACTATTACTATTAATTCCTTAATTACTCATTCACATTACAAATGAAATTGGTTTAGACTTGGGTGAATTGGATTGTTGGTGGGTGCAAGTTCATGCAGGGCTCCATCTGATGAATGGTTGAGACCTGTGGTTTGTTTTGGAAGTCGCCTGATCATGTAAGGACCGGTCTGCGGGCCGCGGATGTTAAGCCAAACTCGTACCACCACAAGTCTGGAATGGGACAGACTTGGCCAAGTAAGCTATATCATTTCACCATGTTTATGTCTTGGAAAGATGTGGGAGTCGTGAAGACTTATTGATGATACCCACATGGCGCAAGAGGGGGTAGTCGTTTGGTGCGAAGCCTTAGACTACGAAACCTTAGCGGGCATAATTATGTTGAAATAATGTAGGGTAAAGGCCTCGTGATAGTCGCTTAGTCGCCGCGCCTACTAAGCGTGTATTGGCCGACATAATAAGCAAACTATCTCTTGTGGGTAAAGCTGTACCAACTCTGCAGAGTATTAATCTATTCGAATAGCCGTGTCCACGGTCATGGACATGCTTAACAAAAGCCACTCGAAGTTAGTCTCTGGTTTTATTTGAAAAGACTTTGTCACCTGATTTATGAAAATGGGTTTGGGCAGAAGCCTGGTGTAAGGGGGTAATCCTTCACCATTTGTGTATGGAGGTTCATCCTACACTTGACATTGAGAAATCAAAATATGATTTTGATCTTATTAAATTCTAAAATGGCCTTGGAAATTACTAAAGAGTATTTAAGCTGAAAATCTTTGTCTTATGCAAATAAACCCGCCATTACCCTTTGCTCACTTTATGCATGCATTCAATACATTGCTTACTGGTGTAGCTTGCAAGCACGATGGTAGTGCTTACTCTTCTTTGAATAATCTTTATTAGGAAGACTTCTATCAAGGCGGTGAGGACATCGATGCTTAGGCCACGCTCCCCGCAGCGATTGCTGTGGTGAATCGTTGGGTCTACTACTACTATTTTATTTCATTGTGTTTTACTTTATTTGGCCTCGAGGCCGTTTGTAATAAACTCGAATAATTATTAATAAAATCGTGATATGTTTTGATTATCACTTTTGTTTAGCTGTACACTAGAAATCTGGACTAGTGTATGAACACAGAGAATTCGGGATCCTTCGCTCCCGGGTTCGACAAGTGAGAGGTTGTCATTAAAGAAATTAATTGATATGGTATGGGTTATCAAGTTGGGTCTGTAGCGTGGTGCATAATTAATCTTAACTAGTATCCTTGAAAGTATAGTTGATTAATTTGATGTTATTTTTAATTCATTACATGATGAATTTTAAATAAAGAATCTGTCGACTTGTTTGGAACCTATGAATTGTTGAAAAGTGTGGAATGTTGATAAACTGATTTGATCATTAGTATGTGTAATTTGCTAAATTTGTTAGATAAATTGGATTATTTGGTCTCTGGTATTAATCTAACCGTTTGGGATGGTTAAGTTAAAGGTGTGCTAGGTCTTGACTTAGTGGATACTAATATGGAATTTACTTGTTATTGACTACTTGATGATCTTATATAAATGCCATTTACATAATTCTTGATATACTAAAATTGTTGAAACATGTATAAAGGACTAGATGAATGTTGATTTATCGCTTTGTGAGACCTTGTTGCATAGAAGATTATGTTATTAAATCTTTAATAATATTTTACCTAATTTACGAACATAAGGTAGAATGTTGAATCTGTCTTTATAAATGTTTATGCGTGTGCAAATAGAAGTAGGGTCATAATAGCTTATATGATTAATACAATTGTCAATTGTTAACGATAGTATCTAAAGTGCAATTAGTGTGCACTAAAGTTTGGTGTTGAGTAATACTAGTAGTTGAATGGATGAGTTTACTAAGTGATCTTTAATCTGAGTGCCTTGTGAAATTGTTATATGATAGTATGATCTTGATAAAAGGGTTTTGTTTTATCATTGTGGCTTGTGCACTAGGTTTTCCCCAGATCAAGTTGATTGTTGTAATTTTATTAAGATAACAAAAAAAATGAAGTAATTTTATTGCGTTTCTTATGGAAAATTTATTGATGGGGTGGTAAGGTATGATGAATATTGCTAAGAGTGTATTATAATGATGTTAGTAAGATTGTAAGTAAATGGTTATGAGTATGATGATTCTTTTTAGAAAGAAGACAAAATGAACTGGTTTAAAAAAATGTTTTGAGTTTTGCATTAGTGATCTTTTGGAGTTCATGGTTTTTGTAATAACTAAAATTGGGTTGAGTATAGTGGCGTGTGTGAAAGTTCCCTTGGTTCTTAAGTGATTCATATGATTTGGTCCTAAAAGTTCTTTTTGTTTGAATTGGCAAAGTAATATTTTAATCAAAGAAAATTATTTTCTTTGTTAAAGGAGAGAGTGCAGCAGAAGTATTTGAGATTGGAGTTAAGTTTTGTAACTTGCAGCTTATTGAAGTGTGCTTAACCTTTCTGTTTTTGCCGCATAAGAATCTCTCAAGTTTCATTAGCAATGTTTATTCTTATTGGTGAAAGTTTGATGTTCTCTTCTTGTGTGGCTTGTGCCCTCAACTATGGTCTCGCCTTTTGCTTTTCCGAGATCATTGCTATTTGACTACTTCCCTTGGTCTTGTGTTTACTGCAAGTAGTAAACATGTTTCTGTGTGTTGAAAATTATTTTTATTTACCTCTTTTTTTAGAAACAAATAATCGATTTGTTTTACAAAACTTTATAAAGTGTATAGGGGTAACTAGTTAGTAGTGGTCAAATATATAATGTTGTAAGATCTTGGGTTGCAAGTTAATTGAGGAGCATTGGATGATGAATTGATTTACGTGATATAAATCTTGTTGAGAATTGGGTCTAAAATGGATGATGGTCGTTGGGGGCAAAACTGATTATATTGTTACAACTAGTAGAACCGAAAGTGAATGGTGAACCAAGAACATTTGTTCATGTTGGTGGAATATTACACTTACCAAATAGTTAGGGTATTACTATTGTGTAATTTGCAAGGTTGCATAGGTGAAATCGAATGGTGTGGTTTGATTTTCACCATTTGAAATTTAAAAATAAAATAAAATATGCAATTTGATTTTCATACGAATTTCAAAGTAAAATCCTAAATAATTAAAATTTTAAATAAATTTAGCAATTTGATTTGTTGAATAAAATAAAATTTGCAATTTGATTTTATATGAACTATAATAAAAATAACTGAAATGTTGAATAAAGATAAAAGTTATAACAACAATAGCACAAATGGTGTGAAGGAGACACATTGGAATAAAAATAAAATAAAATTATCAATTTTATTTCGATCACAATTTCAATAATTATAATTCAAAATAAAAATTAAATAATAATTAGCAATTAGATTTGTATATGAAATATAGCAAAAAATACTTGAAATTCAGAATAAAAATAAAATAAAATTAGCAATTTGATGTTAATACAAATTCCAAAGTAAAATCCCTGAATAACTATAATTCAAAATAAAAATTAGCAATTGGATTAGGATCACTAATTTCAAGAAAAGAGAACTAAAATTCGGAATAAAAAACAAAAGAAATTTTGGACTTTGATTTGCATCACAATTCCAAAGTGAAATTCCTAAATAACTAAAATCTGAATAAATTAAATAAGCCCGATAAGGAGGAGATAAAACTTTGTATTGAAGATGAGCTATAGACGATATGAGGCCATTGGGGTAGCTAAGTGTGCCATCACTTGTGAAGGGCACAAGGTCACCGGCGATGGCGAGGAGATTTTCTATATCGTTAGACAACGACTAGAGTAGACATGCTGATATCAATGAAGATGGAAGGTCATCGCGGTTAGTGAGGAACCCACAGCGTTGAGTTAGCCAACATCCAAGAAGAGAAGTGACCGACATGAGAGAATATGACATTGAGCATGTATAACATCATGCATGCGTACGAATAGAAGCGTAGGTGTACAGAGGAAGAGGAGCAAAAATCTTGAAGTACAGATGGCACAATCATAGGGAATAGGCTCGGGGTCACCAGAGAGAGCGTGACACTTGTTCCCAGCTGGGATCGGTGGCGTTTGCATGTGTATATATGTTGATGTCGTAACGGTTAGCATTAGCAATAATTGGAGAGAAGTAGAATATAACTATGTGGTAAAGTATTGCATTGAAAAGGGTAGTAGCCGAGAGAGATCGATCAAGATTTGGCCTTACTGTTAAAGGTTGAATAAAAAAAATTGTGACGGCAAGAAGAGATAGAAAACACACGGTTCGATGGGGCAACCAGCGTGTGAGGGAAGATAAGTTCAAAGTAGGTCATCAATGGTGCATCGGTGTATACATGAGCAAGGTACTCTAATACCATGTAAACTAATAAGGTAATTTGTTGCACACATAATCAAAGTATTACTTGAGATTAAATAGAGGTGCATGTGCACGCATACAATTTGGAAAAAAAGTAACTAATAGAGTAGAATATGGACATGCAACTACGTCATCTATGCATGATGAAGAGTGGTTACGTTTTCAAGAACCCCAGTAACTTATTATGCCCATTGATTTTTCTTCTATCAAAGCTCATACTTTAATTACGTTCCTCAATTTGTATTTTCCTTTCAAGCTTGTATTGTCATTTCTAATATTTATGATGTCTTAAAAATCTAAATAGTCTACAAGATACGTAAATATATTCTCAACCATCTAAGTTATATCATTTGATATTATAAACTTTAAAACAAATCTAACTGTATAAATGCGTGGCCCACCTTGCTAAGACAAAAAGAATACAATTATCTGCAGAAAGGATGACTGGGCCTAGACAACACATGTACGACTAGGCCTAGACAACCTGGCTTTTCTTTCTTTCTTGATTCTGCATAATTTTCTCGCTGGTGAGGACCAGACTAGCAGCATACGATGGCCCAGCTGGCACGATAAAGTCAGTTCCAGGCCCAACTTGGGCGGTGCAAGGACTTGCCCATTACTATGTGTCCCCTGCTGTTCTCTGCCGCATGTTTTCAAGTGAACTGGGAACAACAATTCTTATTGTCTAACTCGTTTTTAATTTATTTTTATTACTAACCCTTCACCAAATTTATTTCTAAATTTAATCCTTTTGGCTACACCACAACCTATGGTGTGACAAGATAACAGTGTCACGCGCATAATAAATCTAGCTAAATGACACTTCTTGTCACGCTATAAATGGTGGCGTGACCAAACAACAACATCACTTGCCATTTGTGGTGGAGTGGCGGAATTTAACCTTTATCGGGCAGGGAGTAACACCCCCAGATCCTCTGCGTATTCTACACTAGTCCTTGGAATAGTTGCTAGTGTACACAGTAAACAAATATGGTAACATCCATAATTCGCACAATTTTATTAATAAATATCAGAGTTTATTACAAGAAAGGCTTACAAGCCAACAATAAAAGAATACGGTGGAAGACGAAAAAGTAGTAGAGCCCAGCTAATCTGCCATAGGCAATCGACTGGGGTAGCGGCCTAGTCGTCGAGATTCACACCGGTAGTGAAGTCCTTCTCTTTTGAACAACATTTTATTAAAAAATGGTCACTACTACAAAAAGGCTAATACTAGACGCCTCATCACAGACGGTTGACCAAAACCATCTGTATTACATGCAATCACAGACGGTTTTGGTTTAGAGACCGTCTGTGTTACTAGCTGCGCTAAAAATCGTCTATGAAGAGGTAATATCACAGACGATTCATGTTGAAAACCGTCTGTGAAGTATCACAGACGGTTCTTGTTAATAACCGTCTGTGATAATTCTACATATCATAGACGGTTTTCAACAAAGAACCATCTGTGAAAGATCACAGACGGTTCTTAACAATAACCGTCTGTGATATTACCACATATCACAAACGATTTTTTTGTTATAACCATCTGTGATAATATCGCTACAGCCTAATACGTTTTCTCTTCTTCGTTGCCATCCACTTCGGCTCCCCGATGCGTCTCTTCGTCGCATCGATCCGCTTCAGCTCCCCAATACATCTCTTCGTCTTATGCTCCGAATTTATACCTTGTTTTATAACAAGGATCATCTGCCATCGAAGATGATCATCCCCACATACTTATAAGAAAACAAAAATGGCTGCCTCTTCCTTGTCGCCGGCATTGATGGCCTACTCGCCGCCTTGTCACGAGCACCTCTCTCACAGACGTTGAGCGTCTTTGCGGAATAACCTTGTTTCAACGGTGTCTTCACTCCTATGTCGGCCGAGAATTTGCGGAGCGGATGATGGCCACCTTCCGCCGTCTTGACATCCTCCTCCGCCGTGTCTTGGGTGATCTCCACTTTCGGCGAGTTTCACGCGTCATCGGCGTGGTTCTCCAAAACGACGTTGCACGTCTTGAGGAGGCTTCCGTCACTTGGCTGCGTGTCGGCGGCGACGGCCGAGTCGACCGGGCCAAGACCCCTCAAGCAAGGAAGAGAGCTTATGGGCTCAATTCTTCTTGGTTCAACGATCTGAGGTCTTCGGAGACACTTTCGAGCAAGGCGTCGGTAGGTGAATACATTCGAGCTTCGTTCACGATGATCGAGGAACCGTCCGATCCGACACCGTCGCCTATGAAGTATTGAAGATGGAGATAGCAGCCTACCTCCGCCACTAGAAAAACTTTGTTTAATTATAGATTTCTACTTTTTTTTAATATAAACATGTAATTTCTTCATGTCATGTAAGTGTATATACAAGATAAATATACTTGGGAAAAAACCATTTCACAGACGGTTCTATTATGGAACCGTCTGTGATAATTATCACTGACGGTTCCATAATAGAACTGTCTGTGATAAGTCTCTTTATTAGTAGGAGACCGGTCGCTATGGTTTGCGCTCGCCCTAACTCGTCACTCCCCAGCGCATTTACTCTCGTCCGTTCCCCTCCCCACCTCGACGCCGCCGCCCGACCCCGTCGCCGTCGCCGCAGGTTGTGACACCACTCTGCACTGCACAAGATCGTACGATAGTCGTAGTGTCTTGTGCAGTGTTAGGGTCGTGCCACAACTACGGTGACGCCGCCACCCCGCATGTCGCCTACGCCACCATGGCTTGGTTCTCCTGCTCGGCCTCCTACACTCGGGCCCTGACGGGGCTTTGCTTTCCCCATCCTCCCTCTATTCTCCTCTAGATCTGTTAGCTTAATGTCTTTTGTTGAGTTTGAATTTTATGCTTGAGCCTTAAGTTGTGTCCTGATGTTTGTGTGATTTATGCAAGGTGAAGGAGATGGATGAGGGTTGTCTTTGGTGGTGGGGTCGCCACCGTGGTTGCGCTTGTTATCTTGAGGTATCACCCTACCTTACTCCCTCTCTGTCTCTACCCCTTGCTCTGTGAGGAAAATGGCTAGTGCTTTCTGCGATGGATCTGAGGGGCTACTCTTTGGTGTGGTGGGTTTGGACACCCTTAGTCTTGTTGTCTTGCCGATGAGCCGCTCAATGATGTTAATAGTCTTATCTTTGAAATTGAATTGATAATTAGTTCATATTAATAGTCCCTTGCTCTGTGATGTAATGATGTCAATAGTCTTATGCTGAAATTGAATTGATAATTAGTTCATATTAATAGTCCCCTTGCTCTGTGATGCAATGATGTTAATAGTCTTATGCTGAAATTGAATTGATAATTAGTTCATATTAATAGTCCCCTTGCTCTGTGATGTAATGATGTCAATAGTCTTATGCTGAAATTGAATTGATAATTAGTTCATATTAATAGTCCCCTTGTTGCACACATAATCAAAGTATTACTTGAGATTAAATAGAGGTGCATGTGCACGCATACAATTTGGAAAAAAAGTAGCTAATAGAGTAGAAATGGACATGCAACTACGTCATCTATGCATGATGAAGAGTGGTTACGTTTTTAAGAACCCCAGTAACTTATTATGCCCATTGATTTTTTTCTTCTATCAAAGCTCATACTTTAATTACATTCCTCAAGTTGTATTTTCCTTTCAAGCTTGTATTGTCATTTCTAATATTTATGATGTCTTAAAAATCTAAATAGTCTACAAGATACGTAAATATATTCTCAACCATCTAAGTTATATCATTTGATATTACAAACTTTGAAACAAATCTAACCGCATAAATGCGTGGCCCACCTTGCTAAGACAAAAGGAATACAATTATCTGTAGAAAGGATGACTGGGCCTAGACAACACATGTACGACTGGGCCTAGACAACCTGGTTTTTTCTTTCTTTCTTTCTTGATCCTGCATAATTTTCTCACTGGTGAGGACCAGACTAGCAGCATACGATGGCCCAGCTGGCACGATAAAGTCAGTTCCAGGCCCAACTTGGGCGGTGCAAGGACTTGCCCATTACTACGTGTGTCCTGTTGTTCTCTGCCGCATGTTTTCAAGTGAACTGGGAACAACAATTCTTATTGTCTAACTCATCTTTAATTTATTTTTATTACTAACCCTTCACCAAATTTATTTCTAAATTTTATCCTTTTAGCTACACCACAACTTTGTGGTGTGACAACCTCTTCTTTATCCGCACATAATAAATCTAGCTAAATGACACTTATTGTCACGCCATAAATGGTGGCGTGACCAAACTCTTCTTATCACTTATTTGGTGGTGGAGTGGCGAATTAGCCACTATCGGGCAGGAGTAACACCCCCAGATCCTCTGCGTATTCTACACTAGTCCTTGGAACAGTAGCTAGTGTACACAGTAAACAAATATGGTAACATCTGTAATTCGCACAATTTTATTAATAAATATCAGAGTTTATTACAAGAAAGGCTTACAAGTCAACAATAAAGAATACGGCGGAAGGCGAAAAAAGTAGTAGAGCCCAACTAATGCGCCATAGGCAATCATTGGCACTACTACTGAAAAGGCCTTCTGAGGCGGTTCCAAAAGCGCCATCACAGAGCGGTTCGTGGTAAAAATGCGAGTTTATCAGGTCGATAATGCATTAGGTCATCACGAGCGGTTTTTGAACCGTCTATAATATATACTATCACGAGACGGTTTGTAGATGCAAATGCGTGATAATCGACTACCGAGGCGGTCTATAGATGAAACCGTGCGTGATGATCGATTTACCACGAGCGATGCGTAGATGAAACCGTGCGTGATGTTAAACTACTACGGGCGATGCGTAGATGAAACCGTCTGTGATAGTCGACTATCGCGAGCGATGCGTAGATGAAACCGTGCGTGATAGTGAACTATCACGAGCGGTTTCATCTCTGACCGTCTGTCGGTAATCGACTATCCTGACGGTTTCATCTCTGAACCGTCTGTGGTAATCTTTGCGTGCTAAATCTATTTACGTTTATTGGCTAGCCTCGGAAATGCTAGCCATGCCCTCTGAAACAAGCACATCCAATTCTCATTCATTTGAAGCACATCAAAATTGCATTCATTTAGAAACAAGCACATCAATTCACAAATCAATTAACTAAAATTAACCATTAATGTACATTAATTTACACACATGTACCATTATGTTCAATCTATCCCAATCAAGTTCAATCTGCTACTTGTGGAAACACCCATTTGGATTTATGACACATGCATTCGGGGAATGGCGCAAGGTGTGATCGAATTTTTATGAGCTCGCTCTGTTCCACGCGATTTGGTGATAGTACGCAACTTTGTCGATATGAAGGTTAAATTAGGGCTTATATAAATTGGTAAGTATATATGAAATAATTGTTGAAAGATTGACAAACACGAGGATCATTGGTGATCATGGAACCGATGAGTAGTTGCATGTTGTGGCAAACATAGTATCCACAGAGCGTTGCGACCGTAATTTCTTTGGTGGCCTTTGCAAAAATAGAATTGGTTAGTTCGAGAGGCATTGCTACGAAGTGTTATATAGGATTAATGTGTACTAGCTAGCAAGTACAGGAATTTTTGATCATGTCCGGCGTCCTTCCTTCATATTCCATCCTTTAGCATGTAACACGTCGAGACACCCTCGTGACTCCAAGAAGTTAGCCTTAGCCATTGCAAAGGAAGGAAAGACTACAATAGAGTTTCTATGGAGGAAATGTGTTTACGATGATTAAACTCAGGATAGTTGTGAAGTTGTGAGTGGCCCTCTGTAGGGAATCTAGGTATATTACGTATTTCGTTTTGGTATAATTACAATTAGAATCCAATGGTACCTACACGGGTATGTCGGCATGGTCATTAAACCTAAGTTAGTGTTGCTTATAAAGTACAAATCAACAAGTATAGCCGATGAGTGCAACACTACTTACTTACGGTTGTAGGGCAAAAGTATGAATTCCTTGTTGCGGTGAGCCATGAAAAAATCTATAACGTAATTCTCGACTAATGTTGCATTAGCCATGATGCTTTGCTCGGAGACAATGTGTGGGTCGAGAAACCTACGGTGATTTCCTTCTTTCGGCTTCACAGATCATGTATCTATTATACAAAAGCTAGGAGTTATATATAACATTTATCGATATTACGAACATTGACCGTGATTGTACACACTTACGATTGTCGAAGATCGTATGAGTGAGGCGTCGAGCTCGTCGAGGTTGAAGAGACAGAACAAGTCGTCGAAGGTCACCGTGAAGACGGCGTCTTGATACACGTGGTTAAAATGATCCTCCTTGAACTTGACGGTGACACCCGGCGTCGTTGATCAACCGGCTTGTTGGGACTATTCCATGTACCATGTATGCAATTCCGTGCAATCCGGTCCTAGGGTAGGGTCTGTCTAACTTCTCGAACAGCGGCTCGCCTAGCTTGTATTTAAGACCCAGCGGCAAGAAGGGATATCGAGGAGAGGACTCGATCGTCTTGATTTGCCCTTGCCCTTGTTTGCCTCGCTTTGTATAGGTCGACTTCACAAGAGTCGGTGAGCCGAGGTGTAGATGCATGTGATCTGCGGGCCCTTGCCTTGTCGGTCAAGAGTAGCCGGTGCGGTCGGGTCCGTGGACTTGATGCCGTTCTGAGACATTCCGTGAAGTTGACACCGGGCGAGTAGCTCGTGCAGATGTCCTCCATGGGCCTTTGGATGAATGTTCCAATGGCTTGCCCTAGAGTCATGACCTCATCGTTTGGGGGAATTTTCAATGGGACGGCCTCGAAATTGGCACAAACACCGTCCACATTCACTTTTGCGAAACCCGGCGCTAGATTTGCACCGTGCACCAAAGCTCCGATAATCGGATGGATACACTCGCCCCAAGCAAACATCTAGGGCAGCAGAGACATATCTCACTTGGAGCTTGCGCCGTAGCCACCTCGTACATAGCGGTACAAAATTAGCTACTCCAACAGCCTATCAATGGATTGAGCATTCGGAGATAATAATTATTACCGGATGTCATCGACGGAAAATCTGTCATCACCTATTGTGGTAGGGTTAGGGTTGGACGCTGTGACTACTCGGATGTTTGGGGGTGGCAAGCGGTATAGTAGGGCAGGGCTTCCAATGACTTGGCATTTGCAATCCCTAATCCTTTCCTCAAAGGTCTCTATCTGCTTTTGCTCGAGCATACGAATCCTTTCCTCAAAGGATTGAGTGACCTCTGTGTGACTTTTTCAACGACCTCCGCTCGATTTTTTGGTGAGCTCATCTCTGAGGATGCACGAAGATCCTCTCGTAGCTTTGCATCGTGCTCGGCTTTGGCTCTCTTCCTACTCGGCACGATCCGAGTCCGCTTGGAACCATTGTTCCCATGTAACAAAAACACCGGCGCCTCTCGTGCGACCGGATGCTCATTGTTTCCTAGGGCGCAGAGAGTATATCTTTCTCCCTATCTGCTGGAATGAGCCTTGGGAAGATTGTGCACTCGGCATTATCGCAATATAGCCCGACATGTCATTTCACTTCCTATGAAGTTATGGAGTAATTACAAACTAGGTAGTTCGATATCTTACCAGCGTTGGGACACTTCACGGTCTTGGGTTTGGAAAGTACACTTCCCGAGGTCGAATACATAACCTCGCAAATAACCACCGTCGGTAGCGCACATCGGTGATCTCGAAATAGCAAGGAGAGATTCAAACCGCTTGCTCGCTGTTCTGATCCTCCATATCGGGCTTTACCCGCATACCAGTGATGCGAGTCCGTGGGGTGCTTGTTTTTTGCTGGAGGGCCGTAGCGCCAGACTTTCACTCTTAAATTCATCTGCGTCTTCTTCGCCACAAACTCCGCCCAGGACTCTTCCAGAATAGATACTTGTGGAAGGCGGCAGATCCTTCTCCACGTAGTTCTTGACAAGCGTGCTCTTGAAGTTCTTCCACGCTTTGCGCACAGTAACGCGTGTCGTCGCCGGAGTCCGGGAGTTCTAGGGATCTCGAACGATGCGAGAATTTCCGCCAGCACAGCAGTTTTCAGTGGTCCGGGCACCACCTTCCACGAATCGTAGGTGATCTTGATCCGTTCCCGTGCAACTATTCCGACCATTCTCCCGAATGCGGACGCTGCTCGGCGAGGATTGATAGGGGTCCTAGACTGATCGACCTTCGTGATGGTAAATCGGCCCGTGGGCCTTTTCGATATTCCTCTTCTTCTACTGCGGTTGGATATTGTTCCAGAGGATGGTGCATCATCGAGACACATGAGGCGGCATGACTCGAGAATGGCGGAAGACATCTTCACAAGAAATAGAACATCATGTGAACAAATGAAATCAGCATAAAGCTAAGATTTAACATTTTGATATTGCTATCGATGTAGAGTAAGCATTCCAATTAGAGCTCAAGTACAAACCCGATTATCAAAACAATTTCAAGATTACAAGACTATTATCATCACAGAGCATTCATCTCAAGCCCACCACACCACATTGCAATGTATTCCGATGGCGATATCAAAACAAATACCATATGAATAATCGACTAGAACAAATACAAATTCCTAAAACAAGTACAATTATCATGAAGGACCATGATAGATTATTGATAGAAATAGTTAGGGAAAGGGGCGTGGGGTCGATCGGTAACTTCGGCATTGGTTACCTTTGGCGTCGAGGAGAAGGACGGCAGGAGCAAGCGATCTGGGAGGAGGCGGCGTCGAAGGGGAGGCACTGCTCTGGGGGGGGAGGAGGCGGCGGGCTCGGAGCAGGAGGCGCGGTGGGCTCGGGGAGGCGCGGGGGCAGGAGGAGGAGGCTCGGCGGAGGCGCGCCGAGGCCGGAGGAGGAGGAGGCGTCGGCAGGATCGGGAGGAGTCGCGCCGGGCTCGAGGAGGAGGCGTCGAGGACGGTGGCGACGGGCTCGGGGAGGAGGAGCGAGAGGAGTTGAGAAACTTAATCGTTTGAGATCTTGGCAGGCGTGGCAAACCCTAGCTAGAGTCCGAATGTAAATAGGGATGGACATCACAGACGGTTCTAAATTAGAACCGCTCAGTGATACATATCTATCACAAGCGGTTCTCACTTAGAACCGTCTCGTAATATGTGATGTATCATGAGCGGTTCTCACTTAGAACCGCTCGTGATATATGATATCACAGAGCGGTGTTAATAAACAACCGTCTATGATATACATGTATCCTGACGGTTTTAATAAACAACCGCCTCATGATATACATGTGAGACGGTTTGTAGTTCAAACCGTCTGTGATATTATTTTGTATTGGTTAATATCTAGATCGATTCATTTATTGGCTAGCCTCAGAAATGCTAGCCATGCCCTCTGAAACAAGCAGAAAAGACAAATACATGTATATACATCCAATTCACATTCATTTGAGAAACAATCACATCCATTTCACAGTACAAATCAATTAATTAACTCAAATGAACTCAAATGAACTAAAATTAACCATTCATCAGAACGTACATATACATATACACACATTGTTCAATTAATCTTTAAAAATTAGCCCTTCATGATGATCGGCGTGTATGTAGCTAGTTTCGTCATGTTCTTCTTCCTCGACCCTTATGCCGCTTTCGAAAGGAGGCAACTCGTCAAATTGATTGTATTCTTCCTCGCCCACTACATTCTCAACTCCGACAATCCTCCTTTTTCCATGAAGAACTACGTGGCGCTTCTTATTTGCCGGTCGGTAACATAGAAGACTTGAACAACTTGGTTAGCTTGAAGACGAATGGTTCGTCTTTGTATCCGACACGTTCGAGGTCCACGGTAGTGACGCCGTGCTTATCGACCTTCACCGTGGGAGATGGACCCAACGGCACCGAAATAGGGGATCTTGAAAAGCACGTGAGTCGAGCTCCCATATCTCCTCTATTTGCCCATAGTAAGAGCTCCTCACCCCATCGGTCTTGAATGCATCTATCACGGACACCGCTGCTACGTTAGTGCTTTTTATATCCCGAGCTGCGTATAGAATGTGTACCCATTTATGTCGTATCCTCGCCATGTTACAAGCGTAAATGTTGGCTCTTTTGCCAACCATGTCAAGATATCACTTGACGAGCTCCTAGCAAGTCGCTCCTTCAACCATTGGTTGAACCGCTCATTGTGTTGTCTCGTGATCCAAACATCCGGCCGCCGGATTACATTGCCAAGCACGTCCTTGTCCGGGTCGATATCTGAGGACACTTGGTCATGTGTTGCAAGACCGTGAAATGGGCTTGAGCATACGCATCCATATTTGGAGTGATTGCTTTCCTTCCGATGGTCCTAATACCCTCGAGCCTCCCCTCATGGCGAGATCGAGGCACACCTATCGGTTCGACCTGAGCCATGTAATCGAGGCAGAACTCAATGACCTCTTCGGTTGCATAACCTTCGACGATCTTGCCCTCCGGCCGAGATCGATTCCGTACATATGACTTGAGAATTCCATGAACCTCTCGAGCGGGTACATGCTACGTAGGAACACGGGCCCGCACATCTTTATCTCCCTCACAATATGAACAATGAGATGGACCATGATATCGAAAAACGACGGAGGGAAATACATCTCAAGATCACATAGAGTCGTCACCACCTTGTCCTGCAAAGCATCTAGTCCTTCGGGATCGATGACCTTCGAGCAATTGTGTTAAAAAATAACCTGACCTCATGATTGTCTCGGACCTTGATCGGCAAAATACTTCTAATTGCAGCAGGAGCATTTGTGTCATCAACACATGACAATCATGAGACTTCATGCCAATTAACTTCAAATCTTTTATCGAAACAAGTTTCTTCATGTTGGCGAATAACCGGACGGAACTTTCACGCCATGCAAGCATCGCACGATTCGGTTCTCTCGGCCTTGGGCAGAGTGTAACAAGCGTGGGGAAGGTACGTTCGTCTTTATCGGTCCTTGTTGGTGCTAACTCAGGTCTGATGTCCATATCAACCAAGTCAAGCCGTGCGTTGACACCATCCTTTGTTTTGTCACGAATGTTCAGTAAGAGACCAATCAAGCTGTCACATACATTCTTCTCTACGTGCATGACGTCGATGCAGTGGCGAACTTCTAGGTGCTCCCAATAAGGTAAGTCCCAAAATATTGATCTCTTCTTCCACATGTTCTTCTTACTTGTCCTCGATTTACATCTCTTTCCAAGCACAACATCTAAATCCTTAACCATATCATAGACCTCTTTTCCGCTTAAATGCCTTGGAGCTGAACTGTCCTCCTTCTCTCCGTCGAATTGTTTCTTCATCCTGCGGTATGGGTGAGCCCTCCGAAGGAACCTACGATGGCGCATGTACGGTTTTCTTGCGAGTGATTCAGCCACACACTCTCGGTATCATCTAAGCGGTGAGTCTGGGCTTTGGCCCCTTTTGTACTCGGCCGACAGTTAGCAAGGGCGGGATAATCATTTATGGTGCGAGAACAACAAGGAGCGTAAAGTGAAGTTCTCTCGTTTGTACGCATCCCATACCCATACCCTTCAATCCACAGTATTTTTAGATCTTCCATCAATGGTGCTAGGTACACATCAATATCATTCCTGTGTTGCTTCGCCCTTGGATAAGTATCGACAACAAAATATACTTCCGCTTCATACACAACCAAGGAGGAAGGTTGTAGATCTGAGCGTCACGGCCAAGTGCTATGTCGGCCGCTCATGTTACCGAAAGGATTCATTCCATCGTACTCAATCCAAACCTTATATTCCTCGGTTCCTTTTCAAGTCGCAAACCTCCTATCGATGTTTCTCCACCGGGCGGAATCGGCGAGGTGTCTTAACTTTTCGTCATTCTTACGCTCCTCGAGTGCCAATCTGTAGATTTGCATTCTTTGGGTTCGCAAAACCGCTTCAAACAGGGAATTACAGGAAGATACCACGCCACCTTAGCAGGAGGTCCTTTCTTCACCTCGATTCCCTCGTCGTCATCTGATTGCTTCTTACGCTTGTATCGGGATGCGTTGCACACCGGACATACATGCATGTTTGTATACTCGTTACGGTAGAGGATACAGTCGTTCGGACATGCATGTATTCTTTCTACTTCCATTCCCAATGGACAAAGAACCTTTTTGGCTTTGTAGGTGGTTTTGGGCAACTCGTTTCCCTCGGAAGCATGTCCGCTAAGAGATCTAACCACTCCGTGAAACTCTTGTCGGACCAACCGTTGCTTGCCTTCAATTTCAGCAGCTTTAAGCACGGATGACAACCTTGTGTATTCCGACTTGCGGCCGGGAACAAAGGTTTCTCCGAGTCCTCCATCACGCCCGGAATTGAACATACTCCCTCTCATCACGGTTCCTTCGCATCGCGAAAGCTCGATCTAGATTGTCATCGTGCAGACTATCCGAATCGGAACCACAATCGACATCATTCGGCGGCATATCGTTGACTTCCTGTATAATATGCATATCGTTGACTTCTTGTATAATATGCTCTTCACCGTGACTGGTCCAACATGTATAACCCTTTTTGAAACCCCTTCGAATCAAGTGTGCTTCGATTTGCGCTCGGTTGTTAAACATCTTGATTCTCGCGATCAATGCATGGACAAGTACATATATTCCGCCTTATTCAACATATCCTCCTCGGCAACTCTTGTAAGCGAGACACGCCATTAATGTACTCTTCACTCACACGGTTCTCGGTGTACATCCAACCGGTCCATCACACGGTTCGTATTGAAAACCACGAAAATAAATAAAAGGGTGATGACTTTCAAAGCGTATTTTACGAGGCTTAATTACGATTTTTCCATTTTTACATTTTTTGGATTTTATTAACTTACATGTGGGCCCTACTTGTTAGTGACTCATTTTTATTTCATGATTTTATTTATAAAATCTATGGCGATCCCACATGTCATAGACTCGTTAGTTTATTAACTAAATGATTAAAAGCAAGAGGATTAATTTGAAGCTCAAAGCTGGGCTTAGGGGTGACATCGCATTGCTATATAGTCGCGGGCTCTCGGCCCTAAGGCTCGCCGAGGCGAATCGACGGTGATGTCCCATGGAGGCGCTGAAACTAGCGATTTTCAGTAAACTCAAACTACTCAAATTAAAGGATGCTTATGCTTGATATCTCACCTCGATCACGAGGAAGGTGTCAATGAAAGTCGGGAAGGTCCAAGGCGCGGTGGGTCGTCGATCGGTGAACAGAGAAGCGGCGGCAAGCTCCTCGGCGACAATATATAGCTGAAATGGACCAGGCGGCTCGGTGAGGTGAGGCGATGTACTCAAACCCGGACAGGCGGCGATGGACCTATCAGAGCGCCAGAGATGGAGATCAAGAAGACTATATCTCATTGGCCGGAGGCGGAGCTATATATACGTCGTGATGAGTTAATTATCACGGACAAATTTTAACAAAAACCGTCAGTGATATTGGGTAATATCACAGACGGTTCATATTTAGAACCGCGTGAAGTATCACAGACGGTTCTAAATATGAACCGCTCGTGATATGACATCTTCCTGAGCGGTTTTGCTTTAGCGCTGAGAATAACACAGACGGTGGGTAAACAAAAACCGCTCGAGATTGTGTTTATCTGAGCGGTTTCGATGAACAAATGCGTGATCGGCGTCGATATTAGCATTTCTATAGTAGTGTGGGGTAGCGGCCTAGTCGTCGAGATTCACATCGGTAGTGAAGTCCTTCTCTTTTGAACAATATTTTATTAAAAAAGGGTGAGTACAAAAATATACTCTGCAAGTTACACTCAATAACATATTATAATGCATGCAGGAATATATCAAAGGAAGGCTTATATGGTTATTTGTGCAAAAATAGTGTTTGGCATTTTAAATAAAATAGCTAAGTTCAAAAGCTCAAATTTTACAATATCTAAAATTGAGTTTTAACTGAATTAATAAAGCTAGTGTAGGCACCAACCTAACACTAACTTAAACACGGGCACCAACCCGAGACTTCAACCCACAATTTTTCTCATGGCCACCCATCCATGTCATAAATTGTTTTATAAAACGTTTTAAAAAGAAAAACAAAGTCTAACTTTGAGTGGCTTTGCTTAACATGTCCATGACCGTGGACACGGCTATTCGAATAGTTTTACACTTTGCAGAGGTTGTACAACTTTACCCACAAGAGATAATCGACTTTTAATGTCCGCTTCACACACTTTCGTTCGTGTGCGACTAAGTGATACATTCACAAAGAGGATGAGAGGGCTTGCTCTTGGCTCGAGGAAGAATGAAATAGCACTAGCACGCTCCCTCAACCGGCCACAAGGGGTATTTATACCACACACAAAGAAACTAGCTGTTTGAGAAAAGTTTGCTGAAAATCAGGGAAACCCGGTCTAACCGCCAACCAATGGCTGGTTAGATCGGCCTAACTCCAACGGCTATAAAAACTAGTCGGTGGACCCCCAACTGGACTAACCACCCATACAAGGGCTGGTCAAACCGCCAAGAGGGCGGTCCGACCGCTCCAAAAAGGAGCCAAGCCAAACTCAAGAACAAACCTCTCTGGAAAATGTTGACCGGGGCGGTCTGACCTACAGCCGGTCAGACCGCTCAACACATGGTGGTCAAACCAGCACTAATCGTTAGACTGGTCCTGTGGCGGTCGAGAAAGCACAAAGCCAGGTCAGACAGCAAGGAGGCCCAGTCTGATCGCCCAACACATGGAGGTCAAACCGACCATTAATAAAAACAAGGATTCAGATTGCATCCACTTCAACTCAATTGCAAAACACATTCGTCAATTGAAGCGCGATACAAACAAGGAATAAACACATGATTCTTAACAATTTGCAAAACACATTTGCTGACTTTAGAATCATGCCACAAGGGTTAGGTACATAGACTCAAGAACGTTTACAAAACACATTCGCAAATAAAAGTCACATACTACAAGGATTATGCATAAGCCACAACTATTTACTAAACACATTCGCAAATACCAGCAACAAAGCCATAGAGATATAGAGAAAGCAAAAAGAGCTATCAACACATGACACACTCAAGCTACTAGTCAAGACCCCTCTTAATAGTTCGTCAACCTACACTAACAATCTGGTATCCACACTAAACACCGAGGCTGGTAAATTTTCTAAGAAACATATCCTTAGCTTTTGCTAGATATACATTTGCCTTGCACATCCGTTTGGAGCAATTGAATGATGACTCACATCTTCTCTCCAAAACTGGGTTCTTGACTCGCATCAACACATGACCACACTCACTTGATTTGATGACCTTCAACACATTGAGCCATCAATTGTCATCATCATCATGTGACTTGACCTATTTCACCAACTCATGGAAAATATTAGTCCACATGATGATTGTCATTAATTACCAAAATACTGCATTAACACATAATGGCGGGTTTAGATTCTTCAGGTCGTAGTAAATCTCTTGTAATGGTGTGGTAAACACATATGGAGGTTGCAGTAAATCTCTTTTAGTAAAGCACAGAGAGGTTTTATTAGTGAGACTTATATCATTATGTTACTCTAGTCATCACCAAGCAACCGGTGAAAACCGTTCATGAATCGGAGCTGCCAATCAAAAGTTATGACTAAAACTAAAAAAAATATTCTAGTACTAATAAGGAACACATATTTGTTAGTTCGTTGGCTCCATGTCACTAGTTGGTTAAGATCGCAGTAATTTCCTAAAAAAAATGAAAATCACACTAAATCTCTTGTAGTGTTGTAGTAAAAGCACAAGGAGGTTGCAACAAATCTGTTGTACAGGTTCATTAAAGGCACAGTGAGGTCGCAGTAAATCTCTTGTAAGGTGCAGTAAACACATATGGAGGTTGAAGTGAATCTCTTTTAGATATGCAGTAAATCTATTTTAGTAAACGCATAGAGAGGCTTTATTGGTGAGACTTATGTAATTCTATTACTCTCGTCGTGACCAAGCTACCAATGAAAACCATTCGTGAATCAGAGCAGCCGAACAAAAGTTATGACTAAAACAAAAAAAAATAAACATTCTAGTACTAATAAGGAACCCATATTTATTAGTTAGTTGGCTACATGTCACAAGTTATTTAAGATCGTTGTAATTTCCTAAAAAAAGAAGATCGTAGTAAATCTCTTGTAGTTTTGTTGTAAAAGCACAAGAAGCTCGCAGCAATCTGTTGTAAGTTTATTATATTCCTATACTCTGACCGTACGTATATGTGTTTAACAATTGCACTGTGCATGCATCTTTGGGAACTTTTCTATGATATTAAGCCATAAAAGAACATAACATGTAAGAAGATGATACTACTACGTACTACGAATGATCTATCATTCAACAAACAAAATCTATCTCTTCTCTTCTGATGAGTATTGGAGTAATCATTGAGCAAAGGACACATGCATCATGCTAGGAAAAACCTCATGGATGCATACAACAAAGATTCAGTTGGCGGCGTCCTAGTGAGGGGATGGTTGTGCTCCAAAATAACCCTTTCGACACAGATGGAGGCATCCTTCATGCTCTTCTTCGGCTTCACAAGGCCCTGCACCCAATCATCTTCGAAGTTTTGTCATGTTCACGTTCCTTTTCAGGCATGTAGCTAGTGCGTATGTTTTCCTTCCAGATTGCAACAGAACTCTCAGATCGTATTCTTGCTTCTACTCTTCCTGGCACCAAACCCGTCACGTCATGCGTACCAACAGTAGAACTGGTAAGCTTCATCCAAATTCACGAACTGTATGCAGAGCTGCGGCACCATGTAGTCTAGAACATCAGGGTCCTGATAACAGTAAATGGCAACTGTCGACGTCTGGGACTCCCATCACAGAACGAATAAACAAAAGTATAAAAAGAAAATGGAGATTGTTGTCTATTCGCCTTAGGACTCAAATGGTGATGTATATTGCAAAGGGTGTGCTCTGATTACAGGGAGAATGATTATGAATGATTGTGGAACAAGATGATTACAAAGGCACATAGGTCGGGTCTTTTATAGTCTACAAGCGTCGGCAGTTCGTTGCAGTTATGCCTCTTCGCGCCATCAATCACGACCCTTCATGCCACCAATCGTGTCCTTTCGTGCCAACTGTTGTGTCTCTGGATTAAATCGCCAATGCCTTTTCTCCACATGGATTGTCGTTAGCCGCACGTAGGCAACTACCTTTGAGGACCTCCTCTGCGGGAAAGAGGTCCTAGAGTGGTCTTGGGATAGGAGTTCTTAGAGTGATACGAAGAAATCTCCAAGGGAGGTCCAAGAGGATCTCCATAAGAGGTCGAAGGGTGGTCTAAGGAAAGACTCTCAGGCCCACCTCTTGACTGCTTGATTGATCTTGGGCCCAGCAAACTAACTTGGGCCTAGCAGATGATCTAGATTATTTACAATAAAAATATACCCAAATAATTGACTAGTCAACAATCCTCGTTAGCAACCTTCAGCACAGTAAATTTTTTGTCACAAAGACGTAAGTTTTGTCACCATCAAACACAGTAATCGTGACCGGATATGTAGTAAACCTTTTGCTATACGCACAGTAAGTCTAAACAAGACAAGTGTTAGTAAATTTTACGTGTCGTTTACAGTAAAGAAAGCTCATACAGGACAATAAAAAATTTACATAACGAGACATATTTTTTTCTATACCACTAAGAAAAGTAATTTGTGGCCAATCATATAGTAAAAGACAGATCTCAATGTAGTAAAACCTTTTTGTCACACGCGCAATAAATTCCAACAAGACAAGCATTAGTAATATCACGTGTCGTTGATAGTAAGAGAGCTCATATAGAACAGTAAAAAATGTATGTAAGTGAACGATGGCTTTGTGTCCAGTGTCCTCATCATGCTCGAAGAAACCGTGGGGGGTGGCGCTAGTACCAAGGTTTGGAGTAGACGATCCCGGACGTCGAGGGGGGGGCTTACTTCTAGTGGCCCCACGTTTACCATCGGTGTAGCTGGTTTGTGCGAAGGAACCCGGTGTGGTTGCCGCTCTGTCTAGCAAGGCAGTAAATGACGAGGGAAACCTGCATGTCACCGGAACTGGAGACGGAGGAGGCACGGTGGAGGCAGAACTGCACGCCACAGCGATAGCGATCAATTACTCTTGATCTGGGGGCTCTTGCGCCCGCGCTCTGGACGGTCTAGGGCCATTTTGTCGTCGATTCAATGCGGCGGAAGAGGGGCGTTTGAAGGGGGCAGCGGAAGGGATCGATAGAAGGGGGTGGTGAAAGGGGGAAGGGGTGGTAGATTGAGGGATACGCATTGTTTTACGGTTGGTTGTGTTACGTACGCGGGTGCATTAACATGGGTTGTCTTTACACTTATAAATATTGTAAATGAAGGAGAATAAGGAATGTTGATCGATGGCTACAACTCGTCTTTGCTCTACTTATATATTCATGTACTCTGACCGTGTATGTATTTAACGAATACACTGTGCATGTTTGGGAACTTTTCTATCATATAAAGCCATAAAAGGACATAACTTGTAGAAAATGATACTACTACTACGTACGATCTATCACCACAAACACAACCTGTCTCTTCTCTTCTGATGAGTATTGGACTAATCATTGAGATAAGAAAACATATGCATCACGCATCACGGATTTGATGGGGTTTTGGTTCCTCTTGCTTTGTATGGTGAGTGTTGCATATATTGCTCTCCTGTCTGTGGAGCAGTGGTTTATAAATGATTTATTCTCACCGTCTACGGTATTTTTAGTAATTTATTTATGTACTTGATTAGAGATTTTGCAGTGAACATTTTTATTAGGACCAATTGATGGGTTGGAAGCGTCGGTACTTTAATTGGCACGTACGTACGTACGTACTTAAGACATGCATGCATCGATATCTCATTGGCACGTACGTAACAGCCAGCAGGGTACCGGCGGCCATTCTCAACCTGTTCATTTAATAGCTTGCACAGTTAGCTAGCTACTAATTACAACTCAATACGCATCACGAGGGGAATAGTCCTGGATGCAACCCCAACGATTTATTAATAGTCACCAAAAATGGTGGCTAGGACTAGCTATGTATGTAGCTGTGCTTGTACTACAGTTTTACGAATCATTTAAACCTTAATTACACTTTTCCTTTAATTATTACTCCGCGATTTGCCGGTTAGATTTATTTCGAAGTTTGTATAAATACTTAAGAGTATATTTATGTATCTTGTACTCTATAGATTTTTAAGATATATCCTAAACATTGTAAATAACAATAAGAAGCTTGTAGGAGATTACAGCCTCGGGAATGTAATGAATTGAAGTATGAGCTTTGATGAAAACAAATCATTGAGCATAATAAATTGTTGGGGCTTTTATAAACTAATCACTCTACATCGTGCATAGATCATGTAACTGTATGCCCCTATTCTTACTCTATTGGTTATTATTTTTCCAAATTGCATGCATGCGCATGTATCTCTATTTAATCTCAATCAATACGTTGATTATGTGTGCGGCAAAATATCTTATTAGTTTACATGGTATTAGAGTACATTGCTCACGCATACACCGATGCACTAAGGGCGACCTACCTTGCACTTATCTTTCCTCACATATCGACTGCCCCCACTAAACCGTGTATCTTCTCTCTCTTCTCGTCGTTGCAACATTTTTGCTTCAACCTCCAACAGTAAGCCCAAATCTTAATCGGTCTCTCTCAGCTGCTACCCCTTCCAATGCAATACTTTACTGCATAGTTAACTTCTACTTCTCCCCAATTTTTATTTAATGCTAACCATTACGACATCAACATGCATACACATGCAACCGTCATTGGTCCCAAAGCTAGGACATGTGTCATGCTCTCTTCGGTGACCCCGAGCATATTCCCTGCGGCTACGTCATCTCTACTCCAAGCGACTCCAAGCTTTTTGCTCCTCTGCATCTGTACACCGCACTTCCATTCGTACGGATACATGCATGTACATATGCATGTATATATGATGTTATACATGCTCGATGTCCTCTTCTCCCATGTTGGTCGCTCCACTTCTTCGACGTTGGTCAACTCAATGTTGTGGCTTCCTCACTAACCACGACGACCTCCCATCTTCACTGATGTCAGCATGTTTGCTTTAGTCAGTGTCCAACGATATGGAGAAACTTTTTCGCCATCGTCGTGACGACGCACTCTCACTAGTGACAAAGATGCTCTTAGCTATCCGATGGCCCCATATCGTTCATAGCTCGTCTTCAATGCAAAACTCCATCTCCTCTCTATTAGGGCTTCCCCATTATCAAGCTTTTTTGCCACTAATTTCTTCAACAACGCCGACACTCACCACATGACCTTGAGAGCGAACGTGGTGGCTTCTTTTGTGTCTCATCCGATACCATTCATGTCATTCTCGTTACAAATTTTATTTTTATTCAACATCTCAATTATTTTTATCAAACTTTGTACACAAATCAAATTTCTCAATTTATTTAATTTAATCCTAATTTTAGTTATTTATGGATTTTACATTGGAATTAGTATATGGAAATAAAATTGTAAATTTTCTTATTTTTATTCTCAGATTTTAGTTGTTTTTTCTTGGAATTAGATTCAATCCAATTGCTAATTTTTCTTTAATTTTTATTCCAAATTAAAATTGCTAAGGATTTTACTTTGGAATTCATATTGAAATCAAATTGCTAATTTTATATTATTTTTATTCTGAATTTAAGTTATTTTTATTGGATTTAGTGATACAAAACTAATTGCCAATTATTGTTTAGTTTTTATTCTAAATTATAATTGATGGAATTTGTATCAAAATCAAATTGCTAATTTTATTTTTTTCATTCCAAATTTCATTTGTTTTTGTTGGATTTCATATATAAATCTAATTGACATTTTTTATTTTTTATATGAATTATAATTATTTAGGATTTTACTTAGGAATTCATATGGAAATGAAATTGATGATTTTAATTTATTTTTATTTCGAATTTCAGTTTTATTATACTTGACATGGACTCTTTTACTTAGGAACCGGTATGTAAATCAAATTGATGATTTTATCTTAGTTTTTATTCTAAATTCATGTTTTATTGTACTTGACATAGGCTATCTTTTAAATATAGACAACTATAATCTAGACCTAACATGACCAGCGGTGTAGATCTTTCTCTTTTTCACCGATCAACATGAAAATTTCTAGCCCTTGAGACCGATCAAGATGTTCGATTGATTTCAACTAATAATGAGGAGCTGTAGGTATATGTCTTGGCAGTACTGTATGCATGCAAAGTCCATTGCTCTAATTAACCCATGTTTTGATTATTTTTTTTCCTAGAATACGATTGATGGCTTAATTAAATCAAAGATTTTCTACTTCATCAGACGATTTTCCAAACGATAGCCGTTGCAACGATATTGTCAGTACGGGTTTACTCGACCGGGAGAAGTAAACCGTACGTACTTCCAATTAACCCTGCCGGATGCATATATGCACAGATTCAAATGTACACGCATCAAGGTTAGACATACGTCTCATCTCCACCTATACACGCATGTATAATAATGTGATATCAGTTGTTAAGACTTACCACGAAGGACATTAAATGATGTGGATGAGAGAGAAAGCATAGAGAACTGGATCGTCTCTCATGCAGTAGTCAACTGTAACACGAGAAACAAGACACATTATACATGAAGGAGTTATCTATATAGACATATAAAAAGACAACATATTGTAGAAGCTGTCTTTAGTGCTGTCTATAGATGATATCGAGATGTACTATAGACAGCAGTTGCATATACCATTGTACATGCCTTTAGCAAAGTATACTACTACTTATGGCATCCGCTTCGTTAATTAATCCTAATTTACGCCTTGATTATTATGCAGTGTACAGTGCACGTACCAAAGGAAATTATTTGGAGATGTATAGAAGTCTTTTCACTACGGAGCCGGATCTGCTCGAGTAACTGATGGATGTTTAAGAGTACCCTTGCATATGCTTTTATTGCAAGTTTTACCAATCGACTAATTAAGCCTAAATTTAAGTCTGATCTGACACTGCAATTGGCAAATTAATCTCATAGCAGGCAGTAGCTGACATCGTAAATTAAGTTGGTGGTGCATGTAATACAGGGGTAAAGACCTTGGTTGGTGTCTGCCATTTGCTATCGGCAAGACGTACGTGCAGCTACTATACACCTTGTACGATTAGAGCGTGATTGGTAGACAGTATCGATCTAAGGGAAGGAAGGAATGAACAGCTGGCAGTCCAGAATATATTTGTATAAACGGAACAAAAATAAGCTAGCTCTCAGCCTCCCTACGTCACTGAGTTTACCAAGGCCCCGTTTGGAAACACAGGAGTTTACCAAGGTCTAAATTCTATATGTGTGAAACAGTGGTGCTCTCTCCCTCACTCTGACCAAATGACAGCAGACGGACAGCGATTGACATCGGCCACCTACACTATCTGAAGCGACTATTAGATCATCATGCATCGTAAGTCTTCCGATTATTCTCGGTGGTTCATGTGCGGCATACTCTTTATACCTTGACTTTGTTATTAGGTGTGTCTCGAATTGTAAAGAGTAGTATTGTATCTCTGTCAACCTTATCTAGTATTCGTGGCATAGCGAGATAATTGGTTTTCTGAGACAGCGCCAGTTGGCGTGCCTTGCCGGTTCTTCACGGTGGTTTTGAGTACCATCGGCTTTGTAAGTATTGAAACATTCCATTTTTCATGTCACTTTGCTTATGTATTGTGCTAGTGGATATATTCAATCTGCAATTGTATTGTTTGTTACTAGCACTGGGAGATATTGCAAAGTGGTATTTGTGGGCTTGGTGAATCTGCTCGATGATGATTTGATGTAAAAATGAAATTCAATGTGATTATATTTACAGATTGTGTCTTGAGCTGTAAGGAGATTTGTTGTTTCCGGTAACTTTGAGCAAATTGTTTCAACCTGTTATGCTAGCTGTTCCTGTAGCACTTTCAGTCAATACTTCTTGTTGTTACTGTAGCAATGTCAGTATATTCATTTTCGTTATCCGTGACTTCCTTTCAGTCACTGATCATCTACTTTTTGTTAGAATTATATTGCTGAAATTTGTTCCTATTGTCCAGCATAGATAAAGTTGATTAAATCTGCTTGAATCTGTCTGATTAGAATAACAAGTTTTAAATTGAGCTCAAGGCCTAATCTATAATTGTCATATTAAATTTGTGATTACATTTTGACATAAGTGTTGTGATGGCCAAGATTCTATCTTGTGCAACTAGCCTTCTGAGAGCAATATATAATCTTCTAAATCTTAGCTTTATACCGATTTTATTCATACACTTGATGTATGTGTTGGACTTATTATTCTGTTTGAATGACTTGAAGGATTTACATTTGTATATATTAATTATGTCATTTAAATGCTACTGGAATTATGCTTTAATTACAATTATTTATACTGAAATCAACTTTGAATGTCCGCTAAAACCGTTTTATTTACAACAAATTTAAGTCTGATCTGACACTGCATTTAGCAAATCTCATTGCAGGCAGTAGCTGACATCGTAAATTAAGTTGGTGGTGCATGTAATACAGGGGCAACGACCTTGGTTGGCGTCTGCCATTTGCTATCGGCAAGACGTACGTGCAGCTACTTCACCTTGTACGATTGGAGCGTGATTGGTACATGATCGATCTGAAGGAAGGAAGGAATGAACGGCCGGTAGTCCAGAATATTTGTATAAACGGAACAAAAATGAGCTAGCTCTCAGTCTCCCTACGTACGTCACTGAGTTTACCAAGGCCCGTTTGGAAACACAGGAATTTTCCTAAGTTCTGCGGGAATTAAAATATTTTCTGTGAAATTCCTGCGTCGTAGACGGTCTCTAAATTCTATATGTGTGAAACAGTGGTACTCTCTCCCTCCCACTCTCTGACCAAATGACAGCAGACGGACAGCGATTGACATCGGCCACCTACACTATCTGAAGCTACCATTAGATCATCATGCATCGAAGTCTTCCAATTAGCTCGGTCACATCTCACATGTCCATTCATCCATCGGTCATGTCTTCATTACGCTACGTGCCCCTATAAATACCACCTTCCCTCCCATCCTCGTCCTCATCTGCAGCCGACACTCGACACTAGCTAGCTACTCAACTATCCATAGCTAAGCTAGCCAGCGCGAGCTGCGCAAGATCAACCAAGTCAAGCACTTGACCATGGCCAAGCTCCTCGCCACCTTCGCCGTCCTCCTGGCGCTGGCCGCCCCCTCGCTCGCCGGCGACCCCGACATGCTCCAGGACATCTGCGTCGCAGACTACAAATCTCTCAAGGGCCGTAAGTGATATGTCACTCGTCTTTAATTTCTTCATTGCGTGCAACAACTATCAATTCCATGCGTATATAGATCGTCAGCAGATCGCATATATAGCTGATGATGTACATCATACATGCATGCATGAGTGCAGCACTGCGGCTGAACGGGTTCCCGTGCAAGAGGCCGGAGAACGTAACGATGAACGACTTCTTCTTCGACGGGCTGACCAACCCCGGCAACACGGGCAACGCCCTGGGGTCGGTGGTGACGGCAGCGAACGTGGAGAATCTCCCGGGGCTCAACACCCTCGGCGTGTCCATCGCGCGCATCGACTACGCGCCGTTCGGGCTGAACCCGCCGCACACCGACCCGCGCGCCACCGAGATCATCTTCGTGCTCGAGGGCTCCCTGGACGTCGGCTTCATCACCACGGCCAACAAGCTCTTCGCCCGCACCGTCTGCAAGGGCGAGGTGTTCGTCTTCCCCCGCGGCCTCGTCCACTTCCAGAGGAACAACGGCAACTCGCCGGCCGTCGCCATCGCGGCCTTCAACAGCCAGCTGCAGGGCACGCAGTACATCGCCGAGACGCTGTTCGGCGCCGCGCCGACGGTGCCGACCGACGTACTGGCCAGGGCCTTCCAGATCGACGGCGGCCTGGTCGAGTCCATCAAGTCCAAGTTCCCGCCCATATAGGTCGCGCCCGCGCATGCATCCTAGTACGTTCGTCCCAGTAGTACATGCACAGGATGGCAGCTATACTGCACCAATAATAATGGAGGACCGTAAAAGTGTGATTTTAAGTTGGATGCACTTTAGTTTGATCCTTTTGTATACTCCGATTGGTTTGTTCTTTTGTGTTGTTGCTTTTTCTTCATGAACTACTGGTGATTTGTATCTGTCAGTTCAAATTAATGAATGTCCCCGCAGATTGTTTGAGTTTTATAATTATCGGCACTAGTCCTCAACCCACATCTGCACTCACATGACACTTTTTTAATATTATTTTTAGGACTAACAATTTTTGTAACTTTTAGCTCCTAACTAATTTGAATTTTCCATATATTTTTTAGTTCAAAATTTTCGCTCAAAATTCTAAAAGTTTTAAATTTATACAATTTAAAATTTTGTTTTTATATTTAAGTGACAAATCTATATATTTTTGGTATAACATGTGCCTAATTTTTATTTCAAATTCATCCGTATTTAGATGCTAAATTTTGTTGGTGTTTTTATTCTGAATTTATACATCCGTTTCGGTGGAAGTCGGATGGGAGAGACTTGCCGACATGATAAGAGCCGTTGGATCAATCTACACGTGGCGAAGCATGGAAGTGCTTCACGAAGATGGGACTCGGTCTTTGCAAAAAGATCGAGAAAGGGTATTTTGGTAATTTTACCAAATACCGCCTTGATGACTGACGAGGATCTAATAATCCTCATTTTATCTTTTATCTATAATTCTCAGTATGGATAAATATGATGTCATGTGGTCCCTAGGTATACCCCTTATATTTACAAGGGAGAAGCCTACCAGGTGGTCGTAAGTTCTTCTACGACCACCCCCATAGTCGTAAGTATTGCTACGACTACCTTATGGTCGTAAGTTCTTCTACGATCACTATCCAGTCGTATGTTATTCTACGACTACCCTATGGTCGTAAGCTCTTCTACGACCAGGTCAGCCACGACTACCTTATGATCAATAAAACCTACAGACGAGTGGGTCCAATTGATTAAGGGATCTAAGCAGTTAACATACGCTGTTACTCTATGAAATAATAGCACGTAATACTCCATTATCTATGACAAGTAACTGCGAGGCGGCGTGAAGGGGTTAACACTCCAATGATTACTGCAAACATGTGCCTGTTACTGGATTTGATGAGGCGCCTCTTCACCAGGAGGAAACGGCTACTCCTTCACGACTATATAAAGGCAGCGATCAGAGAGGAGAAAGAGGGCGATCGGAGAAGACAACAAGCAATCAGGAAGACAGTTAGATACTATCTTCTGTAATAGTCTTAGTCTTTTCTCCCGATTGTACGAGAGACACTCAATACCATACATACACAGGAGTAGGGTTGTTATTCTCCCCGGAGAAGGCCTGAACCTGTATAAAAATACCTATGTCAATCTCTCTGCGTGATTCCATTCTAGGAGACCCCCCGAATCAAACAATCTTTACATAAGATCGGTTCTAAAACACCGACAATTGGCGCCAACCGTGGGGAGCTTCCGGTAATCTCTTATCAACATACTCTCTTTTTCCCAAATCTCATGCACTCATGGCAGGAGAATGGAACGAGGAGAACTGGTTTGACTTGGCAGATTACGCAGACGTCGACATGGATGTCGGTTTCGATTACGAACCGAGTATCGACTCATCCGTTGGTGTTGCTGCCTCCAGAGATCTTTCTGCAGATCCAAGAGACCATGCCACTGATAGAGTTGAGGAGGGATCCTTATCCCCCACAATAGTACGTCCAACAGAGGAATCAATTCCCTCAAAGGACAAGGGTCAATCCGACCACAATCAGGACTACACCTAGGCGGGCTCACAACACGACGAGAGTTTTTCCTCCAAGTGTTCAAGTCCCCCTAAGGCAGTCCGACTTGGTGAGACAAGTTCTGGAAGCCACCATTCCAGGACTTCACCAGCATCTGGTGGTCCTCTCTCTCCAGATAACTCCAGAGAGAGCGGGATCAAGCATGCTTTTCCTATAAATTTGACTATCTCTCCGCAGATCACACCTGCGGACGGAGACGGTTATAACCCAGAGTTCCCCTTCCTGGAGGGGATTACTCCAAGTCGCCAGATGGTGTCTCTCGACTACTCCTCAAGCGGGAGGCCTCGAAAGCAAGTCGAATCATCAACGGAGGTCTTCGTCCTTCCCTCAGATCAAGGTCACTCTTCTAGAGACCGAGCTAGGGACACTCCCCGAAGATCACGCACTGCGCCTCGTGGCAATGGCAAGGGCACCACCGGTGACGGATAGAACCAACACTTTGATGAGCACGAGGGAAATCCTCGACATACTCGCACTCCATTGAGACAGTCTCAAGGATCTGATATGGAAGATCTTGAGGCTATTCGACGGAAGAAGATTACGTTTCGTAAAAATCTGCCGGTGTATCCAATATCAATCGAGGAAGCTCAAGAGCTCCAAAGACATCAACGACTTGCTCGAGAACCCTACTCGAGAGCTCGCCTAAGCGCCAGTTACGACCTCTTCGTCAAGAGATCGCACAAAGGCTTTGACCACGATGGCAAGATCGAAGCACTCGCCAACATCAATCGTGAGTCGTAATAATACGACTTCCTCACTACTGATCGATTTAACATATCACCGCAGAGAAATTGGCGAACGGCGAAGTCGACGATCTCCTACTCAAGAAATGTCTTTCGAACGCCCGATGATCAATAAGCCCCTGAGAGGTGATCGCCACCATTCCGACATGGAAATCTGCAACAGCAGATGGAATACGAGGAGTGTCTCCCTCGTAGGACCGAGACCTACTATAGATCGGGTCAACCTGTTACTGGGTATCGTTGAATACGATCACCTGGTGATATCAACCCTTCTTTCCTATAAAGGAGGCGTCAAGAAGTCATTACCGGATGTTGGGCATTCTCACCTGACCTCCGAGCTGTTCGCTGGCCACCTCATTTTCGACCAGTGAACATGGAGAAGTTCGATGGATCCCAAAATCCCATCGAGTTCTTTCAAATTTATACAACAGCTGTCCGAGTAGCAGGAGGAGGAGAGCATGTAATGGCGAATTACCTTCCAACTGTGCTCGAAGGGTCTGCTCAATCGTGGTTACTAAACCAACCAGTAGAGTCGATCTATTCTTGGTAACACCTCTGTGACCTTCTACTGGCGAACTTCCAAGGCACCTATAATCGCCCTAGGAAGGAGGACGACTTGCACTGGATGAGACAGAATGACCACGAGACCTTGCGCCAATTCATCAAGCGCTTTAGTCAGGTTCGTAATTCAATTTCGGAAGTTTCTGACTCATCTGTCATCAAGGCTTTCAAGAAAGGAGTCCGTGGTAGAAGGATAACTGAGGATATCGCTTTGAATCCTCCCACTACTGTCGCCGAACTCTTTGAGATGGCCGATCGATATGTGACTGCTTCTGAGGCGGTCGAGTGGAATAACACAATTGATCGAGAAGACAATACCTCTCGAGAGCCAGGCGAAGTTAGCAAGAAGAAGGATAAGAAAGCAAAGAAGTCCAAGAACAAGGCGAAGGGTCAAAATCTCAAGCCGGTTCCAAGGAGGTCTTGGTCAGAACGATAAAGAGCCACGAACCTCCACGCCAGATTCGACCGAGGCAAAGGTAGCGCCCGATCGGAAGAACGACAAGCCTAGGTGGTGTCCTTTCCATAAAAAGGAAGGACATTACCTTCGCAACTGCCGAGTCTTCCAAGGAAAGCTCGAGGACTACTACAACAGCAAAGGACCACTTCCCACTCTCGAGTAGGTAGGGCAAACAAGTGGTCGTAAGTCGTCGGATGACGATGAGGAGATGCCGTTCCAGATCCGCAACATACCGCCGAGCACATCTACGGAGATCGCTTCGAGATACGAAGTCAAAGCGACATCTTAAAGTCTGCCAACGTGAGGTAAACTCCATAGACCCTCCTCTCGTCAATAAATTACCGAAGTGGTCGGAAGTCACCATCTCCTTCGAGAAGGGTGACTGCCTGATTCCTTCGACTTGACCAGGTCGATATCCGATCGTGGTCGAACCCACCATCAACAATTGTTGGATCAATCGAGTTTTAGTTGATGGTGGCAGCTCGTTAAACATCCTGTTTATGAGTGCCCTGGATGAGATGCAAGAACCCAGGAAAAAGGTAAGACCGGTACGATACTCTTTTCATGGGATCGTACCGGGGTCTTCAGCCAAACTTATTGGCCAAGTTTCTCTTCCTTTAACATTTGGTTCACCAAGTAATTTCAGGACAGAGAAAATCTCCTTTGATGTGGTCGATTTCGATACGGCATATAACGCCATACTCGGACAACCAACTTTGGCAAAATTCTTAATGGCTACTCATTACGGGTATCAATGTCTTAAGATGCCAGGTCCCAAAGGAGTGATCACAATTCATTGTGACAAGAAGATGGCACATACCTGCGACCGTCAATCCCTTAAGATGGTTGGTCAAATACCAACTCGAGAAGAAAGTCAGCCTTCGACTAACAAGTTGAAGCCTAAAGCTGCACCAAAGCCGAACGACTAGGTCAAAGAGGTTCCTCTGGACGCAGGGAGCCCTCAAGATCGCTCATGACGGGATACTTCCGACCCCAAGTAGGAAGACGCCCTCATCACCTTCCTCCGAGCTAACGCAGATGTCTTCGCGTGGCAAGCATCCGACATGCCCGGAGTCCCTAGGGAGGTGATCGAGCACATGCTAGCTTTACGGCCTGGCAAAGTACCCGTAAAACAAAAATTACAGAGATTTGCCCCTGATCGACGAGATGTTAATAAATCAAAATTGGATAAGCTACTTAAAGCAGGCTTTATAAGAGAAGTCGACCACCCAGAGTGGTTGGCTAACCCTGTAATGGTTAGGAAGTCGAATGGCTAATGGCGTATGTGCGTAGACTTCACTGATCTTAATAAAGCTTGTCCAAAAGATGATTTTCCTTTACCTCAGTCGATCGGTTGGTTGATTCTCTGCGCAGTTGTGAAATGTTAAGTTTTTAGATGCATATTCGGATACCACCATATCAATATGTGTCTAGACGATGAAGAAAAGACCGCATTCATTACACCATTTGGTATATTTTGCTATGTCAAAATGCCATTTGGTCTAAAAAATACCGGCGCTTCTTTTTAACGCTTGATGCAATCGACTTTTTCATCTCAACTAGGCCGAAACCTGGAGGCCTATGTTGATGATCTAGTCGTTAAAAGCATCAAGAGATTTAATTATATCACTAACCTACAAGAAACATTCGACAACCTCAGAAAGCACCGCTTAAAACTCAATCCTAAGAAGTGTGTGTTCGGAATCTCTTCAGGAAAATTGCTTGGATTCCTAGTATCTATACGGGGAATTGAAGCAAATCCCGAAAAGATAAAGGCCATTCTCCAAATGCGCCCTCCAACCACAAAGAAAGAAGTCCAAAAACTCACAGGGTGCATGGCGGCTTTAAGTCGTTTCATCGCACGACTAGGAGAAAAAGGACTACCTTTCTTTAAACTTCTAAGGAAACATGAAGGTTTTGAGTTGTCGAACGAGGCAAATGTTGCCTTTGAGGATGTCAAGAGGTATCTTACGAGTGCTCCTATTTTGGTTTCTCCGAGGCCAGAAGAGACGCTCTTAATTTACCTAACTGCCACGCCACAGGTAGTGAGCACAGTACTGGTCATAGAACGTGAAAACGTACAGCGATCGGTTTACTACGTTAGTGAAGTTTTACACGGGCCTAAGGAGCGTTACCCTCAGGTCCAAAAACTTCTATATGCCCTCCTCATGTCTTCGAGGAAACTGCGGCATTATTTTCAAAGACAAAATAGTTGTACCGCCCGAGTTTCCCTTGAAGCGATCCTCCGTATTAGGGAAACAATGACGATGGCAAAATGGTCATTCGAACTTGGGGAGTTCGACCTCCATTTCGTGTCCCGAACGGCCGTTAAATCTCATATCTTGGCGGACTTTGTCGCCGAATGGACAAATCCTGAACCTGTTCAGGATCCCTAGTACGATTCCCATGACCAGTGGACGATGTACTTTGACGGGTCACTTACTTTAAGTGGCTCGGGGGCTGGGGTGGTCCTGATATCTCCAACCGGAGAGACCTTAAAGTATGCCATACAATTAAACTTTCAGGCCACTAACAACGTGACAGAATACGAAGGTTTGCTAGCTGGCATACGAGCTGCGAAAGCACTCTCGATCCGCCGACTACTCGTGAAAGGAGACTCTCAACTAGTTGTGAATCAAGTCGGAAAAGAGTACCAGTGCTCTAACCCGACAATGTCTCGGTACTTATCAGAAGTGCGTAAGCTAGAAAAGCATTTTTTCGGTTTCGAGGCACAATTCATCCTCGAAGGATAATTTTTCGCATCACCTTGCTTGAATGGCTTCTTCCCGATCTGTAGTACTAAAAGGAGTCTTCTTGGAACAACTCCAGAAGCCGTCCCTGGTTGAAGAACCAGAGACACCTCCCATTGAGATGGCCCCTCTAGAATACGAGGATACCTGGATGGCTCTCATCTAAGAGTATCTTCAGAAGGGTTCCGTACCCGAAGACGATCCCGAGGCAGATCGCTTATCCCGAAAAATCAAAATGTATACTTTGGTTCAAGGAGTCCTCTATAAACGAGGTACTCAAGGGGTGCTCATGCGATGCATTCCACAGAGCGAAAAAATAACACTCCTTCATGGCATACACGGTGGCATCTGTGGAACTCATGCTTCCTACAGAACACTGGTCGGTAAGGCCTTTCGATAAGGTTTCTACTGGCCAACAGCCCTGTACGATGCTAAAGAGTTGGTTAAAAAGTATGTCCAATGCCAGTTTCATAGCAGCAAATACACCAACCAGCTCAAACATTACAAACGATACCTCTGTCTTGGCCTTTTGCGACTTGGGGTCTCGATATCTTAGAACCGTTCCCCAAAGCTCCAGGAGGTTTCGAGTTCCTTTTTGTGGCTATTGATACGTTCACCAAATGGATTGAAGCCGAACTCAGAATCGATAACAATGTATAAAGAAACGGTTCATGATGAGATGCGTAATTACTCGATTTGGAGTTCCAAGTCGAATAATCACAAATAATGGTAAACAATTTTCGAGCGCAAAATTTCAGGAATTTTGCGACGAGTTGGGTACCAAGTTATGTTATGCTTCTATTGCTCATCCCCAAAGCAATGGGGCAGTCGAATGTGCAAACGGCCAAATAATGCAGGGAAGTAAAACCCGAGTCTTCGACTAGCTCGTCAAGCGCTCGGAGGCTTGGGTACAAGAATTTCCCTCCGTATTATGGGCAGTTCGTACAACTACTAGTCGGGCTACAGGTGAAACACCATTTTTTCTAGTCTTCGGAGCCGAAGCCATGCTTCCACCGGAACTAAAGATATGGTCCACACGAGTCAAAACTTTCAATGACTACAACCAGGAACAACTTCGAGCAGATGACATTAACCTACTTGAAGAAAGGAGAAACCAGGCCTTAATCCGCTCAAATAGCCTACCAACAAGCCCTGCGCAGATACTACAATCATAAGGTCCAACCTCGCAGCCTTTGTCAGAGGTGACTTGGTATTGAGGCTCGCCAATCCAAGTCTAATCTAATAAACTTTCTCCTAAGTAGGAAGGTCCTTACAGTGGTCGGGTTACACGCCAGTGGTCAAGACGATTGGCAATGGAAGACGGCTGTGTTCTCTTGAATTCTTGGAACATCGACCGCCATTCGTAATTTTTATGTGTAACAAACCATTCGCATAATAAAGCCTCGTGCTCTCTACCTCTATTGTCTTATTTTTGAGTAGTGCTTTCATAATCTTTCGACTACATTCCAAACACCCAGTTTTTTTACTTTGGTCGAAAGGCGAGTAACATCACCTAGTCGAAGCCTCTCCTCTCTCAAGACGTGGTCCTGCCCACTAGAAGGAGCTTCCTAGTGTCGACTCGTTACTCACTTTTGCTACCAATACAAAGAGCTCGAGTTCTATTTGGTCGAAATATTCTTGAAGCCAGCTCTTTTCACCTTGTTATTTCTTCAGTTATTTTGAAAAAATACTCTAAGCAGAGTACACTTTCTTAGATTTATTCAACTGCCTTTGGTGTATTCATTCCGTCCCAACTGGTCGGAGGAATAAACACATCTAGTCGAAGTCTCTCCTCTTTGCACGTGGTCCTGCCCACTACAAGGAACTTCCTAGCATTGTTCAGTTTCCTACTTTTGCTACCAGGACAGACCTATCGACTCCACCAAAGAAGGACGAATGAATTTTTTAAAGTCCTCTTGACCTTTGCCTAACTCAAGTTGCCGTTCTCGATTTAATTAATCTGATCGGAGATGGTAATATCACCTAGTCGAAGCCTTTCCTCTCTGCACATGGTCCTGCCCACTAGAAGGAACTTCCTAGAGTCGATTCATTACTACTCTTTAGACCAGTGCATAACAATCGTGATAAAAAAACTACAAGTTAATCAAATCTCTCTGTTTTCAGAAACCCTTTTAACACTATTTACTTAGTTTATCTAAATAAACTAAGCAAATAGTTAGGGGCTAGGATAAAGTTATTAATTTGACTTCAATTCTTAGTCTTTTGTTCGTCAATTATCTTTTGAGTTACTAACTACTCGACAAGATAATTTGCGTGAAACAAGATGAATTATATATTACATCGAAGAAAAGCTTGTTTTCACGTGTTTTTATTACAAACTACTCAAGAGGAGATCCCGATTACATCTCCCCTAAGACCTTTCGCCGATCGGGTGCATTTCTTCAATCAAACGACTTTACGCCTCAGGCGTCGAAGTCGGCGTCGATTGGTTGCACATTAAGGTGGGGTCATGAGCTTTAAGTTTTGCCAATACATAACTTATTGCACCTTCGACTGCCTCCTTTATTGAGTCAGCTTGGTTGGCCTTCAGGGTGGTCACCAGTTCTTGCAAAGTCCCGACTTGTTCCCCAATAGTACTTATGTGAGCGATTATCGTGTCTTCGGAGGAGTTTTTCCTCACCACGCAGCTCACCAAGTATATTGTTCAGAGCATGATGTTGCCTTGAAGATTAATCTTCATCGACTTCATATCTGTTGGTTACGAGTCGGCTGGCGGAGTTGTTCATTCTCGACTACTTGCTCGAAGGGTAAGACTAGTCAAGCAAAAAATAATTCCTAGAAGAGGAAAGAACTAGTTCACAGGTAAAGAATTCCTTACCTGCTAGTCGAGAATTTAACTTCTCGATTTCCTTATTATGGGAAGCAATGGTTTCAGCATGCCGCTCCTCCCATAATCTAATGTCCTTGGCAATGCGGATAGTCTCGTTAAGAATCATGGTTTTTTCCTGATCCTTAGCTTCGAGCCTTCCCAATTCGAGTTCAATTTCTAAAAAGAAATGAGAATCAGAATAAGAAAAGAACTCGTGAAGGACTGCAGGTAAAGAATTGCTTACCTGCTTGCCAAGATTTCAGCCTTTTAATCTCTTGATCTTTATCTTTAGCGATACAAGAAATCTCGTGAACGACCAAAATTTTATCTTTAACTTCGATTTGGAGCCTTCTCATTTCGTCCTCTTTTTCTGAAAAGAAGTCAGAGTTAAAAAGGTAAAGATCAACGACATAAGCAGTCTTAATTTCAGCACTTCATCGCTTATCTTTTTCTCGTAATTTTGAGTTGCGAGTTAGCCTCTGAAGCTTCTTCAAGAGGTCTTCTATCTCTTCCCCTAGCTTTCTCGACTCCTCTTTTTCATAATCGAGCGAGTCGGCCAGGGTCTTTTCATCACTATTTAACCTATAAAGGTTTAAAGTAGACATGAGCACTATCTAACTGGTCGTAAGTCTTTCTACGACTATTACCTAGTTGTGAGTTTTTCCACGACAAACCTCATAAGCACTGCATAAGTAGTCAAACCCTAAAACGACTACGAATAATAGTGACTTACCACCTCTCTACCTGTTCGCAGAGTTCCGCTTTTTCCTGTCGTAGCTCTATAAGTTGTCGGTGATATTCACCAACAATAGCAATTTGTTCCAGAACTTTCTGCAAAAACAAAGACAGTAAGAAGCAAGGGAAGGCCACACATATAAGTATCCTTAAATACTTACATTCATGGTCGTCCGAGCAAACATCGAGAAAATCATTGTTGGACTCTTCAGCTTATCTATCTTCGCGACTTGATCCCACCAAACCTTCTCGAGACGCTCATTGTCAAAAATTTTCCCTCTGTTAGGAATATCTTTGGGATGAGGGACTCGATTGTGAGATCTAAAAGCAGAAGACCCCACGATAGAAGCAGGCCCAAAGAAATCAGCACAGAAGTTGAAGTACTCCTCGCCTTCCGATTACTCAGAATCGCTTCTCTTTGGAGACCGGAAGGTACGCTCAAGAACGACTTCCTTCCCGCACGGTGGTCGTACATCATCACCTCGCCAGAGGCTTCTACCGCTGCCTCTGCTGTCTCCACGACCACCTCAGCGGTCATAGCAACTACCTCAGTAGTTGTAGCAACCACTTCAGAAGCCACGACTTCCTCCGCCACTCGGGCAATAGGTGATCCTTCGACTACTCCCATTGTCGTCTCTCCATCCACTAGAGAAGTGGCAATGGGCTTCTCAATAGAAGCATCCTTAGGGGCTGAAGGAGTCGGGCTAAGAGCAACAAAAGGAAAGCACGTTAAGTTGTGAAAAGCAAAAGGTAAATGCTATTCTTACATTTTAGTCTTTTTCACATACCTCTGCACCCTGGACCTAACCAGGACCTTAGGAGTCACCTTCCCAACGGAAGATTTCTTCAACTTCTTTTCTACGACCACGTCTGGTCGGAGTTCAAGTTGAAGAATAGGCTCGGCCACGACCACGTCTGGTCGCGGATCTTGAACAGGAGCCATCTCTCTGGTCTCCTGACTTTCCGGATGGCCGAGATCAGTCTCGACCACTCCAAGAGCAGCGCTACCCTCGACCATAGGCTCTGTTGGATCAGTATTGTCCTTCACAAAAGGCACAAAGTTCTTCCAGTTCTCCTTTTTTAGTTGCTTAACAAAACTAGGAGAGGCAGAAACTGCGAAAGTTTTCTTGTCATAATAGAAGGGTACCTTGGCCTTGCGGGCTTTGTGCTTAAGAGGTTCAGCTGCTTCGACCTCTTCAGCTTCAGCTGGTTCAACCTCCCTGGCTTCAGCTGTAGCCGTGTCTGCAGCAGATTTTGCAAAAGATCTGGTCGAAATAAAAGAACTTGAGCTTGCCCCTCCCTTGTCGGTGACTTTCACAAGTCGACGCTTGTTAGACGAAGGAGCTGGGCTTTTTTCCGTCGTCATCCCTGCACCAATGGTTATCAGTTCGACCTCTTGGTCGTCCTGATGATTTTCCATGCCTACTTTCTATCAAAAACAGAAAAACAAGAATTACTGACTAGTCCTAAGATCTTCTACGACTAGTATCCAGTTGTAAGTTTTTCTACGACATTTCCTTGATCGTAAGTTTTTCTACGATCACTACCAAGTCGTAAGTTTTTCTATAAAAAACAACCAGTCGTAAGTCTTTCTACGACTCTAAAGTCCTTAGGATAAAATCAACCATTGATTACCTTTAGGCACTCCATCTTCTCTTCTGCGGATAAAACCGCAAGGATTTGAGGAACCGCCACTCCAGGTGGCGGAGATTTCTCACAATCAAGTTTGACCCGAACGTCGATCTCTGCTTATGAAAGATCTGTGCAAACAGATATGACATTCATTAGACCACTTTGAGAAAGACCAAACCGAGATCTAAGTCGAAGATTCACTTACCCGCCTCGTAGTCCCTGGTCGGGTCTTTTGGCCCCGTGTACCTCCACATAGAAGGTACTCGTTTCTTCAAAGGGCTAATTCAACGTGTGATGAAATCCTTCACCACATGCCACCGGTCGGTCCTCCTCTTTCAAGTCCTTGATGGCTTGAATGTAGGGAGCAATCCGACCGAGATCCTCGAGTCGAATCCGGGAGGAATTCTTCGCTGACCTTCCCGCGAAAGTAAGGTCATTATCTTGGGTGATTTTTCAAGAAACCACCTCTTCCTCCATCCCGCCACGAAGACCGGGTAAACATCTGAATATATTCCTTCGACTTCTAGTCATGGAGCTTCAGACCACAACTCCCAGCAATCCCAGATTGTCGAGCCATTCCATAGAAATATTGAAAGAGCTCGAGGTCTGCTGGAATTCCCAGGTATGCCTCACACAGATACACGAATACACTTAGCATAGTGATGGAATTAGGACCGAGGTTCACTAATTCCACCCCAAAGTTCTTGAGTACGAGTGTGAGAAAGAGGTGAGCAGGCAATCGAAGGCCACACTCACAATATGCTTGGAAGACGGGGATTTGCCCAATCTCCCCCGACGGCCAATACTGTCCAACCGCCGCAATCCACTTCACAAGAACCTTCTCTGAAATCTTCCTAGCGTCGACCAAGGCTTGAATCTTCGCCAAGATCCATCTCGACTCGGCCCACTCGTAAACCTGTTAGGCCATCTCTCGAAAAGGGAGGTTTTGGATTAAGGAAGGTCTTAGGAGAAGGCACAATTGGGTTGATGGCGAGAAGGCAAGATCTTGATGAGCAATGAGCGATTTGGGGAAAAGTAGAAACCCAAGTCTCACCCCCCGGTAAGTATTTATAACCGTATGCTTGGGCTGAAGGGGTGGAAATCCAAGGGTTACCACCATTTTGGGAACCGCTCTAACAAACAGACATATAAGAGACGGTCGCGATTCTCTAAGTTTGTCTGCCCAAGAAAATCAGGTTCGTTTTTACACCTCAAGCAAAATTACTTTCTTGGCCAAGTCTTTCTGGCCAAATGAAATATCAATCGGAAAGGTTTTACTTCCGATCACCATACTACGACTACTTCATAGTCGAAAAAGTTCTCTACAACTATCTGGTAGTCGTAAGTAACCTTCTTGACCAAGTATATTTCTGGTCAAAGTAATGTACAAATGTCGAAGAGTTTTTCCTTAGACCATATTTTCACAACCTTCTCGTGGTCATAGGACCATTTACGACTCCTTTCCCAAGTAAGTTACTTTCACTTGAAGCTGGGGGGCTAGATGACGAGGATCTAATAATCCTCATTTTATCTTTTATCTATAATTCTCATTATGGATAAATATGATGTCATGTGGTCCCTAGGTATACCCCTTATATTTACAAGGGAGAAGCCTACCAGGTGGTTGTAAGTTCTTCTCGACCACCCCCATAGTCGTAAGTCTTGCTACAACTACCTTATAGTCGTAAGTTCTTCTACGATCACTATCCAGTCGTAAGTTATTCTACGACTACCCCATGGTCATAAGCTCTTCTACGACCAGGTCAGCCACGACTACCTTATGATCAATAAAACCTACAGACAAGTGGGTCCAATTGATTAAGGATCTAGCGATTAACATACGATGTTACTCTCTGAAGTAATAGCACGTAATACTTCATTATCTCGACAAGTAGCGCGGGTGGCGTGAAGGGGTTAACACTCCGATGATTCGCAAACATGTGCACATTCTTTGGATTTGATGAGGCGCCTCTTCACCAGGAGGAAACGGCTACTCCTTCACGACTATATAAAGGCAGCGATCAGAGAGGAGAAAGAGGGCGATCGGAGAAGACAACAAGCAATCAGGAAGACAGTTAGATACTATCTTCTGTAATAGTCTTAGTCTTTTCTCCCGATTGTACGAGACACACTCAATACCATACACACACAGGAGTAGGGTTGTTATTCTCCCCGGAGAAGGTCTAAACCTGTATAAAAATAGCCGTGTCAATCTCTCTACGTGATTCCATTCTAGGAGACCCCCCGAATCAAACAATCTTTACGAAAGATCGGTTCTAAAACACCGACAATGACCTTTTGCCAACTCGCGGCGCAAGACGAGTGCATGATGAAGCGGATTAGGTCAAGAGGAGATGAAGACGGCGCTTTAAAATGTGTGCGTGTGTGACCCGTTTGTGTTGGGCCTTAACGGGAGCCCATTAGGGTTAATGCTTCTAGAAGGTCTAAGCCTCCACTATAAATAGAGGAGGGAGATGGCTGCACCCCCTTCAACCCTTTCGTTGTTTTGAAACCCTAGTTTTGCTTAGGGAGAGGATTAGTGGAGGTTAGGATTCTAGAGAGTTGGATTTGATTTCGTGGTTATGTATTAAGTCTTTGTCCTTTATTGATGGAGTGGCTGTAAACCAGTACCATATCAAATCAATCTAATGAAAGATTGCTCAAAGATGTGTCTCTTTGTTTTCCTTCTCTCTATTTGATGATTTTGAGTCCCTCTTTGATCCGCGAGTTTTTGCTTGGTTTCTTCTCTTGATCTAACTTGCTGTGACATATGGGAACCCATCTAGGATTATCTTGATCATCAATCACCCACGAGCAAGTCTTTAGATCTTGTTTCGATTTTGACTCGGTTTTTTGAGCACTCTTCGTTCAAACTGAAAAAATAGGAACTTTGGCATAGATCTACGTGATTCTTGATTGGAATAGGTTCCCAATATCTTAGAGAAGGTGTGTCTCAAATTTGGTAGGGTTTGGCCTTACGGATCAAAAGTTAGATCGATTTGAGTTTTGATTTTCGGGCTGAGCTCCAGTAGAATTGGTAATACCGCCTATGAACAGAGGTATTACTGATAATTGGTAATACCGCTCATGAACAGAGGTATTACCGATAATTGGAAATACCGCACATACACAGAGGTATTACCGATTTCCCTATCTTCAGCACATCTTTGTGTTTTTTATTGTTGTGCTTGCGGGTTTTTTTATTAGGATTCAATACAAGGCTTCCACTATACTTGTAGATTAAAGAAATATATATTTTTTAGGGATAGAGAAATATATAGTTGTAGCATCTAATTTTTACTAAAAGGATCTTTTACCTTAATGATGGAACTAATTCTTCAGCATGATAACACTGAGGCCACACCGGCATTAAAAGAGAAGAAAAACAGAGAGATTGTTTTACATAAGGAAAGCAAGGTCTAAATGGGTCATATGCATCTGATTTGGATTGCAAATAGCTCCTAACTTTTTGTTTGTATCCTTAGCGGTTATTGTATTGAATCCAAGCCGTCTATTATACCAATTTAAGAAATTAGATGGATGCATTTTTTTTCTTTTTCTCAGATTAATATGTGGATTTCTAGCTATTTGTTTGTTTTTTTGTTTAATGTGGTAATACCTGGCTTTTCTTCTTAGGAGAGCCTCAAATCAGTATAGAGATATAGATAATCCAATAAAATAATTACTTTTTATTCCTCACAAACTAATAATAATCACAAATATAGTGGCAATCATATTCTGTAGCTTACGTGATTCCTTGTCTAAGTTTGCTTTGATCCGAATTGATATGGTAAAGATATTAATTAATTAGTGTACACATCCAATACATGATATTACTGTTCATGGATATATTGATCAGAATAGTAAGATGTCAGTTAATCTCCTTAATTAATGTTGTATTCCAACTCGTACACTTATTTGCTTGAGCGGCCGACTGATTCATCCAGGTGCATGCATGTTTTGTTCTCTGATACCAACTACATGCACGAGCCAGGTGTACGTGTTGGTTTATATCTTATCTGTTGAACTCTCATCAATCTTTAGTACGTAATTCTAGCCATAAATTATTAAATGTTCACAATTATGATGGTCATGATGTTTTATTTTTCTCCGATTAAGAGAATTTCTAGTTTTTTCTCCTTTTCTCCGATTAATGTGGTAGTTTTCTATCCTTTATCTCCTAGAATTAACGCGGGGGCTTCGTGAGAAGCCACTACAACACAAAAGCCTTGTAGAGATGCCTATTTTATGGGTTAAAGATATTTTCAATCATCTCTATAGCATCGTAGAGTCATTTTTATAAAGCGTCTTTAGAGCGTCTCCCTACGTACCATGTCAAAGATCATGGAGACATATTGTTAAGCGTGTCTACATTGATATGAGTCATTTAGATTGCGTCTCTACAAGCTTGGAGACGCTTTCATATATGCATTTCCATATCGTCTCTACTCTCCCTAGTGACACTTTATTGCGTGCCAAGAAACATAGATACGCATTCATAGACGTATTTAGATTGAGCTAGAGACGTCCATTTTTATTTTGTTCAGTAGAAATATTTTATCGCTAAACAACAATGATTCAGAGGGTATAGTATCATATATGTTCATAAGAATTTTCAGATCTTAGGTAAAGTCACTTCAAATGTAGAATTACATTGTCGATATATTAAAAAAAACTAGAAGAAAAAAACATAGACACTCCGTTCCAGAGTGAATCGAGTTAACAACTGAATCTAGCATCCACATACAAATGTGCAAACATACTGAAAAAAATTCCTACAAATCCTACAACTGAATTAGGCAATGAGTGGTTAGAGGGCAGTGACAACGGCAGCGTCTTCAGGAACAAATAGCCTAATTCACCTCTGAGTGATGCCATATAACCCTTGATTGATATAGATGTCTGAGTGATGCCTGCTCAAATTCTGCGTACTCATCTTTCTGGGCAACATATATGGATTCAATTAGACCTCGAAGAAAGAGAGAAAAAAAGAGAGAATCATGATGCTAGTCAACAGATCTACAACTGAACTACAAATGTAAAAGAATTACACTGAGAACCTTGAATTGAACTACTCTAAGTTGATACATTTATAGGACATCCAAGCAGACCAAACCAAAATACTACTATGTCCAAAATACTATAATAGGAAGCAAAAAACAAAAAGATTATGCAATACAAGGTACCTTCAATGTCCAAATCCCACAACCGACATTTGCAACTCTTTAGCAAGTTCTTTTGTCTTGTCATATGCTCTTGTCGAACTCCTAGATCTGCCATTTTAGTTTGACAAGAACCAAATCTCATGCTTGATGAAGGATTGGCAAAAGGCTACAATTTGAAAGTAGGATATATACACAATGCTTACTTGTAGAAGGCCACCTTCTTCTATAGGAGGCAAGCTAGCAAGAGAGGGATTTATCAGAAGTCTATCAAGAATTGTTGTTACCCTTTGTTCTAGCACTCGCTGAAAAGCAAAGTACAATAGTCTTACTTTTTAAAATTGATAAATCATGATCACACAAAGAACACTGGTTAATAAAGCATACCTACACAAGAATTGACATGACTTCATTTGGAGAAGGAAAGACATTATTGTAGTTGCCTCTTTCTTCACAGTATCTGAAATAGCAGTAGGATAATCAGATTACTATAAACAAAAAAATCAAAGTGTAACTTATAAACACTAATTGTCAAAAGTATACTTATAAATACCTGCAATTTCCTTGTACAATGTAGAGAGACCATCCGCAATACTATCGAGTCGACTTTGCCCCTCATCACTAAGAACAACTTGAATATCAGTGTTCATAACTTCCACATCAATAAACACTGGTCGTGTTGCAACATAGTGTTGCATAGCACTAGTTCCCCGATTGAACTGCAATTAATGTACCAAGAAAAAGTATGTCAAATCAAGTCAACCCTTGAATAATACTACATGCCTGTTTGGCCTTGTGCCTACTCTTAGAATTATCAGGAAAACAAGCATAACCAGGACCAAACAGCCAACTTATTTTCAGCCTGAACTCATAAGCCTAAGCTCATTTCCACAAAAAAAGTTAAAGTTTGGAAGTCAGTGGGAGGTTTACTTATGAGGCTAATAAGCTTGCAGAGGCTTATAAGTTTTATCTGAACATCTTTAGGTCATATTCATATCTAATCTAATCGGCAAACTACTTGAGCTTGTAAGCCATAAGCCTAGTAAGTTGGTTTATAAGATAAGGAAAGCTGAGCCTAGGCTACACTAAACAGGACCAAACACAATCCTTCCTCATTTTTTTTCTTGCACATAAGTGCTCCCGATTTTATAACTAACAAGAGTAGGCCATCATTGTACAAATGTGCTAGGCCATCACAAGTACAGAGTACTGGACCCATTTTTGTATTTAAATCTTGCAAGTTGTAACTTATCACTTTAAGAAATGTAAACTCAAAGATTTCAAAACCAGTGATTGTTCTAATAGTTCTAAACCAGTAGACCTCCATTAGTCCATTGTGATGGTACAAAAAATATTTGTCACCTTTAATCAGGCAATCTGAGCATGAAAAACAGTACCATGTCCATTGCGCAGAATGTACACCTGTGACAAGATTTTAGCACATTCTGCCATAGCAGACAACTCTCGCCTTTGTGATGCAGCATCAAACTGAGCTAACAATCTATTCTCCAATTCTGAACATATGATGAGAAGTTATAACCAGATTCCAACAGAATAGCTACAGGAAAGCTAAAAGGTAGAAAACTAGCCATTATAATATTCTTGAAGATTTGCAACAGCAACTTCTAATCCATGGCTTGCATTAGCAGAACCTACAGCTGATGTTACACCATGTCTACCAACATCCTCCTCGGCAAATGATCCTACATTATCAAAACATGCAAATCTTTTAACATCATGTTAGGTATAAACAAGGCATAAACATGCTGGGTGCAAAAACAAAAGGTAACATGACTATTTGAAACTTGAAAGAGTTTTGCTTAGATTGCTAAATACCACACCCTTTCTAAATAACACATAGTTGTAAAGACCAGCTATACCGTTAAAAATATATACTTTCAAGAATGTATATTCTCAACTACGGTCTGCAAGACAGTAAGACAATATAAAGATGCATATAGAAGTAAACAATAGACATCCACAGATTGTAGGACATGATAAACCTTCAGCAAGAATGCAAGATAGTAAATCATAAAAAGGAAAATTAGATGTATTGCTAACTCACAACGTATAGATCTCCACCAGTGATGGCATCTCCAACATCTGAAATAAATGACCAAAATTATTGATCTTTCGGTACAGGACAACCGCGGCGGCGGCCTACCGATCCATCGACGTCCTGGGGGATGGTGCCCTGTGCTCATCGGATCCGTCCGTGTCTGCGCACGCTGCGACCGATTCGAACCGGAGCTCATTAGATTAGAACCTTGAACCGAGCAGAGTGGATGCATGAGGGTGTGCGTACCTTGGAGGTCGGCCTTGATGTCGGTGAGCACTTACTAGAGGTCTCCAAGTGGACAGGATGGGCTCTCCCAATGGTGACACTGGAGCTCTGTCAGCGGCGCGCTTGCTGCGCCGCCAGAGCGCGGAGGGAGGGACGGTGCGGATGGAGAGCCTTGGTGGTGGCGAGTTCGCGACTTCGCGAGGCGTGAGGCTGCGGAGGAGGGTGGCAGCAGGGAGGGAGGCAAGCGAGGAGGAAGGGCGCGGAGGAGGTACGGCCACCGGGTGTGGAGGTGGGTGCAATCTTGGGACGTGGAGGAAGGGCGCGGAGGAGGAGCGGCCGGGCGTGGGCCGGAGGGCACGAGGGCGGCGTGAGCGCCAGCCCAACAGATTGGGTTTCTTTTGGTTGGTTGAAGAAGTGGGCATATTGGATTTCTTTTAGTTGGTTGAAGACATGGGGAGGTGGAGAGACTAGAGGCATGGGGAGGTGGAGAGATGCCTACGGTAAGAGTTTTTGTGGCGTCATATAAAACGTCTTGAGAAGCTTCTTTACATATGAGGTGTTTCTCGGCGTAGAGACGGACATAAAAGCGTCAAAACAAAAGCGACTTAGTTTTGTGAGAAGGCAATGCCTTCGACTCTGTAGGATGCCTCTGGTGGGAAGAAGATGTCCATAAATGATCTTGTTATTAACATAAATTTTTATGTATGGTTGTTTCTGATACTCATTTTCCTTTAAGTAGTCAAGTGTAGACTTGGCCAGTGCATGTGTAGTTTTTTCCTATTCGAATAAACTGTTTTGTGAGAAGGCAATGCCTTCATAGTTTTCTTTTGTGGTAGGGAGTGTTATCTGAATAAGTTTATCTTGTATTCTTCATGCAATTCTCGGTTGCTTCTGTGTCTCGACACTACAGTTTTGAATTGATTGTTGTTCGATATGCAGGCAGCAACATTCGCACTTCGTAAGGTTCCTAAGTGTAGCAGGTCATGGATGAATGATTTTATTCGCCAGTAAGATATGGATCATTAAAACTGGGAGCTTCATTTTTGTTACTCAGAATGTGATGTATTTCATCCATTTCTCATGCAGGTATCACAATGTAAACATTAACGTTGCTGTACAAACTGAACATGTCTTATTTGTTCCAGTAATCAGGGTGGGTTGTTGACTTGGTACTAAATTACATCATTTTTTTTATAAAAAAAAACATGAGCTCCTTTAACTTGATTTTATTCGCCAGTAAGATATGGATCATTAAAACTGGGAGCTTCATTTTTGTTACTCAGAATGTGATGTATTTCATCCATTTCTCATGCAGGTATCACAATGTGAACATTAACGTTGCTGTACAAACTGAACATGGCTTATTTGTTCTAGTAATCAGGGTGGGTTGTTGACTCGGTACTAAATTACATCATGTTTTTTAAAAAAAAAACTTGTGCTCCTTTAACTTGTGTTTGTTATACAAGACGCGGACAAGAAGGGTATAGCTACTATTGTTGATGAGGTGAAGCCGTTGACTCAAAGAGCAAGGGATAATAGTCTTAAGCCAGAAGATTATGAGGTATAGACCGAAATATATCTAGGATGTATTCAACAGTATTTGTCCTTGACAATTTGGATGCTATGCTTTGCAGGGTGGCACTCATTGTATCAAATTTGGGAGGTCATTTTGGAATTAAGTTGTTCTGTGCCATTGTAAACCCTCCCCAATCAGCAATTTTGGCTATTGGCTCTGGTAATTTGTTGCCTAATAACTGCACTGTTGGATCTGCTGATACATCTTCTTATAGTTGCAATGTAGATAGCTAAGATAAGTAAGAGTAGTCTTCTGCCTTATTTTCTGTTGGTCCTGAAAAGCATGTTCCCAAGTCCCACTATTATGGTCTTGATATCATTTGAAATTCTAGAGAATGGAATTCTGCCTGTGCTATTATAGGTAGCGTCACATTATTTCCAGAGCAAATCAACGATACAATAGATGGAAACCCTATGCATGATCTTGGTTCTGTAAACGCTCGAATACTTGGCAATGGTTAGCCAAAAATAGAACATTGAGAATGGAACTTTATTAGAGGTTGCACTTTTGTTCTCAGTACTCTCTCCTGAATCTCCTAAATCTCAGTACACTCTCCTGAACATGAAGAATCTCTAGAATTTCCTTTCTCCTTATCACAATCATGTGTACGTTTGTCTCGGCGTGCCAAGGCACACGCAGGTTTCTAGTACTTGGTATCGATCACGTACGCCTTTATTAAGCTATACCTACTTCATCTATAAATACCACCTCCCCACCCTCCTCTTTTCATCAGACCAAAAGAATCTTAAGCTTAACTACCTACAGCTAGCAAGCTCCAAGGACTAAACAAATAAATCATGGCCAACCTCCCCACTGTCCTCGCCGCCAAGCTCCCCACAAAGCCTCCAGGACCGTAAGTGACCAGGCTCACTCAAATTAACCATGCATATACAAATGTTCATTTCATTTTTGTTCATTGTGAATATCCACGCAACGACATATGTAAACCTTGCCGTACGTCGTCGTTGGTATAACTTGGCCTAACAATCACTGATCGGAATGCATGCATGTATGAGCGTGCAGCTCTGAGGGTGAACGGGCCGGTACCCTAGCTTGCAAGCGGGAGATGAACGTGACGGTAGACTTCTTCTTCGGCGGGCTGGCGAAGGCCGCCGACGTGTACTCGGGCAACCCGAACGTGCGTAGGCCACTTGCCGTGCTGACATGTCATCGCTGGATGTGCGGCAGGTTGCCTACCATGATCTAAGAGCGTAGTGTTAAATAATCGATGCCATGGTCGAGAGACAATCAATCTAATCACACAATGAACGACAAAGAGAGACACAATGTAGAGGATGAATCAAGATCTTTAATCATTTATGTGTTGTTGTACTTAGGAGTCCTTGTATTTATAACCTAAAGGAGTAAAACCCCTCTAGAAATGGTTTAGTGTTTTATCTATAATTAGGTTTTCTAACATGCGGCACCACTAAACGGTTTGAAGTTTTATCCATAAGAGTATGTACAATGGGTTTATATCAGCCGTCTATAGTTATTGTCAGGTAGGATTTTTGCTGATATGGATGAAAGAGAATGAAGAGAGAGAAAGATGATGTCTACAATCCTGTAGCCGACTATAGCACAAGAAACAAGAAAAGCATTAAAAGATTATGTGTTCTATAAAGACAACTAAAAAGACAGCAGCCGTCTGTACTATTGTATGAGCTGTCTTTGGTGTTATCTACAGATGACATAGAGAGTTACTATAGACAGCAACTGTCTATACCATTTTACACATCCTAATTAGGTTTCCTAACACGGGCCCACACGTGCCGGGTGGAGAACCTAAGTCGAAGTTCCCGCTGAAGTAGGACATGCACGTACATGAAATTATAAGCGATCATCGAGGACGCAACAGTAAATCAATAATGGGGATGCATAGGTAAACGTGTGGTTTCGGCATGCTTTTGTGCATATATATATATATATATATATATATTATATATATATATATATATATATATATATATATATATATATACACACACACACACACACACACACTCGGGTTTTTGGCCGTTTGGCCCTTTTCCGTCTCGTATTGGTAAGAATGGCTGTCATCGTCCGTTTTTTTGCAAAAAATAGCATAGTTCCACATGGTCACCGCACGGTCGTCACCCACGAGCTGACACCTGCCCACTGTCTCACGGCCTCCGTGCGGTGGAGGCGCTCCCGTACGGCCAGCCCTCCCCTCCCGCCACGTGCCACCTCCCACACGGCCACCATGCGGTGCCCGCCCGCACCCACCCGCCATGCGCCCTCCCCTCCCGCACGCACGGCCCTCCGCTCCTGCACGCACGGCCCTCCCCTCCCACCACGTACCCTCCCAGCCAAAAAAAATACCCAAAAAACTGGTCCGGTTCTCCGGAGAAACAAAATGCCGATTTCCAGCCCATCTGTCATTCGGACAAGCATTGGAAGCCAGGCATCTCCCCTTTGATCCACCGCCTAGCCTCTCCTCCGGTCAATTCCATCGGTCGCTGTCATCACTTTATTCCACATCTCGTCGTTGTCACATCGTTGTCTGATGCATGCAAGCAAATTTCAATTAGCCCGCTAGGGGGAAGGATTCCCTCCCGCAGCGGCTATAAATTAGAGAGCGCGAGCGCGATTTCGTTTCACCGTCGCTCGCTCGCTCTCTCTTTCGGCCGCTCTCTTGCTCTGTCGATTATATTTTCGGAGATATTTTAGTGTTATTAACCGCCATCATTAGAAGCCAATTTAGCGGGTAATTTTTATCCCCGTCAATTTTTCATCGTTCGTAAATTCTTTATTAGCTGCGTACTTAAGTAGTTGTAATTTTTCAGGCGTACCTATTATAGGCATTCCAAAATTTTTGTAGGAAAATATGTTTGACTTTATTAGTCGCAGTTGGACTGATGTTACGTAATTAATTAGTTTTAATTCTTGAGGCGCCATTAATTAGTTACCAAATAATTAGTCATAATGAACAATGTTTGTAAACACAAAACTACATTGCAGTACTGAATAATTGGCTAATGAGTTCTACCTTGACTTTGTTATCTAATCAGAGAAATCTTAGGATATCTGTGTGTGTGTGTGCGCGCGCGCGTGTGTGTGTGTGTTGTGCACCATTTCTGATGCGATCAATTAGTTCAAAAGCATGGGCTCAACTAACACCAATTAATTAGTTGGTTACTACTAATAATTTAAACATATGTTGCATTAGCGTGTGTTTAATTGAGGAGTAAGATTACTAACAAATTGCATGGTACAATCAATTATATATTGTTATATATTCTTTATTTCATAATCCATGGTGGTACTGCATGCTTTGTCTTCTAGCTAGATACTGGCCTGCTTTCCAACCATTTTATGTGAGAATTAGTTCAACTGCATGTAAATCTTAGCGATTTAGCCTAACATTAAAATCCCCGTGCATCAATTCATTCTAATGCAATTAATTTAGTCATGTTTAAATAGTCTTATTTAATTTTGTACTAGTAAATTAGTGTACATTAATTTGTAGTGTTCATTTGGTCATAATTTTTAATTTATAGTATTTTATTGTCATTATCAATCTTCTCACTAATATTCCGTCTATTCCATATGTTGCAAGCCATGTCTCTACTGACGCTTTTGGAACACTTCTATGATGAGGACCACCGGTGCAAGCTGTGGATCACCGCTGACGCGGATGGCCCTCCGCCCTTGTTGCTTCGGTCGGGGAGGAATTACTGGGAGTTGGACACTTGCTATGTCCCAATCCTCTGGGACACGGGCTTGTTGCCCCTTGCGAGACTAGTCTCCATCGGACGCCGGTTTACCATCACCGTGTAGGAGGCAACCATGGCAGCCACCTCCATCCATCCCAACATGTATATGCATCAAGCAAATCACCCCATCGCCATTCCTCATGAATAATCAAGCATCAACCCACGTATAAATGTAAATTAAAATCAAGCACGAAAATTAACTCAACAGAAAAGGAAGGGGAACTAGGGGGAAATCGTGTCCTGGGCTGAGCAGGGGCTCATGGGCGGGCTGAACTGGGTACACCAGGGGGGAGCAGAGGGAAGGCCGGAGGCCGAGCTAGCTAGGCACGATGCAGTAGCGGGTCGAGGGAGGTGTAGGCGTGAGCGACCGTAGGCCGAGCGAGCAACGGGCGCATAGGAGGCAAGGCCGGTGTGGCCGTGTCGGGAACCGGAGCGGCGCAGCGCCGACGGGCCAGGAAGAGAGGTGGCACCGAGCGACGCGTAGAGGCGACGGCACCAAAGAGACGGCTCGGGCTAGAGGCTAAACCGAGCCGGGCCAAGGGCGCACGGGGAGGAGCTAAGGGGGCAACCATGCAGGGGAACACCAGGCTGGGTGTAGCCAAGCCGGGCCAAGGGCAAGCGTGAGGGAGCAGGATCCGGGCCGTAGAGGGGACGGTGGTGGCAGCGGACCAGGCAAGCAGCGTGAGCGGCGGCGCCAAGAATGAAGGGAGAGAAGATGAGGTGAAGTGAGAAATGGGGGAGAAGAAGATGAGGCAAAAGGAGCCAGGGTGGGTTTCGGCTATGAGTGAAGTAAGGAGAGAAAAGGGTAGAGGAAGTTATGTGGGATTAGGGACTAGATGAGTAGGATTAGTGTTAGGGTTAGGAAGTTAATATTTAGAAAAGAATTAGGAAAAATGTGTAATTCTGGTATATTGTAATATGTAATACATGTAACTATAGAGGCTAGCAATAAAATAAATGAGTGTTGGTACTGGATAGTTATTTCAGCCAGACGACATTAATTAAGTCACATGGGGATAAGTGGTCATAAGTCAGTCCAGTGCATAATAAAATAAAATAAGGTAAAGTGTCATATTAGTGTTGTTAACGAAAAGTTGGTTTTCGAACGTATCAAACCTATAAGTATTAGGCTAATAATCCGACATGTTAGCAACAATTTAATCATATTAGAATAATTAAATTAATCAACCATGAGTTTACTTAGAGAATTAAATATCTACATGCGCAATTAAATAAGCTCAATTAAGCGTATTCGCACGAATAAAATTTGATAGACTTAGCAAAATGCGAGTACGAGTAGTATTTTATTTTCGTTCGATAAAACACGAGTTTTGGCAACCGCGACCCTAAGTTAGTAAACCGTAAAACAACCGTAGTGGGGAGTGCTAACCTAGCGAAGGATCCGAAAAAACTTTATTAAATCAAAATATGCCAAAATGGAGAACCAACTGACTATTGTACACTTAGTAGCACACAAATACCACTAAGTATTTACTTACTTATTTATTATTTGCTTCGTCGCGTATTTGCAGCAGATGAACTGACACCAGCAGGAGTAGTTGATACATATTTCCTCGACGGTGATCTTTTCTCCAATTCTGAAGGCAAGCTTGTTTCTTGAACATTAATATAGTTATATAAATGTAAAAGTTACTTTCTACACTATTATACATATTGCATAAAACTATGTCTCAAAATCCAAATTGGTTAAACAGAAGAAAAGGAGGATGAAAAGAATAGAGGAATGAGAAATGAAATGAAAACAGAGTTAATATTATGGCTGGTAAAGGGGGCCCGTGGCAGGGAAGAGATGAGGCAAGAGGTGGGACCCTTTACATATGGTTAAAATATAAGGACCAACAAAACTCTTACTCGGTCAGAGGCCGTATTCAAGTGCCAACCATTTTTTTGTTTCGACAGACAGAAAATGCTACCTTGTTACGTAATTATGCTCTCCATACCGGGTAAGTAATATATGTGAGTGTGGTGTAAGAAGCAGGCGCTATAGCGCTAGGTGGAGTGTTGGGTGCGGAGAGGATGAACCGGTCCAACCAACATTACCCGAACTTGGTGGTGGCTAGGCCGGCACCGACGGAAAGTAATAGGTGGAGAAATTAATCACGTAACTTGGAAAACGTTCTGTATTGTGAACTTGAAGTAGCATCAAAGGAAATACGATGGACCTAGCTCAGAAAGAGTTCAGAATAGCTATAAGTAAAGTGGTACAAGCCTACGTAGTGCTATATCAAATCATGAATTCATGACAGTCTCCTGGATTGGAGTCTACGGGAACCGCTAGGGGTCTATCTTCTCTCCGAGTGACAAGTAGTCTTTTCATAATTAAAACTGCAACCTAAATCTTGTTAAACTATTTTTAGAAAAGAGATTAATTAGAAAATGTAATGACAACAGAGATGAGGCATCTAGTGCATTTTTGCTATTAATGTTTGCTAAGTACATTTGTACTCAACCTTGTTAGTATTCTCCTTTGTTAGATCCTAGTCCGGCCGGGAATTATCCCGAGTGGGACGAAGGACATGCAGGTACCGAAGAGGCCGCACGAGGTGAGAGTGTTGACTATAAGGACCATGGTGAGATGGGCAACTAATTCAACGAATGGGACGAGTAGAAGATTGATGGAGCAAGAAAGGCCAGCGAAGGGACTTGGTCCTATTTTTGGCAATTGTAAATTACTATGTAAAGAACCATAGCCTTGCGTGGCTAACTGGAATAAAAGTACAGTTTCTATCTTATTGTTCTGCTGCGATAACTCTGGTAAGGGCTTACTATTCGTTGGAGTAGTGTTCTACTGAGCAAACGAATAGTAATCCGTATGCCTAATTGTGATTACCCTTAGGGTAATGACACGGGGCGTCTCAGCATGCCTTACTAGGATGACATATATGCTTACCAGACTCAGCTTCCTCTGACTCAGCTTACTGGTGCATCTCCGCCCACTCCACATACTCAACGGTCTATGTACTCCCTCTGATCCGACACGTGCTCTCCGGACCGGTTTACGTGTCCCACGGGACATGCTCGATACAAAACATCCAGGCGCACGCGGACACAGACGCAGCGAGTAGAGAGTAGTGGCTTAGACGAGTGAGCCATATTATATCCCATGTTATGTGATTCTGTTTTGGTATATTTGTATTCATATTTTGTTTTGCTATATTTGTATGCATATTTTGTATATTATGTGTGTACTGTTTCGTCATATTGTATATCGACATTTTCAATGGAGTTGTATGTCGACATTTCCACTTCTCAGATGACATAAATCCTTAATTTTTGAGATAATTTTAGAACACATATAAAATTGTAGAATATTACACAATCAAGTCCACTGTGTAAGGAGCCTTCAAAACAAAATTCATAATTTTTGGAGCTCGTTTTCTATATTTAGAAATTCCTACAAACAGTATACTTAAATAAAATTGTGAGAAAAATTCAAAATGAATAAAATTATGGAAAAATTACACAATTAATTACACCATCTCGGGAGGCTCCACAAAAAATTTCATAATTTTTTGAGCTCATATGCTATATTAAAAAATTCACCCAACAACACTGGACTGGAGGAGAGAGAAAAGGTCGCGACCGCACGTTGGCCGTATGGCTTCTCCTCCACCACACGGCCACCATGCGGCAGCCTCCTCCACTACACGGTGGCTGTGCAATAGGCTCCTCCATCGCATAGCCACCGTACGGTTTCTTCTCCACTGCACGATCACCGTGCGATTTCTCCACATGTCGACGCCAGGATCGCGCCCGCATGATCACCGTGTAGCACAGTGCTATTTTTGTAAATACCAAAGGATGATGACCATTCTTGCAAATGTGCAACGCAACAACGCCAGTATGGCCCAAAACTCTATATACTCATCTCATTTGTTCATTCTACTGTATGTATCGATCGGTCTCTCGTACGACATCCTCTGCTGATTGTATGGTCAGTACTATGATATAATATACTGTTTCTTCGCAACACGTCATAAATAAATGTAACAAATGTGTCGATTGTTTGCAATGCTTCAGACTGACTATTTTGTCCTTCGCACGTACTAGCTAACTAGTTGTGCGAATTATTGTGTGACGCGATCAGTATCCCTCACCAATACCGTCGTACAAGTTTGTTTTAATCGTGATTCTGAATTGGATCGGAGCTTTTTCAACAGTGTTGATGAATTATTTTTTATCTTACAAAGTAAATGATAGAGACATGGCTTTCAAGATTATGCAAGAAGAGACAGTAACTTTTTTAGACAGGTTATCACGATCCTACAAAAAAATGTTTTAATCAATTGTTAGAATCGTAAGAATATTAAGATTCTACCAAATTAAAACTCTATCATAGGATCGGATCGGTCCAGTTAATATGAATCGTAGAAACGTAAAATCTGATTACTGAATAGATATTCTGACAACCTTATCCTATGCAGCTCTGGACACGTACGTATACCCAGGATCGCAGTAAGGACGTGATTTTTTGGCCGTATTGGCAACTTTTGGACACGTATTTACAGGAATGACCGACTCTAAATTTTTTTTTTGCAAATATAGCCGCATGCCGCATGGCCACCGTGCAGCAGCAACTCCCCGGCTGCCACATCACCCTCTCCGCACGGCCGACGTGCGGTGGCGTTGCCGCACGACCACTATGTGGTGTCGTTGCCGCACAGTAGCCGTGCGGTCTCGTTGCCGCATGGCCACCATGCGGTGACGCCCCTAGCCCGCCACGTATCCGTAATTAAGGTTCGACCGAAATCACGTGTCTGCAATTAGGGTTCGACCAAAATTAGGGTTTAAACTTTGGCGCTATTTGTAGGAATTTTTAAATATAGCAAACGAGTTCCAAAAATTATGAAATTTTATATGGAGCCTCCTGACATAGTGTTCTTGCTTGTGAAAATTTTCCATAATTTTATTCCCCCAGAATTTTTCTCGTAATTTTCTATAAGTGCCAGGTGTTGTGCAAGCAAACATCTGAATGAGGCTGCTCCCTCCATCTGCTTTTCTTTTCCACCGAAAATAAATTCTTGTCATCAATCTATTTGTTGTCTCCCCTGTCTTGTCATCATATCTCATCAATCTATTCATTGTCTCCCCGTCTTGTCATCTCGTCTCATCAATCTATTCACTGTCTCCCCGTGTAATCCTTGTCTGCCGCATGCAAATTAAAACCGATCGCGTGGAGAAGGATTCCCTCCGGCTATAAATTAGTGAGCGAATGAGCGCGATTTATTTCATAGTCGCTCGCTCTTTTGCTCTGTCGATTATAATTTCGGGGACATTTCAGCGCTATTGACCGTCGTCATTCGCAGGTAATTTGTATCTCTGTCGTTTAATTCTTGAGGCCTCGTTAATTAGTTACAAAATAATTAGTCGTGATTTTACTGTGGATGCATACTTAAGTAGTTGTAATTTTGCAGACATTGACTTATTTTAACGTTGTTAGTCCTATGTAATTAGTGTTCTATGATTTTCGTAGGAAAATATTTTTAACTTTAGGAGTCCCATGAAATTGTCAGTACGTATGCTATCAATGTAATTAGTGTTCTGAGATTATCATACATTGTATATGTTGTAGGCTATCAATGCATGGACAAAGTAATGTATCTAAGACCATGGGTTAAGGATCTTAAGAACACCTCCACTAATACTGCTATACATGGATAATAAAGTTAGACCTCATGAGTGGCTTTGTACTTTTGAGCAAGAAACATATTTGAGCACTAAGCCAAGGAATTTAGTCTATGGTCAGCTAGCTGATATCTACATGTCTTTGGACCATCAATTAGACGAGTGTCTTGTTGGGCGACAATTAACTACCACTAACCCACGCCATCAGATAAATTAATTAATTTATATTAATTTGTAGTGTTCATTTAGTCGCAATTTTTTATTTGCACTATTTTATCGTCATTAAATAGCCGTATTTAATTTTGTACCTACAAATTAGTGTACATTAATTTGTAGTGTTAGTTTTGTCGTAATATTTAATTTGCAGTATTCTATGGTGAATTAGTTTGTCTTAATTAATTAGTTTTAAACAATTAGAAAATAGAAAAATAATGACAGCATACACTACTAGTTATTCATGCAACTAATTATTTCGTGCTAGTTATTTTATGGTCATTATCAATCTTCTCACTAATATTCCGTCTATTTCATATGTTGCAAGCCATGTCTCTACCGGAGCTTTTGGAACACTTCTATGATGAGGACCATCGATGTAAGCTGTGGATCACCAGTGACACCGATGGCCCTTCGTCCCTTCTGCTTCGGGCGGGGAGGGATTCCTGAGAGCTGGATGATCGCTACGTCCCGATCCTCTGGGACATGGGCTTGTTGTCCCTTGCGGCGTGGCACCAGTGGTACCCCCAGCCTAGCCGTCTGCTACGTGCTCCTATAGTTGTGGAGTTGGGAGTACTTCCCTACTAGGCGACCGTCCATCGAGAAAGCGGTGCACCCGTACGCCCCCCCCCCTCCCCCATCGACACGATAGATGGGCCCACCATGGGCTTACGGTGAACTCTTGGTCGTCTGCGGGCCAAGAACAGACCAGCGAGGTGCTACTCATCGTACCACAATGAGTTCGAGTCATTGCACAAGAGCGACATTGTATGGAATCTATGGTATCCACAGTTCGTGTGCACGGTAGCGCCACACGGACTATCCGTGCAATGCATCCAGGACGTACGACTGTGGATGATGGACTGCCACCTAGTGTTCGCACATATGGTGAAGCCTTACACACCGCAACGCGTAATGCGACAGTTTGGTGCCCACCAGGTCATGCCGCCCCAAACGGCAGGCTCCTGCCACGAGCTGTACACCTGTGAGTCAAACTTCATCCGAGTAATGTTTACAGTTCTTACGTCTTCTTTTCTAACATCAATCCTTTCGAAAATGCAGGCAATCGAGGGTGGGTGGACATATTCAGGACTGGCGCCTGGTTCAGCACGAGTGGACTACGACATGGACGGAGAGGGCGCACTTAGATGTCTTGTGTGACCCTCGTCTGTACAACATTGAGACGTATGGTGCGTACAAGGAGTGGTATGTGCCACGGACGCGCGCAAGACTCACCGTTCCTCCACCAGAGCTGGTGACAGCAGAGACACACCAGAGAGCCTCCGCCGCTCATTCAATCATCACAACGCTTCGCGCCGTGACAACACCGTAAGACACTTATAACCTCTAGTTGTTTCATTGATGATATTTGTACTCTTCGTTAATGAACCTGTTGCGTATGTCACTACAGTTGGAGCGGATGTAGTGCATCTTCAGCGCATCGGAGTCTGCCATCCGCAACCCAGACATAACATCGACGGGATATCAAGAAATTTTGAAGTACATCTCGGCGCAGTTGAAGAAGATTATAGAGACCTTGAGCTGCGGTTGTTCAACGGACGACGTCCTGCGAGTTGGGCACCAAGTGGGGGGGCGTGCTTACCCTCTAGATCACCACGACCTAGCGAGTCCAAACGATGTCATAGCATTCCCTGTCGGTCATCCGCGGGCCAGATCGGTGGGGAGGTAAGTTATATACAAATCTACGTTACGTTTTTTGATGCCTTAGGTTGTGCTAACATCATGTCGTTATCCTGCTGCAGGTCCGTTGGGATTAATCACTTCTACCATCTGCATTCAGTACACAGACTAGCGCTCCTCGTCGGTCATCTGCACTGCACATCCGAGAGGTACAAGATTCTCAGTTCACATCCAAAGTGTTTATCTGTACTGACATCATTCCGTCTTGCAACCTTCAGTTGATCGTGCGGGTGACGGCCAGTTCACGTCGACTGATGATGACGATACAAGCCTCCCAGCTCCTACCAGGGAGCAGTACACGGCATCAGGGATGGAGCATGGCGCCAGGGTTTGGACCGTACGTAGGGCAGAGCTCCTCTGGGTTTGTTGTCCCACCGTACATTCAAGGCCAGAGCTCCTCTGGATTGGCTAGCACCCCATACCTCCAAGGCCATAGCTCATCCGCACAACCGAAGTTGTAGGCATCGTACCCCGGGAGTGGATTTATGAAGTCTGTCGTTCATGAATTCTTTGGAGGTGGCCTCCAGGTCGGCATGCCTCATCAGGACAACATGTATGCCTACCAGACTCAGCCTACAGGTCCACCTTAGCCCCACTCAGTGGTCTCCGTACCCCCTCCGATCCGACACGCTCTCTCCGGACCAGCTCACTTATCCCACGGGGCATGCCCGACGTAAAACATCCAGGCGCATGCGGAGGCAGTCGCAACGACCAGAAGGTAGTGGCTCAGACGACGAGTAAGTCATATCGTATGTGTTATGCGATTATATTTTGATATGTTTGTATTCATATTTTTTTTGTTATATTTGTACATGTTTTTTGGTTGTTATGTGTGTACTCATGTGCCATATTATATATCGACATCTCCAATGGAGTTGCAATACAATTTTTTCCATACATTCCAAGTCACATGAAATCATGAAACCCTAATTTCCAAAACCTAAAATCCAAATTTTGATACCTAAATCCTTGATTTTCGAGACAATTCCAGAACATATATAAAATTGTCGAAATATTACACAATCAAATCCACCGCGTGACGAGCCAACAAAACAAAATTCATATTTTTTGGAGGTCATTTCCTACGTTTACAAATTCGTACAAATAGTACACTTATATGAAATTGCGAGAAAAATTCTGGAGGAATAAAATTGTGAAAAATTTACATAGGCAAGTACACTGTATCGGGAGGCTCCACATAAAATTTCATAATTTTTGGAACTCGTTTGCTATATTTAAAAATTCCTACAAATAGCCCTAGAGTTTAAACCCTGATTTCAGTCGAACCCTAACTACGGACACGTGGCAGGCCAGGGAGTTGCTGCCGAATGGTGGCCGTGCGACATGTGACTATAATTGTAAAAAAAAAAAATCAAAATCGGTCATTCTTGTAAATACGCGCCCAAAAGTTGCAAAAAAATTCCAAGAACGTGGACAGTACGGTGTATGTATATATGGTCACCGGGCCGAAGAGAAAACAATAAGCCCATCTCCCAACCCCTGAATACTCGATATCATACTCATACACGTCATGGCCCATCTATTTGAGAAAAGCACATGGTTTGTCGGCCTCCCACAGCCCACAGAACCCCACTGATCCAAAGCCCACAGATCCATCGTGTAAAGAGAAACACAAAAAAGAAGGAAAAGGATAAGAAGCCCACACCGAATCGGCATCCACTCCGGTTCGCATCTGACACTATCTCATTTATGACAGTGGACCCCACCAACCAATCGGCCCCACTGTCATACACGTAGATCCGATCCGTTAAACCGCAGAGAATACCACCCCACCTCCTGCCTGCCCGGTCGTTACGCTTCCGCCTCCCCAACTCGTGTCGCCGTATCCTCCTTCCCCAGTTCCCCTGCTCCTCTTCCTCGTCGCCGTTCCAAACAAATTCGTACAAATTAGGCAAAAAAATTCCCGCATGCTTCGCGTCGGCGAAGAGGCGTGAACCTCCCTCATGGAAGATCGCCAGCCCTAGCCCTAGCCCTAAATAACTCGCCATGGACGACGCCGCCGCGCGCCGCAAGCTCGGGGGCTACCTCCGCACGGTGCTCTCTCTCCCCGCCGGCGCCGACGCCACCTGCCTCCGCCCGCTCTCCCCCTGCTCCCTCTCCGCCTGCGGGTCGGTCCCCCTCGCGCCGCTCCCCGACGACGGGCCCCACCCGCGGTCCAAGTGGAGGGCGTGCAGCGTCGTGCGGCAATTGAGGGCGCTCGTGGCGCACCGGTGCGTGGAGGTGGAGGGGAGGGTCCTGAGGGTTGTCACGAGGAGTGGGGAAGGGGATGGCCAGGTGGAGGCGAGGGCAGTGGTGCTGGTCGACGTGTACCTGCCCGTCGCCGCCTGGTCAGGGTGGCAGTTCCCGCGCTCCCGCGCCGCGGCCGCCGCCGCGGTCTTCAAGCACGTCAGGTGCGTCTGCATTCCATGCGTTTCATGCGTGCGTTGCTCTGTACCCCGTCGAACTGTACTTTCACGATCGTCATCTCCGGATCTAGGGCGCCACGTTGTCAGGAGACCCGAAGTTCAGGCCTGAAATCCGCTGCGATTTCAGTACGATATTTGGGAATTTGTGGTAACCGAAGAGAAGGGAAATGAGGAGCGGAAGAGTGAAGTAAAGCAGATAGAACTAGGGTTTTTCATTCGTAGTTCTTCTCGATTACATTGGGGGCTGTTTATAACCACCCGACAGATAATAACGACAAAACAACTGAGTTTGATGATAAACAGTAACTGTAAATCCCTCTTACGATAAACAGTAAAGAGCTCCGTGCTCTTCGGCGCCTGGATCTCCACGAAACGTTATCACGCAGTCTCGTCCACACGATCTTCTTAAGTTGGCCTTCCCTTCCCTCCACCGAGTGATTGAGCTTAAACGAATCGGTATCAGAGCTTCTCAGTCATCCGATAACTGAAATATTGAAGTCCTCCAGGAGTCCGAGTTCAGACTTTCAAAAACTAGACAACTGCTCCCTCCTTGGGATCCTTGTCCTCAATGATCAAATCCTGGAAAAATCCTGGCAATGAAATCAGCATCCTCCCAAGTAGTTGCTTTTGGAGGTAGATTAGCCCATTGAATCTTCCATTGGATATTCATTGTTCCTTGGAATCACCCTTCTCTCAATTAGTGCCAACGGCTCAGATAGAATGCGCCCTTCCCCATCCACCCCACCAGTGGTAGCTCTTTGCTGGGAACAACATTTGGACAACATGCTTCTTTAACTACTAACATGAAACACTGGATGAATCTGACAACCATCTGGTAGGAGTTTGTAAGAGGCCTTGCCAATTCTTTCTAGAACTTTGAATGGACCATAGAACCTGGAATGTAACTTCAGTGTTCTGTTAAGTCCTAATGCATTGTGCCGATAGGGTTGCATTTTCAGTTACACCATGTTTCCCACCACCAAAACCCTTTCTGTTCTGTGTTTATCAGCAAAATGCTTCATTCTGGAATTGGCCCTTTCTAAGTTTGTTCTGATTGCTTCAAAAGCTGCCTCTCTTTGCTAAATCCAGTTCCTAGCCTCCTCAGTTGCTGATTGTGGCAATAGGGCTTCTGTGATCATAGGAGGTTTCATGCCATATAATGCCTCAAAAGGTGTCATCTTCAACAAAGTACGAAACGAAGTGTTATACCACCACTCTGCTTGGGTCAACCAAGAATGCCACCACTTGGGACTAGCAAAAGCCATACACCTCAAAAAAAATTCCGGACATTGGTTCACTCTCTCTGTCTACCTATCTATTTGAGGGTGATAAGCACTACTCAACCTCAATTTCACCCCCAAAGCCTTGAATAACTCCTGCCATAATGTGCTAGTGAATATTCTATCCCTGTCAGACACAATCACAACTAGTAGACCATGGAGTTTGTATATGTGATCTAAGAATAGGTCTCTACATCTTTGGACGAGGAAAAAACTAGCGATCACGCAGATAACGGTGCAGAACTAGGTCTTATCGGTGGGGACCGGGAATCACAAAACCGGTCGGTTTTTTCCCGGTTTAGCAAATTCAAATCTCAGTTTTCGAATTTTGGCCGGTCTTTAAGCAAATTCAAACTTCAGTTTTCAAACTTTGGTCGTTTTTGGGGATTTCGGTAACCGCCCAAAGTCGATCTGAGAAATGGCGTCAGGCGATATTTTATCCGATCGGATTTTGATCCTTGTGTTGGACAGTATAGGTATGTTTAAGTGATAAGAAATGTGCATATTTTGTGAATCTGTCCACTACCACCATTATCACCTCTGTCTTCAGGCTTGCGTAACCCTTCAATGAAATCTAAGGTTATATGAGTCCAGGCCATATCAGTATAGGCAAAGGCTGCAACGGTCCAGGGTAGGGAATATTTTCTGATTTAGCCTTCTGACACACTGCACATCTCTTGACAAACATATTAACTTCATTTTTCATACCTGCCAATAAAATAGCAGCTTCATCCTCTGATAGGTGGTTCTTTATCCCAAGTGTCCCCCTAGAGTAGAGTTATGAAAAGATTTCGATAGTTGTTCCTTGATGTCAGTATTAGTCCCAATGTATATTCTGCCCTTGTATCTTAGTACCCCATTCTGCAAGGTATAGGATGGAGCACAGTCACCATCAATCCTCAACTTACTTTCTAACTCTCTGCACGTTTCATCATTCTGATAACTCTAAATCGCTTCATTAATCCAAGTAGGAACTGCTATTGTTATTGCCATTGCCTCCCCGCCATGGTGGATTCTGGATAGTGCATCAGCAGCTTTGTTCTCTCTTCCTTTTTTATATTCTACCTTGTAGCTGTACCCCATCAGTTTGATCATCAACTTGTGTTGAATTCCATCAATCAACCTTTGTTCAGTGATATATCTCAAGTTCTATTGATCAGTTCTTACCACCAAACTTGACCCCATTAAATAGTGCTTCCATTTCTTGATTGCTTCCAAGATAGCCAATGCTTCCTTGTCATATGTTGACATTGTTGCAGCCTTAGGCCCAATGGCTTTACTCATGAATGAAATGGGTCTCCCAGCTTGCATGAGTACAGCTCCAATCCCATATCCATTGGCATCAGTTTCTAGCACAAAATGTTGATCAAAGTCAGGCAAGGCTAATACTTGAGTTTGGACCAAAGATTCCTTGATTTTCTCAAATGCTTGATGTAGTTCTTCACCCCACTGCAAATCATTTTTCTTCAAGGCATTGAACATTGGTCTACAAATGATTCCATAGTTTCTAATAAACCTCCTATAGTACCCTGCTAATCCTAGGAACCCCTTCAATTGTGTTATTCCCTGGTGCTGGCCACTCTTTAATTGCTGCTATTTTCCCAGGGTCAGTGGCTACCCCTTGATTGCTAATAATATGCCCAAGATATTCCACTTATAGCTGACCAAACACATACTTACTCCATTTTGCATAGAGCTTGTTTTCTCTCAACACTTCCAACACTAATTGCACATGCTTTTGGTGTTCCTTCAAACTAGGGCTATAAATGAGTATGTCATCGAAGAATACCAATACAAATTTTCTGAGGAATGCTGCTAGTATTTTATCCATGAGGGCTTGGAAAGTAGCAGGGGCATTTGTCAACCCAAATGGTATTACTAGAAACTCAAAATGTCATGTATGTGTACTGAAAGCTGTCTTGTAAATATCAGTTGGATGCATCCTCACCTGATGGCATCCAGACCTAAGATCCAGCTTGGAGTAGTACATAGCTCCCTTCAATTCATCCAGCAAATATTTAATGATTGGTATTGGGTACTTGTTCTTGATAGTATTGGCATTTAGTTGCTTGTAATCAATGCACAACCTCCAAGTCCCATCCTTCTTTTTAACTAGTATGGCTTGGGATGGATAAGGACTAACAGTGGATCTGATAGTTTGTGTTCTCAACAATTTTTTCACCAATTCTTCCATTGCATCTTTCTTATAGTGAGGCAATCTATATGGTCTAATATTGTCAGGTTTGGAATTTGGTACCAGTGGAATGTACTCCCATTAATGTGGAATAGGCGGAACTGAATTAGTCAATTCAAGTCAGCGTTGTCAATTTATCCAGAACTTCTCTCTTTTCCTCGGTGAAACAAGAATCCGTTTTGCTCAAACCAAAGCACTTAGTTTAGCCTTTGTTTCTCTCGTACTGTCTTCTTTAAAGATTCATCCAATGGAATCCAGACTCCTTTCTTTTTATTTCCATTCTATTTATAATTAGAACCTAATTAAGATAGGATGACTAATGTATCTTGACCTAATGAGGAGTAATACTATAAAAATAAAGAACTCTATTTCGAACTATGAGGCGAATATTACATTTTCTTATTTACTCTTTCTTTATTTTTGGATTTTATTTGATTTTTCTATTTTATTTAAAGTAGATCGATTTAGATAATGTATATATAAGCAAAGTAATATACTTCAAACAAAGTAGGAATTCCCAAGATGGAGAAAATCATTGCGATTATTATAGGAAGTCTAGGGACTTGAGCATATCCTATTTGAAGGAGGATGGAATTCAAATCAGGTAAGGGATCCTTCCTTCTATTGATTTGATAGAAATTCGTTTTTCTTTTCCTGTCTCTAAGATTTTCGATGAATGAGCCTGTGGTAGCCACATTCCCTTTCGGGTGGTAGCCCTTTTGGTGCTTGGAAAACATCAGGGAACTTTTGAATAATTTGTTCAACTTCCGTTGGAGTCTTCTGTAACTTTCCCCCAGTGCTCAGCACTGTTTTGGAGTATATAACAGCCCCAATCACTCCCTTATTCATCAGCTTATCCAGTTGCATTGTACTGATCACACAGTTTTCTTGTGGATATGCTTCATCCTCAAATTTAACATTTCACTTCCCCCCTTTGCAAATACAGAATTCTCTGGTTTTGAAATTGAGGCTTACTGGACTGTGTTCATATATCCAATCACTCCCTAGTATAATGTTACCCCTTTAGTTCCAAGAGTCTGAAAACAGTAATGAACTCTTCTCCTTGTATCTCATATGAGCACTTCAAACTCTGAGATTCAGTTATCAAAATATTTCCATTAGCTACAGCCACCTTGATTGGGGCATGGTTACTGATCTTACATTGAGCCTTGAGAGCAATTGAGGGTGTCATGAAGGTAGCTGTACTCCCACTGTCCACTAGAGCAGCAACATTAATCTTTCCTATTTTAACCATCAATGTAAATGTGCTTGCCTCAGAACTAGTTCCTGATATTGCATGCATAGAAACTTGTAGTTCTTCTGCAGCCTCCTTTTGATGACCTGGAATGCTAGGTGGAGTAGCAAATACCCCTTCTGGGTTCTCTTCATTTAAATCATCATCATCCTCGACTGTGATCACATGGATTTGCTTCTAGAATTTGCAGATTTTGTTGTGACCAGGTACCCAAGGTTCATTGCACTTGAAACATCTTCCCCCATTCCACTTGTTACCACTGTTTGTGGTAGTCTTCTCATTTGATTCTTTCTTAACCCTTGCACCTTTCTACTTTGGTTGTGAGTTTCCCTGATATCTCACCTTTGAGCTTACTCCCTGGCTCCAGTTCTGTACCTTCTTATATGTCTGATTGTAATCATAGTTTCTAGCATGAGCATAAGTCTCCACCAGTGTACTAGGTTCTAGAGATTTCAAGGGGGTTTTGATGTAATTCTTCAGCTCTGATATGAAGTAGTCCAGGAAATACCTCCCCTTTAGTGCAGCATTATTTCTCTTCACTAATATCATCATATTCTCAAAATTATCAATGTATGCTTCCACTGTCCCTTGATTTAAACCCCTGAAAGATTCAGTAACATCATATCTTGTTTCCGCAGCAAATCTCTTCTTGATCATAATACAAAATTGTTGCCAAGTTAGGGTGCCAGTATCGATTTCATTACTACTGATCCATTGATTTGCCCTTCCCATCAAGTAGACTTCAGCTATTGATACATTTTGTTCTATTCTGGTGTCATAGCTAGCTCAAAGTATTTTTCAGCTTTCCTGATCCAAGATTCAGGTTGCTCTCCATCAAACTTGGGAAATTCTAGCTTGGGTCCTCTGCTAAACTGTTGGTTGTATTGATTTCCATTCCTCATAAAGTTTGCAGGATTCTAGTTCTGAATACAACACTGACTCTCCGGGGTTCTTGGCCAATGATAATTCCAGGGAGGATCATTTCTGTTGGTTGGAACAATACCATTCAGCGGATATGGATTGAACTTGTTTGACATGTAAGGAGGTACATACGGTGGATTAGAGTTGATGTATTGTGGGGCAAAAGTTCCATTAGCCATAACCATGGGGTACGCACTCACTCCAAATGTTCCATTGGGTAATTTCGATTGACCACCAAAAACTACATGATCTTCTACAGGGCCAGCCATTGTTGCATTCATGATAGGGGCACTGACTCCTGCCGCAGTCGGCGTGACCAAAGGATTGGATGGAATATTACGAGTCAGGTTACCTGAACTATGGTGGGTAGCGAATGACTGAGCACTGCCGGGCATTGCATAAGGTTGTCCTGACGGAGTAAATAGTCTTGGCTCTTGGCCATTACTCGCCCAACCGACCTCATCTTCTAAGACTGCCAGATTACTTGTCGTTTCTCCGGCCTCATTCTTGTCCAGCATGGTTTTGAGCACCTCCATCACTACATCCAACTTTGTTGAGTTCCCCTGGACTTGCTCCTGGAATTTCCCCATTTGGATCTGAGCACTGGTTGAGTTTCCTTCAATCTATCTCTGCATACGTACCATTTCCTTCTTCATCTCTTCTATGTCGCTCGCCGTGGCCCATCCCGTCTCTTCTTCCGCAGATTTGCCCCCTTTCGTCATCTCGAGAACCACAGTCGATGATTATCTCGCAGCTTAAGGAATTTTACAGGAAGAAATCAAAGATTTTCCAAACCCTCACTGCTAGATTCAAGATTGCATTTCCTCTCACAGATCTGAGTCTTCTCGAGCTAGTTCAGGAATTTTCTCAAGGAAACTAGTTCCTCAACCCTTACCACTCAGGAACCACTCGAAATCTACAAACCCCGAGGATCGTAGCGCTCTGATACCAAAATGTCAGGACCCGAAGTTCAGGCCTGAAATCCGCTGCGATTTTAGTGCGATATTTGGGAATTTGTGGTAACCAAAGAGAACGGAAATGAGGAATGGAAGAGTAAAGTAAACCAGATAGAACTAGTGTTTTTCATTCGTAGTTCTTTTCGATTACATTGGGGGCTGTTTATACCACCCAACAGCTAATAACGACAAAACAATTGAGTTTGACGATAAACAGTAACCGTAAATCCCTCTTACGATAAACAATAAAGAGCTCTATGGTCTTCAGCCGCTGGATCTCCATGAAACGTTATCACGCAGTCTCGTCCACACAATCTTCTTAAGTTGACCTTCCCTTCCCTCCACCGAGCGATTGAGCTTACACGAATCGGTATTGGAGCTTCTCAGCCGTCCAATAACTGAAATATTGAAGTCCTCCAGGAGACTGAGTTCAGACTTTCAAAAACCTGACACACGTGCCTGCTCTTCTGCGGCAAATTTTAGAGCTTGGTAGGTTTTGGGATAGAATTTTGCTATTTGACTTGTCTATCTTGGGTTATGGCAATTGTGATCCATAAGTGAGGGAAACTCCATCATTTGAGTGCAGTTAGCTAGTTACTTCTATTTTCTCCACAGTTCCTGTCCCCCGATGCGTCAAGTATTTTAAAAGTCCACAGTGCGCTCAGCTTCCCTTCAGAATATGTGATGGAAGCTTGCTAATAGGTTTCAAATTTGTGGCATTTCACACGTTGGCCAGCAACATCTATGTTAGTATGTTCCCAAATTAAATCCCTATTCATTTTTGCTATTCAGGTGTTGGTGGATCACCATGCATTTTCTGTGGATTTGACTGAAACTGCAATAATAAAGCCTGTGGATTTGTCATGCACTATTTCCAAAACTAGTCAACTTAGCTTCCTGACTTCTGTTTAGTACATTTATTTTAGCTATCTAATGCACGTCACTTGGTCAGTACAGCAGCTATTCAAGTAGGGTCCTTGCTTTACTTATTTCAGTAAATTTTCCTGTTGTTGCCACTTACCTCCTAGTCTAAGACAATGTTTTTTTGCAGTTGCAACTGGGATGCTAGGAACGCTTTGCTTGCTTTTGACCGGAGTTCTCATGACAATCCACACTGTGATGACCAGTATATTTGGAGCTGCACAGATTGTCATGCCCTTGGTTGTGAGGTCCATCAGATATCATCTATATTTAATAACGAGAAGCCATTTGACCTGCATGAAATCTTCAAAACTCTTCCAAGTGTTAGGGTGGAGAAGAGGATGCAGATAACAAGAATAACACCAGATGAGGCATCACTGGGACTGGGTATTTGGTCAGTCCCTGATGATGTATTGAATAAAGTACTGATTCGACTTAAACCCAGGGATTTGATAAGAGTGGCAGCAACTTGTCATCATCTAGGGACTCTTGCTGCCTCTATTATGCCTTGCATGAAGCTTAAGCTTTTCCCTCATCAAGAGGCAGCCATCGAATGGATGTTGAAGCGAGAGCAGAACTCGCAGGCCCTAGCACATCCTCTGTACAAGGATTTATGCACTGAGGATGGTTTACCTTTCTACATAAATGTTACCTCTGGTGAAATATTCACCGGAAATGTTCCGACCATAAGTGATTTCTGCGGAGGTATGTTTTGTGATGAACCTGGTTTAGGGAAAACAGTAACTGCACTGTCTCTTATTCTCAAAACGCACGGAACATTGGCAGACCCTCCACAAGGGGTGGATGTAAGGTGGTGCATGCATAAACCAGATAAAAAATATGGATACTATGAACTCAACACCAGCAACTCTACTAATAGAAACAGTTTTTTGTCTGGGTCAAAAAAGCTTGTGGGGGTGGATGTGATTAGAGAAGATCCATGTTCAAGTAAGTTATCGCATGATGGTGATTCAGTTTGCAGTACAAGATCATCAAGAAGGAGAGGCAGGTTAGTGAACCCTGATCCAACTATGGTCACCATGCATGTTTCTGGTGAGAAGTCACCGGCGTCATCACCCAGCAACGTGCATCTAATGCCAGCTACTCATGTACTAAAGTTCACCAAAAACTTGAAACATGCTAGGAAAAACCTCATGGATGCATACAGCGAAGATTCAGTTGGCGGTAAAAGGAAGAGAGGCACCACCTCTGAGTTAAGTGAGACCTGGGTTCAGTGTGATGCTTGCAGAAAGTGGCGGAGGTTATCAGACGGAACTATTCTTGATTCTACTACGGCATGGTTTTGCAGTATGAATGCTGATTCTGCACGACAGAAATGCACCGCCCCTGAGGAATCCTGGGATTTTAAGAGAAAGATAACCTATTTGCCAGGTTTTTACAAGAAAGGTACATTGCCGGGAAACGAGCAAAATGTGTCGTTTTTCACAAACATATTGAAAGAGAATGTTTCTTTGATCAATTCAGAAACTAAGAAAGCTTTGTTGTGGTTGTCAAAACTTTCTCTCCAGAAACATCTTGAGATGGAATCAATTGGTTTGACACGCCCAGTTCTGGATGCACGTGCAACCATAGGCAAGGGTGCCTGCCCATATTACAAGATATTTCAAGCATTTGGCCTTGTGAGAAAGATTGAGAAAGGTGTAACTCGGTGGTATTATCCATCTATGCTCGATGATTTGGCCTTTGACTCAACTGCACTTGGAATTGCTCTTGAAAAACCGCTGGATTTAGTGAGGTTTTATTTGTCTAGGGCCACCTTGATAGTGGTACCTGCTAACTTAATTGATCATTGGACAACACAGATACAGCGACATGTTTCCTCAGATACACTCAATGTTTATGCGTGGGGAGATCACAAGAAGCCGTCTGCTCACAACCTTGCTTGGGACTATGACATTGTCATAACCACATTTAGCAGATTAAGCGCAGAATGGAGTCCGCGGAAGAGAAGTGTTTTAAAGCAGATCCATTGGTTTCGGGTAATATTAGATGAAGGGCACACATTAGGTTCCAGTCTCGCTCTGACAAACAAATTGCAGATGGCTGTCTCTTTGGTTGCTTCAAATAGATGGATTTTAACTGGTACCCCTACACCAAACACACCAACTAGTCAGGTTGCTCATCTTCACCCCATGCTTAAGTTTCTTCATGAGGAAGTTTATGGTCAAAACTACCAGTCATGGGACTCTGGAATTCATAGGCCTTTTGAGGCACAAATGGAAGAGGGGCGCATTCGTCTTGTGCAGCTACTTCAGAGGACTATGATTAGTGCAAGAAAAGCGGATCTAAAAAACATTCCTCCTTGCATAAAAAAGATAACTTTCTTAGACTTCAGTGAGGGGCATGCAAAAAGTTACAATGAACTGGTTGTTACTATTCGCCGAAATATACTGATGGCTGATTGGAATGACCCTTCTCATGTGGAATCGCTTCTGAACCCCAAGCAGTGGAAATTTCGTGCTACTACTATAAAGAATGTCCGCTTGTCTTGTTGTGTTGCTGGGCATATTAAAGTAGAAGAGGCTGGTCAGGATATACAGGAAACTATGGATGCATTGGTGCAGCAGGGTCTTGATCCTTCTTCCGAGGAATATCAATTGATAAGATATGCTCTTTTAAATGGCACCGATTGTTTCAGGTATGAAAACTTTAAATAAAAAAGCATATTACCCATCAACCAGATGATTTGCTCTTGTTTAAAAATCCATATTGCTATCTTCAGGTGTAGAGATTGGTGCCGCTTGCCTATTATCACACCCTGTCGTCATCTGTTGTGCCATGATTGTGTAGCTCTTGATAGTGAGAAATGCACATTACCTGGTTGTGGCAACCATTACGAGATGCAGTCTCCCGAAACTCTGGCACGACCAGAAAATCCAAACCCAAAATGGCCAGTGCCCAAGGATCTAATTGAATTGCAGCCTTCATATAAGCAGGTTTGTACTTGTGCTATGCTATGCAATTTCTTCAGGTTTATTTGTGCACTTGAAAAGATGTTCTCAATGTAATTTCTTTTTTTATTTTATGTAGGATGACTGGGATCCAGATTGGCAATCAACAACTAGCAGCAAAGTTGCTTATTTGGTTCAGAAGTTGAGAAGTTTGCGAGGAGCAAACATAAAACATGGGTACTCTACTAACACAACCAATGGTGCTGGTCTTGCTAGTGAATCATCTTGTCAAGATGATAATAATGTGGAGGGCAGGTTACCACAGACAATGCCTGACAAAATAATAATATTTTCTCAGTTTCTGGAGCATATCCATGTGATTGAGCAGCAGGTAAATTTGAAATTCTCATACTTAGCTTTGACTTTAAGAATGTGAACTAGTTGGTCAATGATCTCCTTTCTGTTCAGCTGACGATTGCTGGTATAACATATGCTGGAATGTACAGTCCCATGCCTTTAGGCAATAAGGTACGTTTTACTTGTCCTTCTTTCTGTATAACCTGTAACTTGTACTGGGAGTGTTTGGAAAACAGTGCCTATCTAGGTGTAGCCCTAAATTTCCCACTCTCCTTAACAAATCTCTGAAACATTTTTATGGCTGATCCGGGTGTTGGTACAATTCTATGCAGAGAAGTGCACTGATGAAGTTCCAAGATGATCCAACATGCATGGCTTTACTCATGGATGGAACTGCAGCACTGGGCCTTGACTTGAGTTTTGTGACGCATGTTTTTCTGATGGAACCAATATGGGATAGGAGGTAATCTACCTGTTCGATTACTCTTTAAAATAATGGCATTTGACCCTGCATCAAGTAATTTGCAGTATATTTACCAATTGTGATGGTCAATAGTGTACATATTTTTGGCTGTGATGTAAATAAAAAGCGAACTGCAAAATTGGCTACCAATGCTGTGCACTTATATCTGTTTTCCTGCCTTACATCTAAGATGGGGTATTTTGTATTCCTATTGGTAGTTGGCACTTCACCTCTTACTTTCACATTGTCATTAATCATTATTGATGTGTATGATTGATGGATTGTCTTTTTTCCCCCTGATCAGTATGGAGGAACAAGTGATTAGTCGTGCGCACCGAATGGGTGCCACTCGTCCCATATATGTTGAAACTTTGGCTATGCGTGGTACCATCGAAGAGCAAATGCTAAAACTTCTACAGGTTTGTGTGGATCACATTGTTCATAACATTTCATTGTGAAATATATTGTCAAATCTTGCTTATTAAATATATGCTTTGTCCACAGGATTCCAATGCTTGCAGAAAATTGATTAATAAAGGAGCAAGCAGCACTGACAATGAAGGGGCTCGGCCTCACCGGAGCCTGCATGATTTCGCTGAAAGCAGCTATCTGGAGCAACTCAGCTTTGTGCAGACAGGATCTAACACAGCACGTATTGATGCCAACACTAAATAAATTCTCACTTGATTTTTTTTCTGTTTCCTTTCTTTTGAAATATCATGTTCTGAATATCATTCTTTTGCAATAGAAATAAAAAGAACTCTCAAGGTCACTGATCTTAATGCTGAAATATGTTTCTGTGGGATCGCCCTATTTACCTGTTCCTTTGTTAAACTGAGTTGCCAGTTCAACAGCCTTAAACTGGGGATAACACTTGCAGTGTTAAACTGTAAAACGATCAAATCTGTTTCACTCGTGTCGAATTAACCAAACCCTGAGCATAAGTATCTTCTGTCATAGAGAAACGTGCTGCCAAGGGTCGAGATACATGAATTGTAGTATACCAGCTTGTCAGCTATGAGCCTATGACCGACAAGGCAATAATACCATGAGTTTTTTTTTCCTCAGAATGGAAGAATGATTATCGTACGTGTTTGTTTTAGCATATAATCTCATCAGCAAAGTAAGTTGAAGCATGGTACTACCTCAGTACCTCTTCGAAAGTAATGGAATAAAGATAGGAAACTGGATAGAAGATCGACGACTACGGCGTTGCAATAGCCAAGTTTGGTCTGGATTTGATCGAATATTGACTGGGATCCATCCCCTGCATGATTGTTCTTACGAATTGTAGTATACTAAGCTGCTTACAGTGAAGTAGCAACCATCTCGTCTAATTGCCCCATCCAACACAGGCAAGAGGAAACTGTCGGTGTAACAACAGCTTTTAGCCGTTGCAGTCTTGTCAGCAACATGTTTTACTTTCAAAATTTCTTGTCAGATTGCTGAAGAACTAACTGGTTTTGTATGACTGCTTGCAGGTTGACAATTGTGCGAGAAGCATTTCCAGTTGTCGTCTTTGTAGTTTCCAAAAATTATTAGTGTTCAAGACAGCAACCTTTTATTTCCGATGTTGTTCCTAGTTTGTAAGTGGTAGCATTTCCTTTGGGGAATATTTGATTATTTGTTACTTCAAAGATGTGCAATTCAGAATTTGCCACTCCATGTATCTATAGCATGTGTCTATGGTATGTGGGTCTTAAAGTCACATGTCATAGACATATAAGTAACAAACAAATTCTGAATTGCATATCTTTAACAGTGGCAAATAGCCGTGTGCATGCGTGTCGTCTTGTCCCCCGGCCGCCAGGCAGCTTCATTTCGGCCGTCAGGCTGTGAGCCGCAATGCCAATGCGCACGGCCGGTAGCGACGGCACGATCGAAGGGTGCGGTGCGAGGGCAGCATTGCATTGAGCAGGCGGGGGCGGGCGCCCTGCCTGCGGGCGATGCAATGGAGCCGTGCGTAATGGAGGGAGCGGAAACCGCGGAAGGAAGGGAGGAAGGGAAGGCTCGCGCCAACCGTGTGTCACAACCCAGGCCGCACCGCGGATCTGCAGGGTCGCTGGTTGCCGCGCCGTGCGACGACCCACGGAGCTCGATCGCGCGCACCCCGATGGTGTTGGGTGCGACGTGCACGGGCGAAGGCGACTATTAGGCCGTCGTTCCAATGGGCGCGTAGCGTAGGCCGCCGTACCGCCGTTGACTGTACCAATTCGTGGAGCTCCTCCACCAAGCTCGTCGACCGACCATTCGTGGCAAAATCATATCGGCAAACACGAGTCGCACGCTGGCACGCGTTGTGCCGGTAATATTCTACAGAGCATGATGAGAGCAAATTTGGGCAATGTGCCGAGGCATGGCCACGTTGTTTAAGAATAGTGGGGGAGGAACCAAGTCAAACAAATACTACGTACGGTGTCCGTGGTGCAGTTTCGCGCTTTAGGCTGTACTTGTACCACTACCATCCATGATCTGAAGCAACGTCGATTGCTCCGTTTCGACGGTTCCAAGCGCGTGCGTGCCTCCAAACCTCACCTTCTACATCAGCCGTCGGCCCGGTTATGGTCTAGACTATAGACAACTACTCCAAGACATGCCTTCGCCATTATCTGCTGCGCTTATGTTCACCTTGTACATCTTATCCACGTCTGTCATCAAGTCCGTAGCTGGATGCTATTTGCCGCTGCCTTGTCAACGTGCTAGCCTCTCTTCACTTCACAGTTTACACACGCATCATCAGTGACAAACCATGATGCGTTCGATCTCAAAGTATAAGCCTAATCATCGTAACAGAGGATTCGCACAAATTGTTGAAGTACCTGAGAGCTCCAGCCTTACGGACCTACTACTTCGCATCTCAAACCTTTGTTAGCATGCCCACTGGCTCACATTTGGACTCGTATTTGCAGTAACTTCCGGGGAAAATTAGTAAACAACATATTCTAAGACTGATGCGCTTGCATATGCATTTACAAGACAGATTAGCCTGCTGCTACTAAACATTTACATTACTCCTGCTCAAGCACTCTACTTTTCACACAAGAAAAAAGAGGGGGGGAAAGGTTAAGGGGAAAGAAATATGTAAAACTGAAAATCCGCCTTTTTTTTGTTTTTTTCCCTGGCAGCGGGAACCTCCTCTTTCATGGGGCCAAGTAAAATGGTAGCCACGTTAGCAACCGAGCTTGACTGACGAGAGAGCCTTCGCACACGGTACAGGGCCTCAGCTCCCCTTGTAAATTGTAGTCACGTGTTTTTGTCCAAGTCAATCTAATGTCAGTGAGAAGCAATCTCGTTATCAATATTGGCGGTCGATTTGTCAACCATGCGAACATTGTACTGCTGGTATACCCTAGCCCTGTTCTCCTGCCACCATTGTTCTGCTTGTGTCTCACTGAATCTCTTCCGGCTGTATTGATTAAAACAAGAGGGATATAAAGCTGAACCAACTCTAACAGAAACGAGCTACAAAGATTAATAAGTTGAGCACTAGTAACAAAAGTTGCCTTTTGAACACGATTTGAAGGCATTTACCTGAATCGAACCCGCTTGAGGTCTCTGGCACCTCCAGGCAAGGCAGTGAGAGTAATGTAAACACCTTGTTCATCTTGCTCTACCCATTCAGCCTCATGGTAGGATTCTGCATCAGGTAGGCTAGTTCCATTTTTGCCAACTTCTAGATGACTTGCCTTGTTCCTAACAGAACTTGGTCCATTAGAAACAAGCAACCCATTAGGACCATTTGAAATTTGTTCTCCAGAACTGCTTGGGCTGCCCAAACTTTCGGTAGCCATGGCTGATATGTCACTTGGAATATGAATTCCAGGGAGTGGCGGTAGTTTGCTGTTTTTGGTGGCTCCTCCAGGTAATCTCTCTGCCATCCCCTTCAACTATTATGGAAGAGAAAGTAACATAACCCTTAGATAATAGCCATATACATGTGGCATGACTAACAAAAGCTCTTTCTTTTTTTCAAATTTTTAACTAGGAATACAGAAATAAATGCTAATAGAAACTTGATTATGGAATGTTAGCCTTTAATTGATTTTAAAATGCTGAAAAAATCAGATTTACCACTATACTTAACTGTTTTCATGTTTCATCTCCTGGCTTAACATACTAACATAAAATATGAGCTTGATACGGATCACAGTTCACAGATATTTCCCCTATTAATAGGCTAAACAATAATACTGAATGATTCTACAGACTTGCATGCATAAAAACGAAACAAAATTGCATGCTCGCAGAATAAGCAATCTTACTTGTGCAGTGAGTGACTTGATTACTTCCTTTGCTGCCTTGCACTTTGCAGCTTCCTCCCCGGCAATGGCAATAGCTTCCTTAAATTGTTTGGTAGTTCTCTCCAACTCAACTTCAAGAAGTTGAGACTTCCTATTAAGATTCTCCACCTGCAAGGGGAGAGCTTTATTATATCAGTAATCAAACCTCACTTTTAAATGAAACTTAGCTTAAAAAAAGGTTGCATCTTGGAACTCTAAAAGATAATAGGTGGTCTACTTAAATAGTGCTTAGAACTGTGGTCATATTAAGTAGGTAAATAGCAATTTAGTGCTGAAATATCCGTACAGTTGAAAGAATAGTTTGCTTCTTGTTGCTGTTACAGAACAAGAGGGTACAGGTAATGTTACAGACTTACAGGGCGTAAACAGGAACATAAAGTGCACACTTCTTAATGCTGTCTGTTAGCACTAGAAATCAACAGTTTTCTGTGACAACTAAGCTAATCTAATACTTCTGGCTCGTTGGGTTCGAAATCAGGCATGATGTCAGCTAAAATCCTAGAGCACCAACTATGGAGAAAACACAGCATAATGCTTACCTGGGACCTCAAATTTAGAACTTCTTGACTTAGTCTATCATTCGTTGGCTTGGCGTCATTGGCAACAACTCTAGGAGAAGTAAGACCCCCCAAAGTAGGTATTGGGGTTGTAGAACGCGGAGGGCTTGCTCTTCTTGAAACAGGTGACGTTGCTCTCGAAACAATTCTGGATCCAGGGACAGATGCTGAGAAAAACTTCTTTGAAGATCCGAATACAGGATTGAAGGATCTTGAAATGTTGAGCCCACTCCAATGTGAACCAGCATTTGGAACAGGGGAAACACGAGTGCTATTAAATTCAAACTTCTTGTTTTTCTTTGAATATCTACTATCCATGTGCTTAAAAGATTCCATTGAAGATAATCTTGACAGTTGGGCATTCGACCTTGTTTCCAGCTCCTCCTCAATTGTATCATTGAATCCCTGTACAGCAGCTCCCCGCTTAGCTGAAGAGTACATGTCTGTTTCAAGCCCCTTAGTCAGTTTGCTGTAGCAGCTATCACAAACACGATAAGGTTTACTTGGATTTGGTGCCAATGAAGCCTTCAGAGATTTTTTACTGCTGCAGGAATGACAAAATACCAGAGCACAGTTGTAGCAATTATGACGTTTTCTCCTCAAGTTAAATGGCTGATGGCATCCTGAGCACACTGACTGATCAACTCCAGATACCCACTTATGAATGCATATTGCTGCAGTGAAGTTGATTCCACAAACAACACTTCTGACTTGCTTATCTTTCAGTGCTTCAACCAATGTAGGAGTATTCTTATCGTCGGTATCGCCATGACCTAACCGACCATTTGCACCTTTACCCCATGTGTACACCTCGGTCCTAGAGGTCAAGACAACCACATGATAAGCACCACAAGAAATCTCCTCGACAAAGTTTTTGTGTAGCTTCCCTTCAACACGTACAGGAAGCATACCATCTGCTTGTGGATTTCCAAGTTGACCATAGACAGCACTGCCCATCGTATACACATGCCCTGACGTTGTAAGAGCCACTGTCAAGGAATGCCCACAAGCAACCTGACAAAAATTGGGCTCCACCAAAGCAGCCACACATGTTGGGACAAGTCTCGGTTCCTTGTCACCATGTCCTAAACGGCCTTTATCACCATCACCCCATGTAAATATCTTGCCAGATGAACAATTGCTAGAACTTGAATTCCCAACCATGACTTCTACAACTGCAGCGGTGTGCCAAACACCACAAGCAGCCCGCACTGTCCGCAGCCCTTTGAGGGATTCCACTTCCTTGGGGACTGAGATACTCTCGCGATCTCCATGGCCTAGAACCCCAAAAGAACCGTCTCCAAATGTGAACAGCTGCCCAGCAGAAGTTACTAGGGCTGTATGCCAGGGGCCACATGAAATTGATGAAACATGTATACCCTCTAATGGTCCATTCACCCTTTTTGGTACCCAGTGACTGACATCATTTCCATGGCCCAAAAGCCCAAATTTGAAGGTGCCGTCCCCCCATGTGTACAGATCTCCAGATAGTGTAACAGCACAAGTGTGGTATTCACCGCATGCTACCAGCTCAATGTTCATATGAGCAAGAGCATCCATGAGTTTTGGCTGTGCCACATCACAATCTACACCATGACCAAGCCGTCCACCTGATTCCTCGCCCCAAGAGTAGATCTCTCCTAGTTTAGTGACAAGTGCAGCATGCCTTACTCCACAAGATATGTTCTGCACATCAAGTCGCACAGCAAACTCTAATGGTTTTGGTACAAGACAATCCATCTTTCCACCTGAGGAGCTTCCAACTCTCGAACTACCACCACCAAGAATTCCTTCCCCAGTTCCTTCTCCCCATATGAAAACATCACCTAAAGCATCACCATCATCGTGACCAGAACCATGACTTGATGAACTAACAGCACTTGAATAACTGACCCGGAAAGCATCCATTGGGATGCCTTTTGGGTGTCCATTTGTGTTATCTGAGTGTCCAGAAGACACAGAGTGGACCGATCCGGCATTGGAATCTGATGGGAAGAAGCCCTTGGGAGGAACTGCATATAATACAGCATCAGAAAAGGCCTTCTCCAAGCCATTCTTTGGTGGACTCCCATATGGACTACGAACTCGGTAGTTTTCACTGCCATCCTGATGTACAACAATTGTCAGGACTCATTTTAATAAATAAAGGTAGTATAATCGGAAACACCATACAAATAGCACACAATGTAGCATGATGTGTAGGACTGTAGGAGAGATCATTTAAAAGAATTTTGGAAATATAAGATCATACAAATTCATGTATTCCTGACAGGGAATGTAAATACCTTGTGGACACTGTCATTGCTGCTGAAAGGAGAACTCAACGGAGAACTCCGTCGTGTGTAAGTCCTTGGACTAGTTGCACCAGAGAAAATGATATCACTTCTTGATTCTGTTCTCCATTTTCTTTGATGACTACGTGAAACCAATGATTTCAGCCCAGCAAACCACACTTCTGCCTCATCTTTATCTTTGCATATCTGACATTATTGAATAAAACATATTACCATGTAATAAGACACTTAAGTAAAAACAAAAGCAAAGAAGTTTACACCAAAATTAGCAAGAGAACCAACAAAGAAAAGCATGAAATGTGAGCAGCAAAGAACTTACAATGTCCAGTGACCTATCATGCGAAATTAGAGAAAATGACTGGCATTCCTTCTCAGGTCGTGGATACCTCTGAAAAATTGGCTAGAATACCCCAAACAGGAAAAATAGAAATGAAGGCCCAGTTAGTAAAGTTACACACCAACTTGATTACAATAGAAAAGACCAAAATCTGAGTATTCCATTATAAATGGGAGACAATCATAACATGACATGTGAGTTCACGCTGATGCTAAGTGCCTTCCTCAGTAGAATGGTCAACTAGTCACAGCTTTATATTCATACAAAGTTTTAGAAATTGAGCGAAATTATTCAAATGCAATATTGAGCCTATTTATTCAAATGCAATATTGAGCCGATTTATTCAAATGCAATATTGAGCCGATTTATAGTTTGATAAAGCTAGAACCTGAATCTTTAGTCCTCTGCACGTCACAAGGTTCCGTATTAATATCATGAGAAAATTGCACTGTAGGTCCCTGAACTTGCGAGGTTGTACCACTTAGCTCTCTGAACTGGCATTTTACTTTCTCAGTCCTCTGAACTTGTGAAGTTGTGTCACTTAGCTCTCTAAACTTGCATTTTACTTTCTCAGTCCTCTAAACTTGTGAGGTTGCGCCACTTAGCTCTCTGAACTTGCATTTTACTTTCTCAGCTCCATGAACTTGCGAGGTTGTGCCACTTAGCAACTTGAACTTGCCTTGAAGCGAAGTTCGTCGGATACGATGCCGATGACTTCGTCCCCTCCGAGTCCGGTGGACTCATCGTCGCCCCGTTCCAGCTGTGTTCATCGTCCCCATCACCTCACACCGACAAAAACGGATTCTTCGGGCCCGGGAACACACCATGCTCGCGTCTTCGCCGGAGCTCCACCGTCGCAGCTTGCCACTGCCCTTGCCCTTGCCTCCTCTAAGTCGGCCGTGAGAGAGAAAAGTACATTTCTAGTGCCAGAGCAGAGGCACAGCACTTCTCTCTCTCTCTCACAGTGATTCACCAGTTCAGCCTTTTCTGTTAGCAAACGGCCAAATGGACTTCGTGCTGGGTGAGTAGCTTCTGCTCTGGTACTGGGAATGTACATCTCTCTCTCATGACCGACTCAGAGGAGGGCAGGAGGCGAGGGCGAGGGCGAGGGCGGCGGCAAGTTGCGACGGTAGAGCTCCGGCGAAGACGCAAGCATGGTGCGTTCCCGGGCCCGAAGAATCTATTTTTGTCAATGTGAGGTGAAGGGGACGATGAACACGGCCGGAATAGGGCGGCGACAAGTCCACCGGACTTGGAGGGAACGAAGTCGCCGGTATCGCATCCGACAAACTTCGCTTCAACGCAAATTCAGGGAGCTAAGTGGCACAACCTCGCAAGTTCAAGGGGCAAAGAAAGTCAAATGCAAGTTCAGTGAGCTAAGTGGCACAACCTCACAAGTTCAGAGACGTACAGCGCAATTTTCTCTAATATCAAATTATAGAAACTTAACAAATAAGAACTTTCAGAGACGTTATTCAACTTTGCATTAAAAAAACAGTTTACCATAGAGCAAACAAAAGATGTTGCAACAATTTGCTCCCCCGTAATGATTGCATTCACGTGCCAGAAGTTTCTCTAGGAGAATATTTGTGTGAGAGTAAAAGCTCCATAAATATGCATTCATAAAGAGTTGACAAGCAAACACCAAAAGCAAGCCAAGAGAATTTAAAATTTTCTCTTGTTGATCAAAACAGTTTATCGTAATGTGCACAAATAGTTAGACAGGATCATCTTCTAGAAATTATGATTTTTGGGAGTGTTAACTTACAGTCCGTTGCCCAGGAATTATCCTGGACACATGGCTCAATCTTAGATGCTTCTCCTCTTTCCCTGAGAACCATATCAATACAGATTCGTCCTGAAGGAACCAAAAATACAGCTTACAAGTGAGACAATCATGCAGGACTTCAGAAATACAAGGTTAAAGAGTGGATATATATCTCACATTGGATAACCTAAATGGACAAAATTTTGGCTTCCCTCTACGCCCATATTTCAATAAGTAAGCTCCTTTCTTGAGAACAGTGATGGCCTGCCGAAAGCCAGAATCAACCAAAAGAGAGATGGTATCAGACCTACACTAGCATCTCAATGTTATACAAACATAAACAACTCATCAGGAGCATACAACTTTCAGATGCCAAATGGGGAAGTAAAATAGCATGACATAATCATTGAGTGTTTCGAAGTCACGGAAGTAGTTTTCATAAGAAATGTGACCTTTCCAAGTAATTTCAATCACATCAGAAGCAATAAAAGGAACATATGCCCTCTTGTATGTGTAACGCTTCGAAGCTGATCATCAAAGGTATATGGTCCTTAAGGGGGGCTATTAAGCTACTCAGGGAGAAGTAAATTGATGGAATAAAATGCTCAAAGCATAGCATAGCAAAATACTAAGTATATACAAAGGCATACGACATCCGGTAAGTGATGTTTGAAATAGTGGAAATAACTAATCTTCCTTACTGCTTATTCTTTATATTGATATTTTTCAGTTTTCACTAAGCAACACTCGTGCTGTTTGTGTTGATTCCATTGTCCATTTGAGTGTTATATGGTGTGATCCATCTCTCTCCAATTCTACAGGAGTTGAGTTCCACATAACCACAACGACACTATGGACACCCGATCTCCGAACCATTTTTGACAAGTCACTAAATCCCATTACAATTCCATCCAAATTTCTCAAATTCACCACCGTTTGCCAACGAGAACAGAATGGATAAAGCATTTTACCAAAGGCCAACACCACTGAGAAAAAGGCAAGCGTCTGTAACTGGTAAACTACACGAGCTGCTGGTCCTCCCGGCCGAAGCAATTCCGCATCACAACGCGAGCTTAATTGGAACAGGTAACCAGAGCATCCCCACTGAACCCCCTCAAGGGCTCAACTCGACCAAAATGGGGGAACGGAGAAGTATAATACTTCCGATTCGATCTCACAAACTAAACATCAGAGAGACGCCAAACAAGTCAACCACCTCCCTAGGTCCCAAAATCTCAAAAAAGAAACAGCAAGCACTGAGAAACCGAAATCGCCACTCCCAGCTCCATTCCACCGCAAGAAAACAACTTTAACAGCCCAAAACACCCAAGGATAGCATCTAGCTCCGAAAATTCTGCCAGAATCCGCGGCCATTCCACCCCGAAGCCAGCGCGCAATTCCGCACCACGCAGAGTTAAGAGACCCAAGCAAAAGCATGTAGTAGTGGTAGTAGCTAGTAGTATCTATCCGCCTCTCAGTTGCACCCCCCAGAAACCAAACAAACAAAAATGGGAAAATTGATCCAGTGAAAGCCGTGTAAACGGAAGGGGTTAGCAGCAAGCAAGCACCTGCTCGATGTCGCGCTCCACGGGCCCCGCCCGGATGCCGCCGAGATCCGACGACGCGTCCGACATCGGCGCCTGTTCGCGCATCAACCCCGCCACCGCCCCATCACGGCCCACGCCCTCGCACCGATACCACCTCCTCGCCTGGTCTCCCCTCGCTCCAGGAACTAGCACGGGTGGTGAGGCGCGCGCCAATGGGGGCTCGCCGACGACCGGCGGCGGCTCTCCGTAGGGACCTCCCGGCAGAGGGGACGATGGCGGCGGCGTTCCCGCCGGCGAAGAGCGCAGGGGGCGTCGCGGGGGATCGGATCGAGGTGCGGGCGGAGGAGGAGGGGGTTTGGAAGTGGAGGGAGAGATCGCACCGCGGAGGATGAGAGAGGAACCGAGAGAGAGGGGGCCTTTTCTATTTCTACTTTTGGTTTTCGTTTTATTTTTTGAGACTGGGCAGGGCTAGCTTGGGGTTGGGGTTGTGGTTGGGGTGGACTGTGGATGATTCGGTTCAGTTCGGCTCGGGGCGTCTCCTGCTGTGTTACTCTGTTGCTGGAGTTGGTGACTGCTGACCAGGTTCACAATTTTAGTGAAATTTTATCGAAATTTTTGAAATTTTGTTCGTTTCGTTGGGTAATGAAAGAAACTCAATTCGTTCAACTTTTTCGTTTTGGTTGAATTTGGATGGAATTTGATGAAATGTGGAGGGTTAAAGGGAGTAAACACTAGCATATAGACAACAAACCGCAGCTAGCCTGATAGCAAGGCCCTCTAGCTGCTATCAAAGCCACCGGGGATTGAATCCTACTTGATGCAATATTTTTTGCAATTATTTTAAATTTTAAATTCAAATTTGATTCAAACCAGTTTGAAAACCGATCGAAATTCCGAAATTTCGGTTAATTCGGCCCCAAATGAAATTTTTTAAAAAAACAAAATTTGTTTCCCTACTATTGACTCGGCATGCCTCTGCTTCTCTTTTCTTTTCTTTTCTTCTTCCTTTCGGTTTGTGAGGCGGCTGCTGCTGATTCGACCGGCCATTTACGGGTGAGGGAGGGGAGGGGAGAGGCGGACGGTACGACGATTTGACGTCCTTCCTCAAACGGCAGTAGCAGCCCAGTGGGGGCCAGCTGCAGTGAGAGTGAGAGGTTTCCTGGCTATTCTGTAGTGGAGGACACTGCTCGCTTGCTTCTTTTATATTTTTGAAACAAGACGCATGCTTCTTTATAAGAACTTTTTTTATTAATTAACCTTTTTTGAATTTTATTTTAAAGTTAACCCCGACGCACTTTATTTCCAATTCTGACCCCTTTGGTCACGCCACGGGTGGTGGCGTGACAAAACAACACTGTTACGCGTCAGGATAAGTTCCCAAAATAGCATTTTTTGTCACGTCACTTGTCGTGGCGTGACCAAATAATACTGTCACGCCACTTTCAATGGCGTGACAAGAGTTTGACCAGAAATGGGCTGACGTGACAGTGTTATTTTGTCACGTCACGGGTGGTGACGTGACCAAAAGGGTCAGAATTGGAAATAAAGTGCGCCAGAGGTTAACTTTAAAATAAAATTCAAAAAAAAGTTAATCAATAAAAAAAATTCCTAACCAAACAACCACTTGTGTGGCATGGTGTGCTTCTTCCTGTCACGCATCTTCAATAGTGAGAGATAACTTTATCTTTAACGTATGTTATTTTAACTTTAGAGACAGCATCTTCAATAGATAGTTTCTAACACACTCTTCAGCATTTATATTTTATAATTTTTTTTGAAACGGGTCTACATGTCAACCAAGTAGATTAATATATCATATCTTTTTTCGCGTACACGACAGTCTCTTCAGAAAGAGACGACATGTGCTCTCTCTCTCCTCCACGCAGGATTTTATTAACGTGCTGACATAACTAAGAGACGACAATAAATATACTGTTGAAGATGCCCTCAGTGTGGAGTATGGACCTCACCTCCAAGCTAGTAAGCTAGATACAGTGGCTAACTAGGGAGAGTACTCGCGTGCCTAAAAAAGTTCTCAGCTGTAAATATCGGTAAGCATCGTATTCGCTATAAACATCGTCATCAGCTTGTCGGGTACGCACGACAACTTCTCGGCTACCTAGAACTTTTCTTTCTTTTTTTCTTTCTTTCTCCATCGCGGTGTACATGCATGCTGATTGCCTAATTCCGGCCGGGAACCTGCTTATATACTTGTCAACGTGACGCTAGCTACTAATTTGTCTAGTGTTAAAGGGGGAAAGAAGTCAATTACTTTTGACGAACAACACGTGTATGATCGATGCCATAAAAGTATGCAGAGCTAGCCAGTCGGTTTCACCTCACGTTCGAGAGAAGAATTAATCGTTCAGAAATATATCGCGATCAGGGAACCGGTAACATGCAGTGTGCACCTCCGGCGAGATGGCGAAAGAGACATTATCCAACTGCGACCTCGACAGAGAGATGGCAGCAGCTTAGCTTTCTCGATCCCGATCGACTCGCCGATCACTATTTAGTAACATGCCGTGTTGTCTCCTAATGCGTCGATACGGAGAACGTACAACTGGTACCAGTATCAGTCTGTAACAGTTACACAGGTACGTACTAGTAGTTGGTTCACAGTTAAACAGGCTACAGAGCTACCTACTATCGATCCATCAATACTGAACACACTCATTATCGACGGACTCCTACCAAATTCACAGTCCTCTCCTGATTCACCAGAGGCATGCATACAGATAAGATAGGCAGATTGCATTGAAAAAAACGTAACGTATATAGGTTAGGTCAGCATCACAATTACACACCAGGTGATGAATTAGTACATTGTGCTTCTACTCTATATAATTTGTCTGAAAAAACTCAATTTAATTGCGATGAGCTACTGTGCTTAAACAGGGTACCTAGTCGACGATGAGGGCCAACTAGATTACTCCCAAAAAACCAAGGTCATCCCTAGCCTGTTTTCCTTTTCTTTCCTTGCAAGTTCTTGAATGTGAGAGGCCAGATGACCTGTTTGTGGGAGCGATCTGTCGTCTCTCGTCTGCAAGGGAGAGGAGGAAGAATGGAAAATATATGCGGATGGAGATGGACCATTGCTAGCTAAGCTTAATTGGTTTTTTGATGGTGTAAGCTAGGTTGGCAAGACATCAACCAATCTCGATCTCACTTTCCACTGCCCCCACAAAAGGTTGGCATTCGTGTAGAAAGTGCATGCCCTTATCACCTTGCATCCAAGGAGCTCATCTTCTACGCCAGACAATTCAGAATTCAGGTCTCTGATGGCATGTGGTGTGCTGTAATTCTATGCCAATTGCCAAATAAATAACCAAAAGTCTGAGGTGCCATTTTGCTTCTGTGACAAATGATGTGAAGTATATATGAGGTTTCGTTTTGCCTCGCTTGCCAAAATGTTTTTTATATTTTCGCCTGTTAAATTTCTCTTATCAAACACACTGAGTTTTCACACTCCCTACTCACGTACGTAGGATTCATCCTAGGTAAATTAATTACTTGATCTTATCAATTCTACTTATCAACAGAGAGCAGTATGTAGTACTCCCTCCAAACTTTTTTTAAATGACGTTTCGCTGTACATGTATTAGCTACCTGATGTCAAGTATTGAAAAACGGAGGTAGTACACCACAAGTTCACAAGTCAAGAAAGTTTACAATCTTCCGTGAGTACAACCCTTCACTACACACAGTAACTGATCAGGTTTAAACGATTAATGGAGTATGATTATGGTATTAACCAGGCCAATCACATGAGCTGGCTAGTAGTGGCCACACGCAACGCCGCACAGGTTGGGTGCAGGGGAAGAAAGGCACGGGTACTCTTATCCTAGTTGCTACGGCGCCACACTGATCGCCCACTGTACCAAGAGAAAGTGGAGGATATTCGTGCAGGCCGAAACAGCAGCGACCTATTCTATTCTATTCGCACACGCAGAGAGAGCAGTTCGCTTCTGTTCCTACGACTGATGAGTGGGATTGCTTTAACGGAGCAACCAACTAATCATGCCCATGACTCACCGCCTTCGCGAGCTAGGGCTAAAGGAAGGTAAGGCCCACCCGCCACCCACCACCCCACCACAACACACACACACCCGCCTGGTTGTCCATGTCGAAGTGACAATTGATGTGGAGTTTTGACATTTTCAGGTGTAGTATATTGTGGTCCTGTTTAGCACCCATCTTAAATAGACGGCTTTCTTTAATGGATTTTGAAAAGCCGAAAGTCATTTATACCGTGGAAAAGTTCAAAGTCGAAAGTTGTCTAGAGCAGCTTCTCACAACTTCAACGGATTAACTTCCGAGATTACATCTAAAGTTCGGTTGTGATTAACCACCACTGCCACTCACCCCGCCCCTATTGGCCTTTCTGCTTGAACCCATCGTCAATTGTTGCTAAGCTTTACTTGTGTGCGAATTATCGTTAATTGTTGGTAGTTGTCATAAAGTGCCATCAATTATCGTCAACCATCGTTAGTTGTCGTTAATTGCCATCGATTGTCGTTAAACAGCATCAAACAAGCCGTCATTTGCCTCAATGGCATTTCAGACATTTTTCAACTCGTAAGCTTCAGTCAGCCTACCTAAAAGTCAAACTGTCAAACACCAAACATCATCAGTCGTACAGCCGTTCAGCCATACGGCTCAACCGAAAACTGCTTTTCAGAAAAGCTATAGCAATGACAAACAGTCCCTGTGACTAAGAGCTAGAGAGAGAGAGAATCCTGCGTTTCACACTGTTTTAAGTGCACACAACTGACAAGCTCCTCGGCCAAATTCTGATAATCTTATTCGATCTTTTGTACAGATTGGTGAGTCACTACTTTCGTTCAACGTGGTGGTGCAAAATTGAAGGCTCTGTGTCGTGCACCATTGGCCCATATGTATCGGGGCACAACTGCCGCTATGTACGCACAAAAAGTGTTCATTGAGAAAGAATGAAGGAGATGAAAATCGGAGGCCGTGCGTGGCGCTGTTCCGTCGCTATTCCAAGACATTGGATGCATACTGTGCGCCTTTTCCTTTAATCGTTGCCACTTTGTCAGTACACATGCATTAGCTTGTCGATCATCGCGGAGCTGAGCCGACCTAATCCAGAAAGAAAATAACTGATGTGTACTTTGGCCCCGTGATGTCACTCACTGGTGAGTGGTTAGTGCCTTAGTGGTGAACTCGATCGGCCGATCGAATTTGTCGGTACGCACGACAAGCCAGCGAGCCAGCACATGCAAACTCTTGTCCAAGAACAAGCGGTCCGAAAGTCAGAGTGGGTTTGGTGGTCCGCGATATTGCATTGCATGTAATGGCCGAGTGCAGTCCGACCGGCGGCGGCGCGCGCTTCTTCTTCTCGATAGTAACATCTGATCTGTATAGTGTTCTTGATGTCTATCGTCTGTCTGTCGATTTTCAATGGTGTGGACTTTCGTGGGAGTTGGATCTAAGGCCTTTCTTCGCCGGTTCGTCTTGGGGCGTGACGATCCGGGGCCCTTCTTCGCCGGCTTCTTCCGATGGCGCGGTTTCATCGATGGTATGATGACGGAGGTGGCGCGGTGCAGATCTAGTTTTAGCGCAGTTGGTAGAGATCGCGACGGCTCGGTAACGGTGGCTTGTGCGGTGCTCGACTCCTCCCCGGTGGACGGTTGTTAACCGGCCGACGCGTGGACTGCGGTGGACGTCACCTTCCTTTGGTGCTGACGACGGTTGGCCATTAGAGATGTTGCGGAAGTCATCTTGGTGATCTAGCCTTCATTGGTTGGATCCAGTGACGAGATTGTTCTGTAACGTGGTTTTGGAGCGCTGGTACCTTTGATCCGAGGTGAAAACTCTTGATCTAGCCTTCACTGGTTGGATCCGGCAACGACGCCGATCTGAGCGGCGTTACCTTCTTAAAAGCGTTGTTTTGGAGAACCGGTACCTGAGCTCTAGAGTGAAACTCCTGATCTGACCTTCACTGGTTGGATCTGGCAACGACGACGTGAGTCATATCCCTTTTGAGGCGCTGTTACAGATAATAGCCTATTATCACCTCTTTGCTGCGAGCTGCTGTTCGCATGTGGACGATCTTCTAGCTGGTCTCAAAGACGAGGCTAGATGGTTTTTTTTATGCTAGCCTTTGCATGACAATTTGTTTGTCATTATTGGCTTTTTAGCCGTTTTTTTAATAAACTTTTAGCTGATGACGATATTATGTCTGTGTATTTGATGCAGAGACCGAAAGTTATACTTCTATTGTCTGAAAAAATAGACTTATACCGTTTGCGGGAGTAATCATGCAGGTTGATTACGTATATATTAAAAAAAAAGAGTAAATAAAGTGAGGTTTATATCGATTTTCTTAGCTAAGTGAGGCTTATATCTAGAAATAAGCTGCAGAGACGATGGACGTGTTTTGCTCCGGTAGAAACCAATGCATTGGATTTTGATCTCACGCTAAACGTTGGTGCCACTTTCTTCGTGTACCCGTGTTGTGTATTGTGTATGGTTCATATATAACAAAATAAAAGGAAAGGATTGTGTTCAGAAAGTGTTCCGTTTTCCGGATACAACCCTACACAGGGAGACACAGTTATATGGGGTTACAAATTACTGTGGGCTGAGGGTGTGAGGGGTGAAGCCTCCTACGGTATGGATTATGAGTCCGAGTCGAACATGTAATCGGGATATAAATATATACCGACAACTTTTTGTAATCTTAATTAGAATAAAAGAAAGAAATTTCTTGTATGGACGAAGCTGTCATGATTCAGCTTCTAGGGGAGTGGACTTTACAGAACATCGTAAATAAATTGTCATGTCTCTTGTGTTTTTGCTACAATTATTCTCTCGCACAAAGGGTTGTCGTCGGTTCTAACAAAGTAAAATTCATGCTTTCTAAAGGGGCCTAGAAGACGTGTACAACACATGTTTGAGACCAAAGAATTTATGATAAACCATGAAAAGGCAATGTAATTACTTAGAAAAATGTGAAGCTCTTGCATTCCAACTCCACTACTTAAAGGCGGCATATCTCCTGCACATGATGTATTCTGTGGATATATGCACATATGACATCTGGTGCGCTCCATTGCCCCCCCCCATGACGCCTCTACTACGGCCTACAAAATCCAACACAGAACAACGCCGCGGGCGATGCCTTCGCTCCCCAGGCTCCTCCATTACATGTTGATTAAATGCCGGATAACTGTGAAGTTGTGAGGGGAACTCTGTAGGGAATCTAGGTATATTACCAAGCTCCATTTTGGTATAATTACAATTAGAATCTAGTGGAACCTACACAGGTATATATGTCACCATGGTCATTAAACCTAAGTTTGTATTGCTTATAAAGTACAAATCAACAAGTATAGCTAGTAGTGCAACACTTACTCCTGGTTGTAGGGCAAAAGTATGTATTCCTTGTTGCAGCGAGCCTGGAAAAACTCTATAATGTAATCCTCGACGAACATTGCATTCGCCTTGATGGTTTGCTCGGAGACCACGTGTGGGTTGAGGAAACCTACTGGTGACTTCGAAAGCGTATTTTCTGAGGCTTAATTACGCTTTCTAACAGAGAAAGCGTATTTTTCTCTGAACTAAAGGTGGCTTTTTTTCATTTTTACATTTTTCCAGATTTTATTAGCTTATATGTGGGCCCTACTTATCAGTGACTTATTTTTTATTTCATGATTTTATTTATAAAATCTATGGCGATCCCATATGTCATAGACTCGTTAGTTTATTAACTAAATGATTAAAAATAGTAGGATTTTAAGCTCAAATTGGCCTTAGGGTGACATCGCATTGCTAATAGTCGTGGCTTGGGGCCCTAAGGTCGCCTGAGGCGAACCGACGGTGATGTCCCATGGCGGTGCCATGGGCTTTACTAGCGATTTCGGCATAAACGCCTGAAACTACTCAAATAAAAGGATGCTTATGCTTCAGTAGCTCACCTCGATCACGAGGAAGGTGTCAATGAAGTCGAGGAAGGTCTAAGGTGGCTGGTCGTCAATCGGTGAACAGAGGCGGCGACGGCAAGCTCCTCGGTAGATCTGCTCAAATCTTGGGCGGGCTTGAAAAGCCCTACCAAAAACAAGAAGCTTGAGTCCAATTCAAAAGCGCATTTTCCTCTCAAAAGTCTTATTTTAATTATTTTTCAGAATAAAAAACTAATATTTAATTCATTTTCAGCATTAAATAAATAGAATTTTGCTATTTTAATTATTTTTGCCAAAAATTCGGGTAGGCTAGCTTCTATCGCCGAAACCGCAGCCCCAGGCCCCTACCGACTGGTCGGGCTCGGCCTTTCTTGGGCCAAGCCACCCGTGAACACCTCTACTCCTCGGCGACAATAGTTGAAATGGACCACACGAGCGGGCTCAGTGAGGTGAGGCGATACTCAAACCGGGCACGGAATGGAGATGGACTCACCGGGCTTGGAGATCTCCCGTGGTTACCGTAGCGCCAGAGTTGAAGATCAAGAAGACTCTGTTGGGGAGCTATGTACACTGCACCGTCTGTGATGAGTTAATTATCACAGACGGTTTTCAACAAAGATATGAGAGCATTAGGCGATGATAGCTCAGGTGTCCAGTTCTTTCTTGAGCCCCTGCAACCATGGATGATATTTGAACTGTAAAATTTCACTCTGATTCAGAGATGTCGAGGATGTACAATTGAATATGAGAATTTTGGATGAATGAAAGTAATAAGTTTTACATGAGAAGAAATAAGAAGTATGTTGCCATTTTTCACATTCAAGCACCCATTCTGGAGACTTCTGGATTACGGAGAATTCTGATTCTGGAGAAGAAATAGTTCGCATTCAAGCAAATAAGAAGAAATAAGAAGTCTGATTTTGGAGAATTATGAATGAATGAAATAATAAGTTTACCATATGATTTTCACATTCAAGCATGCCTAAAAGCTTCTGCCATTTTTGCAAGATAAGATTTCAGAAATCATGGCAGTGTGTGTTGAGCTTGATTTTTTTCTTCTCGACTCATGGACATGGAATTGGTTTATGTTTCCACTATTCTGGATTGGCAGTGTGTTGAGCTAAGATTTCAGAAATCATGACAGTGTGTTGCATTTTGTTTTGAACTCATGGACAGGTAAATTGGTTTTGAAAACCAATTTTGAATGTTTGGTCAATTGTTAGTTCTCCTCCAGAATATCTTGATGTATGACATCCGAGAATGCAATAGTATGTCAAAGTTTCGAAAACTAATTTGATGAATGTTCTCCTTCTCCAGTACGTCAAGTATTAGGAAAAAGCTTACACATTCAAGTCCATGCTTCCATGTTAGTCAATACACATTCAAGTCCATGCTTCCATGCTCTTACACAACAAAAAAACCTAGCTCATACATTTGGATCATTCATAAAACACAAAACATGTAGCTCATTCACTCATACAAGAATTGAAATCTTACATTATTTTTCAGTCAATACTACATGGCGCATTATAGTTCACGGATACATGACACATTACGGCAAATGATCAATTTTGATACATCAAAACAAGGAACCCTGATATTGCAGACTGCACACAAGAAACTGAGCAACTTTTTTGTAGCATTGCTTTGTCCACATGGGAAGTAAAAACATTTCATGCATGTTGGTCAGTGTTCATCAGTGTTTGCATTAGTTTTCTTGTCCATCTTTTCATGCATGTTGGTCAGCAACCTGATACTATTGAAGGTGCTCTCTGTGATACATGACACAATGAAAAATTCAGAAATTGTAGCATAGATCAGGACATCGAGTTGGTTCCACAAAATTTAGAAATTACAGCTCAGATAGTGACATCAATCACTTTGCAGAAATCACAGAAAAACTTCATGGTCCCAGCCTCAAGAATGTTGTGAGCTTGAATAAACATTTTTCAGATATCAACGTGTTGAGGATTCCTCTTCTGGTCTAAGCATTGCTAACTATCTGTTTTGAATCAATTTTTTTCTTGAAGCAGTACTCAACATTGATTTGAATACCCTGGTTTCATGTTCAAGTATGATAGAATGGCAATATCCAGAATCAACACTCAATCACAAAACCATGCATTGCTCAATGATAGAATAGTTTACACAAAACCAAAATCCAGACATTTCTGAATCCATGTACCTACACAAAACCATGCATTGCTCAATCACAAAATCAACACTCAATTCAACAATCAAATTCAGACAACGAAATACAATGTTCAGACAACGAAATCACAATGTCGATCAACTCAGGAATAAGCTTACACATTTCAAGTTCAGACAACGAGATACTATATTTCTGAATTTCATTTCCCACAATTTCTGAATCAACATTATCAATTACCTAGAGGCATTCACATATCAATTCCTTATAGATTCTTCTCTCAAATTTATTCTACAACACAACCACGGCACACAAACTGCAAATGTGCCTGCTTACACAAACACTCAACCCGTGTTCATTCCTCAGCTCTAACTTGTCTTCAAACTGCTCAATGAACAAGGAAGCCGAGAGGGCAGCGTCTTGTGAGGGGCTCGGGTGGGCGCAGGGGGCTCTGCAGCTCGGATCCCGGCGTAGGGGCTCTGGCAGGCGGCGCAGAAGGGGCGCCACGAGGAACCCTAGCTCGTGGGACAGCGCCGCAGGTCGGGTCGGCTCCAAGAAGCGGTGGGGAGGCGAGCCATGGCGCAGCGCAGGGAGAACGGAGAGGGAGGGGGGTGGTGATGGAGGACGACGGGGAGGCCCTAGCTGGAGGATGGAGGGCGTCGGCGCCAGGATGAGGGAGGAGAGGCGCTGGACGCGGATGGTAAATGCAAAGTGGCGTAAATGTGATGGGAAGCCACCCGCCTCTATCCAACCCACCCATTTTGGATCCAACGGTTGGGAATGACTTTGGCCATATGTTCACACAATATCTTATGTTCACGAAGGAAACAAACTTGGAGTAGAGTAGTAGACAATGCAACCAAATTTAGCACCCGCGGATGAAAATTGCCTGCAGTGACGAAACTCACTCTCTTCGCACGGGCATGGCTGCCGGCTGGTGCGCGCAACGGGAAACCCGAGGGGAGCGCGAGCAGCGTGAATTCAGGGACTGCAAGCGACATCATGCCGTATCTCCGCCAAATCATTCACCTACTCACCACGTGTGAGTGAATGATCCATCGCCTCACCTCCAACCGTCCCAGGGCCCACTTGTCGGCAGCGTGTACAGGGGTGAGTGACGCGTCGGCCGGCTCGTTGCCGTGATGGCGGCGCCCGCGCGGTCCGCGATGCATCCATGCCATTTCATTGCATTTGCATTTGCATTTGCATGCTGTGGTCCGAAGTCCAATATTCCAACACAACACCGCTTCCAGCGGCATGGAGGCGCGCGTGTTCCTAGTATTGTGCAGTTTACGAGGATATCGAAAATCTACAGTGCTCTGCTCCCTACTAGTGCTAGTTATCCTATGTTCAGCTTTAAAAAAATTGTGCTAGCTATGCATTTCTCCTCCTCCTCGGGAACGGCACTTCTCGCAATCAGGCAGAAGCAAACAGCGTTAGCACCATGTGATCATATGATGACTGGCTCTACGGAGTACTCATAAACAAAGATCTGAGTGCTACTGCTTTCCCCTAGAATTATTTCCAAGATCTTGGTTGCAGGTTGCAAACACCAGCGCTCCATTTTTTTAATTAGCACCATGCATGTATAGTTCGTAGATGTGCAGCTAGCCCCACTGTACATACCGATCGATTAAGGCAGGCATAACAAGGCCAGATTTGATTGGGTCCTGGCACTAGCCGGCATCATGACATGGCATGTTACACTGCAAAATACTCCGGCTAATTCCAAATATAACTCGTTTTGATGTTGACAGTCTCAAGACGACACTTTAACTATTAATTTATATTTAAATAAAAATAATTATATACTATGAAAGTATATTTCATTATAGATCTAATAATATCAATTTTATGTTGTCAATTTTTATAATCCAATATATAAATTTTAAAACGACTTATATCTAGAATTGGATGCAGTACTATACACAGCGATGTGACATGGATCGATTGGGCACGGACAACCAATAATGCGATCAACCCAAAAGTGACAAAACTTAACAATGGTATGATCCGTGTCGATCGAAACATAGAAAGATACGGAGACACATGCACGCAGAAACCTGTTGGCCCGGCACAACACAACGCGCCGCACGTGTGCGTAGCGAGCGAGCGAGCAGCGAAACGAGCGCCACGGGAAACCACGTTGCCATGCTCGTTAGGTCGCCCAACAAAACCACCAAATTGCATTAAATTCGTGCCATAGCAATATAGCATGAGAGAGATGACCCTAGCTGTAGTAATAAACTAACAACAATGTTAAGTACTGTGGCCGCAGAGGCACATGCATATATATTGACTATGGGGGGATGAGAGAGAGAGATGAATATATATAGGAATAATTAAGGATTTGCTACTCCTAAAAAGTGATATCTAGGATTTGCCACTCCTTGTGAGGATGATATGTGGGTCCTGGATCCACATGTCATCCTCACAAGAGTGACAAATCCTAAATTACACATGAAAGTACAATGGCAAATCCTCAATTCTCCCTATATATATGGCTAGTCCATTAATTGAAATTAATATTTTAACACTAGTTTGGCCTTTCTTTCTGATGCGAATGCTGGTGTTTTCCCTGCTTATTCACATGCAAATTAGTTCAGGGATCTCCTCGATCGATCGGCATTAAGTAAGCACCGTGTTGTGTTGCATGCATCCGCGTCGGCGTTTCCTTTTTAAAGGCCGTCTTAACGTGATCACAGTTGAGAGAACATGACACTTCATTTCAGTCATGGGCATGGCTACTTGCAGCTGCATGCATACTCTGTTTCTCAAGGAAGTTAAGGAAGTGTTGGACCAGATATCGAACTTGTAAGCTCGTAGGTTTTGTTTTGAGAGGACAGATATATCTTTGCAAGCGGCTGGTTCATGCATGCATGAATCCAGGGGCAGAGCTGCTGGAGACCTAAAGTCAAAATACCATGTAATTTTTTTAAATATATATATATATAAATTTGACTTTAGACCAAAATAGCTAGACGATCCGAGGATTAGCACATGGCCAGCTCCACCCTGCATGAACCCAACAACAATCAGCTATGTACCGAGTGTACTGCAAGAGACAGATATCGTCGTAGACGATGATTAGTGATATGCTCACTGGCTGCAGTACAAAACATTTAGTTTGGATGATGAGTGAGAGAGAGAGAGAGAGATGGTTGGGAAGCTACAAGCTGCTAGATCCCTGGCTATTGGAGCTCACCGACAAAACTGAAGAATGAAGATTCAAGACTGGCATTCTCAATTTGTCTCGATTTGTTCCCTTTTTTTCCTGAAAAAACAGAGAGTAGCACAGGCCAATGGTGCTTGGGTTGGCAGAGACAGCTGATGTTGCCGTTATACTCCACACCATGTAGCACAAGCTATTCGGCTGAAAAGTTATGCAAGGCAATGAGAGCTGCTCCAGAAAGGATATCATATCCAATGATTTTACTTCTTCAGAATCTGCGTAGGACAACGGAAAATGACGGGTTGTCTTTGAGGGAATCGATCGCATAGTCTGCTCCTTACTTTTTTCTTGTGCGTGTGTGGGAGGGAGAGACAAGTCAGAAAATTCGCCACTATTTTGATATGGATTGAGTACATCGTTTATCTTTGAATTCTTGACTTAGTTTAAAGTTCGTCCCTCAAGTATAATACTGGATAGAACGTACACTCGAAGTGTCTAAACCGTACAAAAACCATCATGTAATCCTTTTGGGACCGGTTTCGTGCCACGTGGACCAAAGATTCCTTTCCACCGTACCACAATTCCACCGTGGACGCTGACTGGGATACTGTCCCAACTTACCCTCTGAAGAACGTGTAGGATCGTTAATAGCAATCAGAGGGGGGGTGAATGATTGTAATCCACAGCGGAAACTTTTTCTCCAAATTTACTATTTCTGTTTGTTCAACTTTAATATCTGTGATAGCACAAAAACAAAACAAAAAGACAAATGAGCAGAGGAAAGAAATTTTTTGCGATCTTGTAGTGGTTGCACGTAATTGTAGCTATCGTAAACGAAATTATCGCTTGCAATATGTCAAAGATGATTATCAACGAAAGTCTTGATTGCACTTTAAAAAATGAAACTTCTTGTTTGCAATATAGGAAACGAGAGTCTGATTGCAAAAACAAAACTTCTTGTTTGTAATTAAAAGCTTGTACTAATAATAAATCAAATCCATGCATCACATTCTCCACAAGATCAAAAGTCGACAACCAAACCTCGCCCACATCAATCTTTTTCTTTTCAACACAGACCACCGTTTCTTGTGCAAAGAATTGCCAGAGCTCCTGTGATTTTACGTCCAAAAGCCACGGCCACGTTTATATCATCTTGCTTCAAAAGTGCATAAGTCGTGATCAAACCAAAGGATGACGAAACAAAGCAGATTGGTTTCTCGAGCTCCCAACGAGCAAAGCGCTTGACCCCTCCTTTTATCTCATATGAATAGACCTAGACTCCAAAAAGACTTGGACTTCAATACCGACTAGAACTCCTATACATGTCTTTCACTAACACGTAAAGGCTAAACGACCTATCATGCATGTGGTCCACCCATTATGGATACGTCTATTAGTCCTTAAACACTTGATACTCAAAGACATCTACTACATGCATCTCCATCTTTGATCTCCACGCGCCCCAACTCGAGCTCGACCGTCTCCGCCAGCATCCTCGACCCTCTGGACCATGACTTCGTACCAAATCATCTCCCGGTTACCGCCGTAGACCACGATCGCCTCCGAGTTATCCTGCATATGCAAAGACCAAACAACATATTGTCCCGGCACAAGTTCTTCCCAACTTGACCGACATTAGTCCACACACACCACACGCCTCAAATAATATCAATACCCAATATTGTCAATTATTCATCAACTAAAATAAACTAGACCTAACCACATGGTCTAACAATCTCCCCCTTGATGAATACATTGACAATACTTCAAAATTGTGAGTTGAATTTTGAAAGAAAAAAAAATTTGCAAAAAGAAAGTTTCAAAGCTGCAAAGCAAACACTTCAAAACCACAGAGAAAAACTCTCCCTCAACACAAGGAGCTGAAAAACTCCCCCTCAACACAAGGGAAGCAAATTTCTCCCATTTTTTTTTCTTTCAAATTCTCCCATTTTCTCCTCCTTTGGCAATGGAATCATCAAGAACTTCAGAGAAGGAATAATTCTAAAACAAGGGAGCAAGGAGAGTAAAAATCAAGAAACTTTGTAGATTATGCAAATCAATTTAATGAAGTAACCAAGCCATCTTGTTGAGTAGAGCTTAACAGGATCATATAAAATCATGTATCACGTAGCAAAGATAAGACAAGTCAGTACCACTTGAAGGATGATTATGCAATTTTAACTTAATGACAGGCATCTCAACAATGACTAAATCGATCATAAGAACCACAAAAAGATATCATCAAGAAAAGTGAGAGCCTAACAGTGAGACACAGGTTAAATCTAGATGAGCTAGTAGTCTCATATAACATCCTATTGCTTCACTTTCAATTCTTATTTGCATGTGGCATGCTTGGAGCATACTTCTTTTCAAGGGTGGCATGCTTGAAGCATACTTCTTTTCCTTTTAGCACTTTTGTGTGCATATTTTTCCTTTTGAATATACATAGCTATGTATGGCATGCTTGAAGCATACTTCTTTTCATTTGAGCACTTTGGTGTGCATATTTTTGTTCTTTTGAATACACAGCTATGTATGGCATGCTTGAAGTATACATTTTTTCATTTTTCTTTTCTCAACCCTTTATATTTTTTTAATATATATAACATGCCAAATTAAGTGAGCATAACAGGATTGCAATAAGAGACATACTTGCTGCAAATCCAAGATTTAAAAAGACTCACAAACAAGCTCATCATTTTCCATGGACATCTCCAAGTGATAACAATAATCAATCTAGTCAAAGTGTTCAGCCATGCCATGCTTTAGTTCTAATGTAGCAAGTTTATTAAAACCAGTCAAGATCAAGGCTACACAGCACATGAATAAATATGATAAAGAAAGCTCTACAACTCATTTGATTTCAATGGCTTGGACCTGATGATTTTTTTAACAAGAAAAAATAATCAAAGCTTCTGAAATTTTAAACAACAAGCTCCCCCTCAGAATAATCCCGTAGGATGCAACACACCCAACTCACTTTGCAAATAAGATCTAGGAATCCAGTACTGAGATACACGATATGGAGGAACAGCAGCAAAACTAGAACCAGAACCACGTGTGCGTGCGCGATCAAAACGCGAATTATGTGAATTAAATCGCAAACCAGTACGTGAAGCAGATTTAAAGCCATCATAAAAGTCCTCTAAAAACCTAGCTTTCACATTAGTTCTAGGGACAATAAAAGAGATTGCACGTTTTTGTCATAAGGCATTAAATATTTCCTTTTTCTCTTTCTTAACACGCCTAAAGCAAAATTCATGCAAGTGCCCATCTCTACCACAATAGGTGCAATGAAATTTAACATAAGTAGATTTCTTTTGAGATGATGAGCTAGCACCTACAACATTAGTAGAAGAGCTTTGCACAAAACCAGCAGATTTAAACACGCTTTGTTTTGGTTGATTTTACTTCAAATTTTCGTGTTCAAGAGGCTTAACAACCTTAGGAGGATGGTTCTTGGCATGCTCAATAAAATTAAATCCTAGACCTTGACTTTTAACACTCACTTTTGATTTGTCTAGGATCATATTCAAGTTTTTCTTGCCAAAAGAAAATATCTCTAAAGTGTCTTTAAGGTACTCATTTTCTTTAGCTAGAGTAGAACAAGTTGTGCACTTAACAGATTCATTCACAGTTTTCTTAGAAGCACTAGACTGAGCCAATCTTTCTTTTTCAACAAACTCATTTAGTTGTTTGGTCAAAGCTTCTATCTCTATTGTAAGTTTAGGACAGTTAGAGCAAGAAGCTACCTCATGATAAAGCATCGGTTGAATTGTTTCCTGAGAAGAATTGAGTCTAGCTTCTAACAATTCACAATTAGAGCAAGTTTTAATTTGAGCATTTAACATACTTGACTCTAAACAAGTAGAACTAGACTTGAGCTTTTCAATTTCATCATATGCAAGTTTTAACTTTTCATCACAAGAGTCATGTGCCAGTCTTAATTCATCAAATTTAGTATGTATTGACCTAGCAGCTTCCAATTCAGAAAATAAAACTTGGCAAGACTCACAAGATTCATCATCAGGAATAGAAACTTTAAGTCTATCAATTTCAGAATTTAAGTTCTCAACAACAATATAATGTTTCTTTATTTTCTTTTTATACTTTTTGAGCTCATCTCACAACCTAAGCACAAAGACGAGATAAATCAGATAACAAGGTTTTACCTCATCGGGATCCTTGAGAGATCATCATAATTAAGCTCCTCATCGCCGCCATAAAACACATCCTGTGAAATCCACCTCCTTTGCCTTCTTGCCGTTGTCCTCATCGCCGCTTCTAGAATCAACATCACTTAATTCAATCTCATCAAGTCTTTGAGAGTATCTTTTTGACCGCCTTACGATAATTGTGCTTCTTGCTTGAGTCAATCTTGGATTTAGAGCGACGAGTTGGTACTTTGTCATCTTTGACCTCCTTACTCCTCGCTTTGGGACAATTCATCTTTATGTGATTTAGCTCACCACATTCATAGCATCCGATTGGACCTCCTCTCCGCCTTGTGTTCGATGTTGTTAATTGCCTTAGTCACTCTGTTGGAGATGAGTACAAGTCGCTTCTTCCGAATCTCCTCTAACTATTCATCCGAGAAAGAAGACAAAACAGACATAAGACAAGAACTCGAAGAAACATCTTGCATGGGTTTAGTCATAAGAGCTAAAGATGAAGATTTATCAATCTTAGATGGCACAACTTCCATCTCATAGGTTTTCAATCTAGAGTAAAGATCATCTATGGTTAAAGTATCTAGATCGATAGTTTGATTGATAGTTATGACAACCATCAACCACTCAGAACCTAAAGATCTCAATATCTTAGTTGCATTATCTTCATCAGTTAGAATAACACCAACACCACGCAAACTACTCAAGATCTTTTCAAAACGAGCAAAAAGATCATCAATAGATTCACCAGTTTCATAGCAAAATCGAATACTCTTTTTGATAAAGATTTTACGCACTTTCTTAATTTTAGTAGTTCCTCATGATAATCACAAAGAGTCTTCCATATTAAGTGAGCGAAGTAATATGAGCTACACGATCAAATTCTTTATAGAGATTCCTTGAAATAACAAGTTACGAGCCCGAGCATTCAGATCAACATCCGCTTTATTTAAATTAGTAACAAAGAGCAAGAACCATATAAGGACTAGAAACCTTATTCCATACATCACTACCTTGAGCCTCAATATATGCTTGCATACGACACTTCCAAAAAGCAAAATCAAGTACCATCTAGCATGGGGGACGATTCACATACCTCTCTCGACGCCATAGCAACTTGGCTCGATACCACTTGTAGGATCGTTAATAGCAATCGAGGGGGTGAATGATTGTAATCCACAATGAAACTTTTTCTCCAAATTTACTATTTCGCTTTGTTCAACTTGTTAATCTGTGATAGCACAAAAACAAAAAGACAATGAAACGAGAGGAAAGAAATTTTTTGATCAGAGTGGTTGCACGCAGCATCAGTAGCTATTAGAAACGAAATTATCGCTTGCAATATGTCAAAGATGATTATCAACGAAAGTCTGATTACACTTTAAAAAATGAAACTTCTTGTTTGCAATATAGGAAACGAGAGTACTGATTGCAAAAAACAAAACTTATCGCTTGTAATTAAAAGCTTGTACTAATAATAAATCAAATCCATGCATCACATTCTCCACAAGATCAAAAGTCGACAACCAAACCCGCCCACATCAATCTTTTTTCTTTTCAACGCAGACCACTGTTTCTTGCAAAGAAATGCCAGAGCTCTCTGATTTTACGCCCAAAAGCCACGGCGCCGTCGTCGATCGCTTCAAAAGTGCATAAGTCAGATCAAACCAAAGGACGATTTAAACAAAGCAGATTGGTTTCTCGAGCTCCCAACGAGTACCGCCACCCCTCCTTTTATCTCATATGAATAGACCTAGACTCCAAAAAGACTTCGGACTTCAATACCGACTAGAACTCCTATACATGTCTTTCACCAACACATAAAGGCTAAACAGCCTATCATGCATGTGGTCCAGCCCATTATGGATACGTCTATTAGTCCTTAAACACTTGATACTCGTCAGCACATCTACTACATGCATCTCCATCTTTGATCTCCACGCGCCCCAACTCGAGCTCGACCGTCTCCGCCAGCATCCTCGACCCTCTGGACCATGACTTCATACCAAGTCATCTCCCGGTTACCGCCGTAGACCACGATCGCCTCCGAGTTATCCTGCATATGCAAAGACCAAACAACATATTGTCCCGACACAAGTTCTTCCCAACTTGACCGACATTAGTCCACACACACCACACGCCTCAAATAATATCAATACACAATATTGTCAATTATTCATCAACTAAAATAAACTAGACCTAACCACATGGTCTAACAGAACGCACTGTCGCCACACTCTTTCTAGTTTCTATCTCTCTCTGTCTCGCCTGTATGGGATTAGGGTTTGTTGAGTGTTCCCCGATGAGTGGAGGCGGCGCCATGGCGAGCTCTGGGAGCTCGAGGTCGGCAGCGACCGGAGGAAACACGTGGTCAGCGGAATCGAGTGTACCATCCATCAGCTCAGTTCATAGTCCCTCCACATCGCCTATCCCGTATAGAGAGTGACCACTGGAGTACGCTCCAACTATCCATTGCCACTATGGGGAGAAGGCTGATCGATGGATTTCATGGAGCGACTCTAACCCGGCACGGAGGTACCTGACATGCATGCGAGCTTGGGTTAGTCTTGGCTAATTAGCCAATTTGTTTGTTTTTTTAGGCTTTCCTGATTTGTGATTGATATTTGAAGGTTGGAGGTTGTAAGTTTTGGGCATGGTGTGACGATGAGACAACCCCGTTCTTGAGGCAACTGCTACTGGATTTGCACAATGTTGTTAGGGCTTTGAGGAAGGAGAACAATGAGCTCAGTGGAGGCATTTCCGATGCAAGACAAGAGTTGAGTGAGGTTAAGTCAAGGCATGGAGAATGTATTGTAGCACTGATCGCTAATTTGAGAGAAGAGGAAGCTTCACTAGTTGAACTCGCTGGTAGGGTAGCAAAGCTAGAGAAAAAGAGAAGAATGCTATTGTTCTTGTTTGGTGTTTTTGCTGTGATGTTAGTTAGTATTAGGATCCTCAGCACTATGAGCATGGCATGAAACTGAAATTGTCCAGTCATGTAATCTCCTGCATAATGTATGAATGTTGGTATGGCACAAGTTTGGCAATACTTGAATGTTTCCCTGTTTTTCATTTTCGATCAGTTTGGCACAAGTTTGTCCAACTTATAAATGTGAGGTATTTTCCATTTTTCCACCATGTTTCATCAAGCAGTCTAATAAGATTTGCATAATGCTATTGTTCTTTTTTCTGGTATCTGCATTTTTCATTTTCTGTAATGTGGTATGTGTATGCGACAAGGTTGTTCTCTCTGGGAAAACAAGAGTATGTACATGTAAGCATCCAGCCTGCTTCAGCAGACAATTAAATATTTAGTATTTGAAACATACATCTCTTCATCCACAACCAGCATTACCTAAGCAGAACTGACAACACTTGACAAGTACAACTCAAAGTAGTTCACAACAAATTGGATTGCGTAAGTTTGGGAATGACATAACATAGACTAGAAGTTTGGGAATACTTGAACATTACAAGTCTAGAAAATACATGACAACACATGAAAAAACACCAAGTCTGAAAATGACAATTCTGGCTATGACTGAGCTATGACATCACCAATTAGTTGGTATACCCAGAAGCTTTGCAAGCCGTTTTGGCTATATGGAAAGCAAGCCTTCTCCAACACCCTATGATCATAGTCTAATACTTCGAAAGAATCGAGGATTAGAAAAGAATCAATTGAGGTACTCTCAGATTATTGGTTCACTAATGTACTTGGTTAGTGCTATTCGTCCTGACATCTCTTTTGCTTTAAGCAAATTGAGCCAGTTTACCGCTAATCCGGGAAATGATCATTGACGCGTACTTGAGTGGGTTATGCGCTATTTGAAATGTACAATGAGTTACAAAATTCACTATATTGAGTATCATGGTGTACTTGAGTGATATAGTGATTCCAATTGGATTTCTGATGCTGATGAGATAATGGCTACGAGTAAATATGTATTCACTCTAGGCGGTGTAGCCATCTCATGGAGGCCTTGCAAACAAACCATTCTGACGAGGTCAACCATGGAGGCAAAACTCACAACATTAGACACAACCATTATTGAGGTAGATTGGCTGTGAGAACTCTTGATGGATTTACCAGTGGTTGAAAGACCAATTACAGCTATCCTTATGTACTGTGATAATCAAATAGTTATTGTAAAGGTACCAAGTGCAAAGGATAATATGAAATCCTCAAGACATGTGAAAAGACGGTTGAAGTCTGTCAAAAAATTGAGAAACTCTGTAGTGATAACTGTGGATTATATCCAAATAGCTAAAAATCTGGCAGATCCTTTTACAAATGGACTATCACGGAATGTGATTGAAATTGCATCGAATGAGATGGGAATGAGACCCACGTGAGTTATACACAGTGGTAACCCAAACCTATGTGATCGGAGATCCCGTGAAATAGGCATTAGGAAAAAAAACTATTTGGATAATAGTGGAGTACATTCTTACTTTATATCTCACTCCGTTAGAGATACAATACTCTGATTATTGTAAGGCATGATAACTTTGTCTTAATATGTTCTGAAGCGACTGTTGGTCGCAGTTCATGAGATGTGGGTGATCTCTAAGAAGCTCATGAAGAGACACAGGAGTATGACCTATATGCTCCACCCGAAGAGTAGCCTATCAACGACCAAGTATCAACAAAGGCTTTAGGTGAAACTTGTCTATACAAAACTGTCAATTCAAGGCTTAGTCTATTGTGTAGTTGTGGACGAGTGTAGCTTGAGGTTCTAGGTGGATGTTCAACCTTAACCAGTCTCTACCGAAAAATTGGTATATCAACATCACATTGGAATGATAGGCAAATTCGTGGTGTTTTTGGGATCTGGTGGGGGGTTGTTGGAGTTTATGAGCTTGGCCCATATATAATTCTTAATAAATCCTAGAAAAATCTCAAAGATCCACTCATACATGGTGGAAGGTGGGAAGTTTAGTACCATATTGGTAGTCTCAGTGGGAGGAGATCAATATATAAGGTGAAGTTGGTTTTACTTATATGAAGAAAGCAAAAGAAGAACGCGTGCGCGCTCGCTCGCCACCGCCACCACGCGACGTGCGTGTGAATGGAGCTTTTATGACACGCATTAACTGCGTTTAAAACAGAGTAATGAGGGTAGTTTCTTTTGCTTGTTGCTGGTTCTATATGAGGGAGAGAAGTCCCCTCTCAGAAATAAAACTGAGAGAGATCAGTACCCAGAATAGAGAGCTCTGTTCCTCTGTGCTGCGCAATCTCAACTACTCCATTCCTTCTTCAGCGTGTACCGACATGGGGAGAGTAGTGTTTCCGAAGCCAGTATCCCTTGTGATCCTGCACGGTTGGGGTGAATCAGGTTTTGGGGAAGCGTTCACGCGACTGTTCATGGCTTCCTCCGTCATCAGCTTCACGTTATCTTCTTCGCACCAGACTCTACCACGACCTTCGCCGAAGTGATTCTCTGTAAGTCGCGGTAATATCATTTGATATGGATATGTCTTACTTTCTAGAAATAAATCACGTGATGATGTTGATGCCTACTTCTAATAGCAGTATTGTTGTTATAAGTTTTGACTTATAAGCGCATATATATGAGATATAAATATTTGAGTTAATAATCATGCTACTATTTATAATTACAAATATACCTAATATGTATTTTGTTGTTGATTTAATTACTGTTTTAGGAATTATAATAATCACGTATGTACCTAACAGAGGCGTGGGAGCACGGCAGCCTAAACTTATTCGCGGCTCCTTTCGGCAAATCCTCTGTGCAGATGGCGCACTGCGCAGTGTCATCATCAGCTTGTCCGGCGAAATGAGCTTCCTCCTTGCATAGTTGCATGCGAGGAGGAGCGCCGTGGGCTCGCTGTACATCAGCGTCGCCAACAAGGCGGTCATCTGTACGTCTATGTCGTAGCGGGGGACACCGCCCCCGAGATCTTCCATGCCACGGCGAGCCATACCGGTAATCATTGTAGCAACAACATGGAGCGTAAAATAGTCCCAGTTGGCAGCGGCGAGGTCGAACTCCTCGACCACCGGCGCGTGCATGAGCATCTGGTGGATGGCTTCGCGGCAGGGCATGTACCTCTTGAAGATGTCAGGCTCCAAGACATTGAGGGCGGCTGGTCACTCGGCGCGATTGTCCTGCTGGTAGTCACTCTGCCATTTCTTATTCGGCACTCCGTCGTTGCTGCGACCAGCGGTGGCAGGTTCCTCAGCGGTGAACTTGCCATCGCGCCTCAATCGGAACCAGGCGCCTGCAGGCATGCGGAGTAGAAGCGCGGAGTTAAATGAGCCCGATCCAATCCAATCCAATCCTACTCTGGCTCGGATTCGGACTTTCGGAGACTACATGCGTAACGTAGAAGAGACGGACACTTCCATTTCGGTATAATCTCCCTTACAGGCAGGCAGGCCCACTTTGGGTGTTCTTCTGGCCCAACTTCAATTCTGTCCTTTGATGTGTGTACATTGGCCCATCCTGACAGGGCTTCGGAGCGTGACGAACGTCGGCTGACCTCGGCACATACATAGGCGCAGAGGCCCATCCTTGGCCCGTTGTGATGTTGCCTTGGAGCACAGTTTTGGCCTGGGCAATGTACGCTCTCAAGGACTACCGATTGTCTTGCATTATGACATTTATGCTAGTGCCAGTATCAAAGTGTGGCGTGATAACTTTTCCGAGACTGTAGCATGATAACGGTGGGTGCAGATTAGCAAGAAATTATTGAGGTAAATAGTCTTCTCTCTCAAGAGGAACTGCAAGTTTTCCTTCGACAAGAGCGACGATTTTTCTGGCCAAGAGGGTCCATTTCTCAATTCTTGCCCGGCCTTCCTGCGTACCATCTTTTCTCACGCTCTGCAGCTCTTCTTCCTTTATCTTACTTTTTTTTGGGTGATTTCACTTCTTTACGTGGCAACGGAAGGAGGTTGCGGTCACAAAAAGAAGGGAAAGACAAAAACGAAAGAGGAACTGCAAGTCACGTTTTTTGAAAGAAAAACTGCATGTCAGAGCACATGGACCATGAAGGAATTGTTCTAGGATGCTTTATCGACACTCATCCATTGTGATGCATGTATGTTCGGTAGCTCAGGCACTTATTATTTCCGCATTGATCCATAGCCACCGGGCTCCGGGCAGAGCAGAACTACCTCTTTAGCTAAGTGTTGAACATGTGAAGAAAAGCTAATTTGTCGAAAAGTAACAGGCGAGGAGAGAGTTTTCGATTAGTTCCATGCGTGTAGAATATAATAGTCGAACGAATACCAGTAGTAGTTTATCAGTGATGGAGTAGTAGTAGTACTTTACAAGGAGCGCCAGACACAAAGCTAGAAAAACAAATTCTTTCGATCAGACAGGCGACACCTCAGAGCAGGGCACAGCATGGATTATTCCCTTCTTTTTTTTCTCTCCTTCTGAGGTTTAGCTCATGAGCAATCATGCGCCTGGAGAGGTACAGGCATGCCATGGATGTATCGCGCGACCACCCATGTAAGCTGTAAGAGGGCGTGAGCATGCTGCATGCAGACGCAGTGATGCTGCATGCTCTTTTTTTAATTTTTGCCATTCATTTCATTCCCATGCCTGATGATCTCGTGGTCTCCTATGTCCCCTACACCTTGATTTCCTCCGGGCAGACGCAGCTTTTCCATGCTTTTCTTTCTCCCTCCCTCCAATCTCCTTTCCGATCCGATCAACTTTGGAATCGAAAGATCGTAGCAGCTAAAACTGTGCTGTACAACCGCAATGTACAGGGTGCGATGCGCAGTCGTTTGAGAAACGAATTTGGTTGTATTGAATGGTCTTAAGACACAAATTCAGGATCTCTTTCCCTGGACAGAATGCTGAAAGGTAAAGAATAGAACAAGGTATAGAATTACTATTAGCGTTGAACTGTAAGAGTACTGCTAGTTTGGACTTTGGGGCCGGGCAGTACTGCTGCAAATCATTCTGCCGTTGATTCCAACAGTTGAGCCCCGCCGGCCATCGTCAGTAATCCCATTTGCAGTTGAAGAAATACGCAGCAAGCCTCAGCCATTATTCTCTTACGCTTGTCGAATCCAATAATTATCAGCAAGTCAAACCTAACCAAAACCTTCGAGATCAATATACACTGCAGCATTTGACCTACCCTCATACGATTATGCACGCCGTTTGTGTGATCAGCAAGTCTAACATATACCACTACTAGCTTACAATTGAAAGTGCGAATCAAGCGGACCAACTGTATTAGAACTTTTACTATTATTCAGAACATTCGAAAGCAACGTTTCTGATGACTATATAATCCATGAATAGCTGCTAAAATTTGTATTATAAAAGGTCGATGCGTGCACCGAAACTTCGAGCGAAATGCAATTTCAAACTAAATCAAAGACCGGCATCTAAATATGTTTGACCAAATTTAACATCTCGAATTAAAGTTAGCCTTTCACTGAATCCGGGTGTGCAGCCTATAAAGAAAATGCAGAAGAAACAGAGCCTGCGCTGTTGGGTGTAATCTTTCATTTGCTTATATTTTCTGTGCAAAGCAAGTCAGTGCTATCCTCTTTGCTTCTTCTTCTTCTTCTTCTTCTTCTTCTTGAGAAATCAGTGCTATCCTATTTTCCAATGCAAATGCATCTTGAGTCTAGTTTGACGTATCGTATAGATAACTTCGCTTTACTTGGGCGAACCATAACCATGTGAGGAATCTCTACCAAATCTTGGGTGCTATAACAGGGTGTACTGTGACACCCTTCTCAATCACATGTGCAATAAACTAAGCGAAGAAAAACGGTGTACCATGCATTGACCGATCGATCTTTCAGTAGAATGCAAGTCGGTTAAAAAGTGTTGGGAATATCAGTCTTGGTTACCCCAGTTGCTCCGTTTGGTTCCAAGTTGATACAAGAAGATTAGCTTGCTCTGGCTTTCTTAGTAGATGGCTTGCCCTCACTATGCTATGCTAGAAGATTAAATGATTAATGCCTTTCTTTTGATATCTATGCAAAGTCAATGGCTATAGTGGTGGCTATACACAAAAAGTTGAGTTTGTCATAGTTTGCACTGGAGATCCTAAATGTTTGATTGTGTTAATTAGGGGGCTGTTTGGGGTTGTGCTCAAATGAACCACATGAAAACCAAGCCAGCTTTGGCGTTACCAAAACCCAGGTGGTCAAATTGGCTTATCAAGTTTTGGCCAAGTTTGGCTCAAAAAATGAACTAGAGTGCCAAAGGAACCTGAACCTTACACAAAAAAATTTGCATCAAAGCAAACCGTGGCCAAATCCGGTCAAATTGCCAAAGTTTAGCAAGGAAAACTTTGACTCTCGTATGCATGAAACCAAACATGCCCCTATGTGTAACATAAATTTTAACTTCTTCAACATGATTGATGATTAAAATCTGCACGGATCATATTTCGTGGCCTTCGATCCGGCCGTGTCGTCATCTATGGAGATTTGTGTATATGCTCTCCTTGCCTGTTCTAACCGTTTTCCCCCGTTTTTGGGAAGAAAAACAAAGCAATCGTGGTCTCGAGTACTAAGCATTTTTCTTCGAGCAATGCTCGTTTGCTCGTTTTTAAGATGCACGTGGCGGGCGCTCGGAGGAGGCGCGAGGAGGGGGCGGCTGGCGCGGAGGCGCTGCCGGCCGGCCAGGGGCGGTCGTTTTACGCGAAGCATTTCCGTTTTTCTTCTCTTCTTAGCTACAGGTCAAGGCCTCCGCACCGCATGGAATGCATGCCTCAAAGGTCCAGCTAGACTAAGCCAATCCAATTCAATCCAGGATAGGAGGAATCTGATGAGGTGTCAGCACACACACAGCAGAGGCGTGCTTGTTCTTGTTCCATCTTCAAGGTACATTGTATCCTCCCCCAAGGGCCAGTCCAACTTTACAGTACCTAAATCTTTTTAAATCGGCCGTACGAGATTCTGTTGGTGGAGCTGATGATTTGGTCTAGGCCGAACTGCTGGCTCAATAATTCATTAATTCTACTGCAGATATTTCCAACGGTGGAAATTGGATCGATCAGATTATTGCCATCAGTGCAATACATGCTCTGTAATTGTCAGCCATCAGTGCAGTACATGCTCCGTGATTTACTAATCTAATTTTCAGCACAAGCATTCTACTTGGTCTTCGCAACAACTAGTCGGGCTGATTAGCACATTTTAACCCAAAATTCATGATCGGGTCGGGCCGGATCAAGGCAAATTAATATTTACATCTCAAAAACCCAAGGCTGGCAAGGTGAAGTTAGCTCAAGTCTAGTGTTAAGACTTACATTATGGATGGCTAGTGTGACAGTGAGAATGCTAATGTTGTGCATGGGCCATTGATGTAGCTCATCGCTTCATCGTTCTTTTTTAAAAGACGCTAAAAATGAGGACGCCTTGTGGTCCTGAATCGATCTTCATGATACTCCTGCCTGTCAAAATATATCACATGTTCAGTTGAGAGTGCTATTCCGATCTGCAGAATTGAAGGATGAGAACCACCAAATCCTCCCGGTCTAATAAGAGTAGTTTCGCTGCTTAAATGGTGTGAATCACGTCGTACTAGGCCACAGTGACGTCTGTTTCTCTTTTCGCGGGGAAAAGGGAGAGGGGGTCCTAACGACGTCTCGTCGCTAGTCCCAAATCATCAAAACATCTCTTCATTGGGAAAAGAGACGGCAGCACAAACGTATCGTTTTCGAATGAGATAAGATCGACCGGATCGCTATTTCTTTTGTGCCTGCCTCCCTCCCTCCTCCGTCATATCTACAGAGAGAGAGAGAGTGTGTGTGTGCATCGAATCCTGCAATGGGTTTTAGGATGGTCACATCACATCTGTGCGATCTTTGCTAGTGGTTTTTAATGCTTGCCGTTCGAGGTTTGTGTAGTTGCGATTCGATGCGTGTATGCGTATCTTCCATGTGCGTAAGCATATTGCTCGTGGCTAGCTCCATCGAGCTTAGTGATGAGCAGAAAGGGTACATCTCAAATCCCTAGTTTGCGTGCCCCTTCGGAAATCTAACAGCCAATTGTGAGATTTCTTCTCATAAACTAGCCCGTCCACGAGGGGCCCAAAAAAATTTCGAATGAATAAGAAAACATTCGATTTGGTTGGCACGTAAAAACTCTTTTAGCTAGCTTGATCTCTTGTGCCATGTTTTACCCAACACCATGTCAATGAGGAATGAAATTAACAACGAGAAAATGTAGGGCAAAGAATCTAGGCTAAAAGAACCGGACGAGGATTTTGAGCTTACCATACCTTTTAAGGTTCTTGATAGGAGATTACTATACACACGAACTTCATTGTACCCCTCTCTCTCGTGGCAGAGAAGTTCTTGTCTGTGTTGCCGCCTCTAGCAGCGGTCGAGCCACCGTTGAGCGCGGCACCTCCGCCCTGTTTCGTCCATGTCACTGCCTCCACGGCGAGCTGGCCTGCGAGCTTCCGTCAAGATCCGCAATCCAGTAGAGCGCGCCAAGACGTTGAGTTGTCATGCTAGAGTTGGTCAGATGGGCTATGCCAGTAGAGCCGACCTGAAGCGCGATATTTGTTAGAAAAAATAGGGACAAAAGAGACACGAATTTTTACGTGTAAAATACTTACGGGAAAAAATTACGGGTGCCAACCGGCGATGATCAATACATGAGGAGCGATTACAAAACGCAGGGGATTATAATAAGACGTTTCTCCCCCCGTGCGGCTTACAAGAGATATATATAATGGGGTAAACAGACTTAAAGTTCAAGTAAAAAACTAATCATCTAATATGGCAACTAATCCGGATCCTACAACAATCTCCACCTTGAGACGAATTAGAAGTGCTACGCAAATGTCTGAAAATCCGCTGAACTGCTTTCCAATGTTCTTTTCCAGGATTAGCCATGTATCTACTGACAACACTCAATGCATGAGATAAATCAGGACGAGAACAAACCATGGCATACATAAGAGAACCAACTGCATTAGAATATGTAACTCTAGATATGTACTCAATATCATAATCTGACTTAGGACATAAGGCTGAAGATAATTTGAAATGCGAAGCTAATGGAGTACTCACTGGTTTTGCATCATGCATATTAAAACGATGAAGGACCTTCTCAATATAACCTTTTTGACTAATGTATAACTTGCCAGATTGTCACTCTCTAATAATCTCCATGCCAAGAATTTTCTTTGCTGCATCTAGATCCTTCATCTCAAATTCATTACTCAATTGTGCTTTCAGTTTTGCTATTTCTGACTTATCTTTTGCAGCAATCAACATAGAGAAGCAAATAAATAGTTGAACCATTAGCAGTATTTAAATAAATACAGCTATCATAATCAGACCGCTTAAAATCATGAGAGAGCATAAATGAGTCAAATCTCTTGTACCATTGCTTAGGAGATTGCTTCAAACCATAAAGGGATTTTTTTAATCTACAAACAAGGTGTTCTTTTCTAAGAATAACAAAACCTTCAGGTTGGTTCATATAAATATCTTCTTCTAACTCCCCATGTAAGAATACAGTTTTAACATCTAACTGTTCAAGTTCATAATCATGCATAGCAACAATACTGAGTAAAGTGCGAATAGAGCTATGCTTCACAACTGGGGAAAAGACATCATTAAAATCAATACATGGAATCTGACTATAACCTTTAGCAACCAATCTTGCTTTATACCTTGCTGGTTCAGTAGAAGAAATACCTTCCTTTCTTTTGAAAATCCATTTGCAATAAACAGGTTTCTTCTCTTTTGGCAATTTCACTAATTCCCAAGTGTTATTCTTTCCAAGTGACTCCATCTCATCATGCATAGCGGTTACCCACTTGTTACAATCAGTGGAGCTAATAGCTTCAGAGTATGATGAAGGTTCTGTATTACCTTCAATTTCTTCTGCTACACTCAAAGCATAAAAAACAATATTAGTTTCTTCAATCAACTTATTGGGTGAATTAATCTCCCTCCTAATCCTGTCAACTGCAATGGACCGTTGTGGTGACTGCTCAATAATAGGAGTATCCTCAACAATAGGTGCATCATGAACAACAATATTTTCCTTATCGATGTGTTATTTGAACCAACAAAATGGTCCACCAACACTTGAATTTCACTTGAACATTAGTACTCATTATCAGAAACATAGCAGATTCATTAAAGACAACGCTTCTGCTAATCATAACCTTCTTTGTTTCAGGATTCCACAACTTATATCCTTTAACACCAGATTTATAACCAAGAAAGATGCACTTAACAGCTCTAGGCTCTAATTTTCTATTATCAACATGAGCATAAGCAGTACAGCCAAAAACTCTCAATTCTGAATAATTTGCTAGGGAATCAGACCATACCTCAATTGAAGTCTTCTTTTCAATTGCAAGAGAGGGTGGCCGATTAATAAGATAGCAAGCAGTGGAAGCGGCTTCAACCCAAAAACGCCTATGCAAACCTGCATTAGACAACATGCAACGGGCCTTGAAAATGATGGTCATGTTCATACGCTCAGCTATACCATTTTGTTGAGGAGTACTAGGAACGGTGTAATGCCTAACAATGCCTTCAGTCTTACAATATGATTCAAATTCATTAGAACAGAATTTCATCCAATTATCAGTGCGAAGTTTCTTTACCTTCTTTTCAGTTTGCCTTTCAACCATAGTCTTCCACTCTTTAAATGCTGAAAATGCTTTTGATTTATGCTTCAAGAAATAAGGCCACACTCTTCTAGAGTAATCATCAATAATTGTTAACATATAACGAGCACCTCCTAGCGATGTCTTCCAAGATGGCCTCCATAAATCAGAATGCACATAATCCAAAATACCTTCTGTGGTATGAACTGAAGTATTGAACTCCACCCTCTTGTGTTTGCCAAACACACAATGCTCACAAAATTTAAGCTTGCCGATGCTATGTCCATCAAGAAGTCATCTCTTGCTCAATTCTGCCAAACCAATTTCACTCATATTCCCAAGATGCATATGCGAAAGATTAGTAGCATCGGAATCAGATAATGAACTTGAAATTACAGCAACATTACCTAATATTGTAGTACCTCGCAGATGGTACAGATTGACGGATTTAATATCAGCTTTCATCACAACAAGAGAGCCTTTTGATACCTTCAAAACTCCACCTTCACTAGAATACTTGTACCTTTTACCATCAAGAGTACTCAAAGAGATAAAATTTCTTTTAAACTGAATGTGCCTCACATCTGTCAAAGTTCGACAATGCCATCAAACATCTTGATCGAATTGAACCAATTCCTGCAACCTTACAAGATGAGTTATCACCCATCAACACAGTACCACCTTCAACAGGTTCATAGGTGGCAAACCAATCCCTATTAGGACACATATGAAAGGTACAGGCAGAATTAAAAATCCATCCATCATTGGTCTTAGCACACCCAGCAAAGGCAACAAGAACCTCTACATCAGAACTATCATCAGCTGCAAGGAAGGCTTTACCTTCATCATCTGGTTTACCTTTTGACTTATAATTGCCAGTTCTCTTTTCTTTATTCTGCATCTTCCAGCATTCAGAGATGTCATGCCCATTTTTTCTTGCAATATTTGCACGACTTGTACTTGCCTCTAAATTTCGACCGGTTCTTTTAGCCGTTCAAACTTTTTCTTGGAGATCCATTGTTTGAGTTCTTCTCCTTTTGTCTGCCACGAATAAATAAGTCTTCTCCTTTTGAACTTGAATTTTCGAAGGTACCATTTGTTTCATCTTCTTCTTGCATGCAAAGCTTCATAAACTTCATTAAGAGTGAGAGTATTTCTACTATATAATATGGTATCTCTGAAATTTGAGAAAGAACTAGGCAGGGAACACAAAAGAATAAGACCCAAATCCTCATCCTCATATTTTACCTCCATCGACTCTAGGTCGGCAACGATCTCCTTAAACACCGAAAGATGATCAAGAACAGATTCTCCTTCTTGCAATTTGTGAGAGTGTAGTTTCTGCTTGAGATACATCTTGCTGGTGAGATCCTTTGTCATGCAAATTTGTTCCAGCTTTAGCCATAATGCAGCAGCTGTCTTCTCCTTCAAAACTTACTGCAAAATATTATTTGATAGATGAAGGTGAATTTGAAATAAAGCTTTACGGTCTTTACGCTTCTCATCTGCAGTCCATGTGGTAGGTTGTTTATCAAAACCTTCCAATGCATCATCCAAATCCATCTATGCTAGCACAACCCTCATCTTAACTTGCCATAGCGAAAATCTTGTGTCTCGATCCAGGAGTGGAAGATCATACTTCACAGTCGCCATAAGGAATAAATCCTGAAAATTGCTAGAATTGATCTGTGTAAACCTAGAAAAAAATCACAACCTCTGTGGTACACCTTCTGTGTACGCGGAACAAAGATCTTTGAATCTCCTGGTATACTTTTCGTGTGGACGTAGCAAAGAAGGCCGAAAATTGCTTCTCCACGTGAAGCAACAGAACCACTTGGTTCGGTGGACTATGCTGTGGGATTTAATTAAAGAAAGGATTGATGTGACCTGTGTTGATCGAGAGGTCTTTTGCCTTTGGATTTGCTGTTGTCTTTGTACACTTGCACTGGTCTCGACTGAGGACGTTTGGACCAAAGGCGCCGGCTTGTGGATCGAGGATTGGCGTAGAGACGCGCTGAACCGAAGAACCGAAGCAGATGCGCTTGAACCGAGGTGACAAGACGCCTTCTTTGGGAGCGACGCGACGAGAGAAACCTTCGCGCGTGGCGATGGCGCCGATTGGATCCTTCCGCTACCGGACAAAGACCGATGGCGACGCTAAAAAAAACACTCGCCGATGACGCGCGAAGACGCGCTGCTTGGACCGAGGATGGGCGAACGCAGCAGATGACGCACCGACGGGAGCGACGCGCGACGGCGAAGGCGTGACTCGTGTGATGGCGGCGTACAAATTGGATCTGATAATTTTTTTTCTCGTATCTCTTCAAACCCTAATCTTCTGTGCTCTGATACCACTTGTTAGAAAAAATAGGGGCAAAGGAGACACGAATTTTTACGTGGAAAACCCTTGCGGGAAAAAACCACGGGCGCCAACCGGCGATGATCACTATATGAGGAGCGATTACAAAACGCAAGGGATTACAATGAGGCGTCCCTCTCTCCGTGCGGCTTACAAGAGATATATAAAGGGAGTAAATAGACTTGGAGTCCAAGTAAGAAACTAATCCTCTAATATAGCAACTAATCCGGATCCTACCATATTAGAATTTCGGATCAGAATACAACAATACTGTTGGCCCGGCCTAGACATGGCACGATCCGCACTGTTCATGGGTCAGGCTGGCATGGCACGAGAGCGCGAGCCAGGCTTGGGTCATGATTCGACACAATAGGTGTATTGGCCAAGATTTGAAACAAGTACCCACCGCATCAGAGGACAAAGTGACGGCGGGGCAACACCGCAGCAGCATTTTAGTAGCTAGCAATCGTGGGTTGGCGAGGCAGGCCATGCGCAGGAGGACGAGGCCGGCCGAGCACCTGAGAAGGGAGGCGGGCACGGAGGCGGCAAGGCACCTGACAGCGCACATGGAGAAGGAGGAGGCGGCGATGGTCGAGTTGGGTGTGGCACACTAGAGAGAGCGTCTGCAACAGCCGAGGTAGGACGCGACGACGTGGTGGCTACTCTGGTGGTGTTGGTCGGCCTAACCTGGAGGAAGAAGAGGAAGGAAGGGGAAAAGATATAAAGAAAAAAGAAAGAGGAAAAGAAAGGGGAGAGAAGAAAAAGGTAAGGAGGAAGGAGGCCAGTGAGCTGCGCAGCCTACGCCCGTGCGGTTAGAGAAAAAACAGGATAGGAGGAAAAAAAAAGAAAAGGAAAGGAAAAATAGATTTTTTTTTGAAAATTTTAAATTTTTGGATTAAAACGGACTACACGGGTCGCCCATGGCATGACCCGATTAGTAGTCAGGCCTTATTGAGATGTGCCGGCACAGATCAGTTTAGCCCCTGCCCTAATGCTTCGTCTTCGTCTCTAGTACATTGGTGAGTTGCCAACCGATCCACCGCGTCGCCGCCCTCTTGCACCTTGCGGGGGTGGTGGGTGTGGGGGGGGGTGCTCTGTGGCTAAATCGAGGGGATGCCACAGTCGAGTTTCTCCCCTAATTGTTAATTGCCTTTTCCTTCCCAAATTTTGGCCTAAATTTTGTCTTGGCAACAACTAGAAATCCAATAAAAAAGAAATATTACCAAAGCTTGATAACAAACCAAATGGACATCAAATTTGGTCAAAGTTACCGGTTTGGATAATTCGGCATACATTGACTTAGAACCAAACAGTTGTCAAGAAAAAGCCCCCCTTTGAAGAACAAGTCAATAATAATATGCTATCATCTTCCTGTAGAACGGAATGGCAGAAGGAAAACGAGCTCACTTTCTCCACTATGCTGCCCTAAAGCTAACCAATGTGTTTGTTCTCCTTCTAGTAGCATTTGTTAGCATCAGCAATTCATCATGAACTCGACCGATCCCGCCCGTCCATATTCCCGGTTGGTGCTGCAGATGGAATGGGGGAGCTCCCTATCTACCAGATCGAGCAGACGTCGGGCCCGGCTGCGTGGTACACGATGAGGCCAGCACGTGTACGCCCCTAGGCTGGCTAGGCACGAGTGCGGTGCGCGCGAGACGACGTTGTTGAGGGGAGATGACGACAGCGACGTGCTTCCCCACTCGCTCGCACGCCCCACTCGGCACTGACGACTGGCTCCGGCGTAGCGCGTAGAGAGAGACCGAAACCGATCGAGAAGCGAAGCAACGGCAGGTGGGTCGCGGCGGGGGGGCAGATCTTGCGCCGGATCACATGGAATTCACCTTCAGTTCCGGCGCCAATAGGAGGAGAGATAAACAACTACTAGTGCTGTCTCCGATCGACTCGTGTGGGGAGAGAGGGAGGGAGGGGGGGGGGACGAGCATAAATTTTTTTTGTTGGGAAACGTAGGGAGGGGACGAGCACATGACTGCATGAGATGAGAGCGTATGCTTGTGTAGTACGTCGTACATGGTTTTCCACCCTTTCACTCCTCACGCCGGAAGAAACGGCGATTGGAGAGAGAAGGATCTTGGGGTTGGCACCGGGTGACGTCAGCGGATCTCGTCCCGGATTTTGGTGGGCCCCGCCCATGAGGGTCGAGGGATGCCTCCCCCTCCCGTTAAAAAAATTGAGGCACAGGATTATTCCTTAATCAGGTTTGTGTAGCTGATTGAAATGAAACAAGAACAGAAAAATGTACTAGTAATTTGCAACACCAGGGCTCTCCTAGCTTATATTAAGCACAGTACACCTTGGCAATGACATGGTTACAACTCGGCTAAACACGGCGCAACGGACGGTAGGCGTGAAAACATGATGGATATTTCCGCTCGATTCAGAATAGGATCTAGACTGAACCGGATTTCATGAGTCATTTTACTACCCAGTCGGATTTGGGACAGGAACCGGATATTGGGATGTTTTCTTGCCGGATATTCGACAAACAGAGTCCTCTCAATCTTGGCCCAGCCCATCCCATCTAATCTCTGTTCTAATTCCCCTAACCCTCCGCCACACGTCCGCACCATACACCACACCATCGCCATCGCCATCCCCTCTTCGCATCCTCCTCCGCCGCCCTTGCCACAGATATTCCTCGTGAACTCGCCTCTCCGCCGTTATCGCTTCCACGCCTTCATCGGCGTCGCGAAATCCCTCCTCTCCTCCCAGCCCCTAGCCACCTCCGTCCCTGACCTCTATCATGCCCTCGCCGATGCAGGCACCTCCCTGGGTGACCCGCAGCCCACCTCCTTCCTCTGCGACATGGCCTCCGCGCTCGTCATCGCCTTCTCACGGCTCCGCCTCCCCGACGGCGCGCTCCAGCTGCTCTCCCTCCTCGCCGATCCCGTTCACCTTTACTTTCTTAATATCGTGTTTGTGTATGGTCAGTAAAACTTCCGGTTGAAACAACTGTGATTTGATTGATGTGTATGCAAGGTGATTGGTCAGTACTCATGCTATGTATGATTTGGTCAATACTTATGTTTACGTAATATGTTGATATTATGTATGGTTTGGTCACTACTTATGTGGTATGGCCACTATGGTTGATAACTTGAAATTATGGTCATGTACTTGTGTGGTGGTTTGGTCGAATATATGTTACTCTATGTATGTGTCATGTATTTTTATCCGCTTTTGATCTGAATCATTCACGTATCCGTTCTGTGTTCATATCCCGAATAACCTGAATTTGTATGGGTATCTAGCTCCAAATTCAAAAAAATATAGGTTAAGACCCGTTTTCATCCATATGACTGTGCAACGACAAGGTTATCCGAGCAATTTCCAACTTTGTCGAGAGCATGAACGCAAAAAAAAAAAGACACAACTCCATGGGGCGCGACGTGGCATGCCGCACCAATCTCAAAGAACGCCCTGGCCCAAAGCATCGCCGACGATCAGCAGACCACGAACCACGGCACCCATAAAATGCCACAAGAGCCGAAAGTAGGCAACCGGAGCAGAACTGTGCGGGGAGACTCTCTTGCGTACCATCCACACAACCGAAGCCAAGAGCTCAAAAACTCGCGGGGGAGAGAGAGAAGAAATCATGGAGCCGATTTGCTGTGGAGATTCGGGTGTGTGATCTGGTCGGATCTTGCTTTCCTGGGAGGCGATGGTGGCGGTGGTGGTGTGATGTGCTGCTGCATGCCATGGTGTTTGCCTACATCGGTCCTATCCGCGAGATGCCGCATTAACCACCAAGCACCACCTCCCCCTCACTCCATTCCCGCAGCAGCAAGGAAGAAATCTGCAAGATTTCTCCCCTCCCATGGTTTGAGCACAACAGCTACAAGGAGAGAGGCTCTGTGGATTCGTTCGGTTTCTAGTAGCTCTTGTTCCGCCATGACGGTGGTTGATGCAGAGTCCCGGTTTCATGTTCTTGCGGTGGATGACAGCCTGATCGACAGGAAGCTCATCGAGATGCTGCTCAAAACCTCGTCCTACCAAGGTGAGGGCGATAGTGAGGCTCAGAGAGTGTGTTCTTGACCTTGAATAGAATGTTCTTCTTTGTTGTCGAGTTTTCTCACATCATTTGAATTATGTTCTTGTTGGGTTGCACAGTGACCACTGTGGATTCTGGGAGCAAGGCCTTGGAGCTGCTGGGATTGAGGGATGAGGGGGATGACTCATTATCACCTTCTTCCTGCTCCCCTGACCATCAGGTAATTAGTTGACTGGGTTTGTTCATGTGCTGTTTGGATTGGTCTCTAGGATCTTGATTCCTGTTCTTGGCTTGGAATCCTGTACTTATCATGTGATTTCTGATGTCTTGTTGCAGGAGATTGATGTGAATTTGATCATCACTGACTACTGCATGCCGGGCATGACAGGATATGATCTGCTGAAGAGGGTCAAGGTAAGATTTGCAGAGCCTTAATTCTTTCTCAGTGATTATTCATCCATAAATATTGGTCCTCGGTGGTAGTAAAAATTTGTTCCTTTGCATGTTAATTTTGGTGGTCCAGGGGTCATCTTCATTGAAGGACATTCCAGTGGTGATCATGTCTTCTGAGAATTTGCCTGCAAGGATCAACAGGTGACCTGAAACTCCCTTAAAGCTCTCCCCTTATTTTCTTTCTTTAGGAATTCTTTTTGTTGGTCCATGAGGCAGGGGTGGATCCAAGTGCAGTGAACGGGTCATCTTACGCACAATCCATGGTAACACGTTTTGTATGTAAGATCCATAAACTCTATTGGTTAGTGTGCTGTGACCCCAAATCCCCAATGACTCCAGTGACTCGTTTTTCTGGATCCGCCATGAGGTTGGAGAATTTTACAAGGTCCCTAGTTATGATCGATTCAGTTCATGAAATTGGTACGCAGTGCCGGGGTACAAAATGAAAATGATGGGTTTTTTACTGTTTTGGTGTCTGCCTGGATCTGATTTTAACAGTGCAGTACATGGTTCATATGAAGGGTGAGGGAGTTGGGGGGTGCAGAAGGAATATATTGCCGTCATACTGGTTTTGCCTAAAAGAATTGAATGCCTAAGGGATTATTTAATGTGTAGAAAGAGCTTGTTCAGACTTTGGGATTGTTTTCTTAACTACTTAAAAGATTTTGCAACTTTTCCCCCTGAATTTTGTGCCTTGCAGTAAAAGGCTGCCTAGTTTGGTAGGTCTAAAACTTGCAAAGAAAATCTCTAAAAAATAAACCCTTCTTTTTCAAACTCTGCTGATATAATTATTTTGGTAGAAGAATTTTCAAAAAATAAGATTCAGAACATGTTTTTGTTATTGTTCTTCTGTTACTGCGTACCTAAAAATTTCAGCAAGGCGCAGGGCTCCAATGAAATTTTAAATAATCTGATAGAAGCCAAATGCACAAGATTTGGCCCCTCAGATATGAACAAAAGAGGGGATAGCATTGTGATTTGATGGGACAAGGGAAGAAAAGTCCAGGAATTCCACCACAACCGGTCCCTTGATGTTGTTGTAATGTAATGGGGGGCAATGAATGCATGGTGTTTTCATGCAATAGATTGCATATCTTCATATCTTGGTGACAAGGATGTAAAGCATAGGAAAGGTTCCTCTCAATACCACAAAAGCCTTGTGGTGGTGGGTCAAGATCTCACAAAATCTTTCGGACACACCAAAAAAGATTTATTGGAAAAATGTTTTCTTTATTTCTGTGGTCAGTGCCAGTGGTCAAAAAATCGGGGCAAAGGGGGGATGGCATTAGAGAAGGCATGCATTGGGCTGAGTCAAAAGGTCCTGAAATCGAAAGACCGTATCTTTTCCTTGTCCTGGCAAAGATCTGTGACATGTCAGTGATGTGATCACAGATGCAGAGAAACCGAAGGGGGAAAAGAAAAGAAACCCTTCCCAGCAATCTAAGCAAAAGTGTCCTCATAGATCCTCTTCTTCTCTTCCCGATGCTTCCTATTTTTTGCTAAAGATTGGACGCCACAAAATTTCAGGTGCTTGGAAGATGGTGCAGAGGAGTTTTTTCTGAAACCTGTCAAGCTCGCTGACATGAAGAAGCTGAAGTCTCACCTGCTCAAAAGGAAGCAGCCCAAGCCGCTGCCGCAGCCGCAACAGCAGCAGCAAGAACATCCACCACACAAGGCGGATGAAGCAGCAGCTGATGGAACCATCAGTGACGGCGGCGGCGGCGGCAACAAGAGGAAGGCGGCAGCAATGGAGCAGGAGGGGCTGTCCTCACCTGAGAGGACGAAACCAAGATTGTCCAGTAGCAGCAGCAGCTTGGCAGTAGAGACATGATGACAGTGAATTTGATCCCCCCCAACCCACTCCCACTCAACTAAGAAATGTTTTTTGCTTCTTTCTTTTGCCGTTTTTTTGGGGGGGCTACTCATGGAATCATTAGCTCCTGGGGGGTTTTAATTCGAAGTGAAAAAAGTTTTACATACTTATATATCAGCTGCTTCGATCATCCACAAATTTTGTTGTGCTCAGGAACACCCTGGTCCTGGTTTGTTAGAAAAGACGGGGGAAAGGAAGTTGTAGATAAATGCAGCACCTTGGATGCTTTTTGGCTTATTTATTCTGACTAGTGTTTTGTACGGAATGGAGAAGGAAAGCTCAAAGCTGTGGTGGGTACATATATCGATAGATCAATCAGTATTTCCTACTGATGTCTTATTTATTTACATTTTTTCAGTCCGTTTCTTTCTTTTTGTTTCCTTTTTGGGTTCTGATAATATTTAGAGGCAATTAGAGCAGAGGTTGAAAACTCAGCTAAATGTTCAGATAACCATGTGAGCATCTGTGTACCTATAATTTTTTTTATTTAATCTATTTTGTTAAAATATTTTAAAACTAACGTTTACCTAACTTTAGAAATCGCGTTTCGTCACGAACCTCGGTGGCAAAAGAGTGTTGTTACGTCACTTCTCTTGGCGTGATAATATTTTGCTAAAAAACAGATGTGTGTAACTCGGAGGGTTATTGTAGCAGATTTGGTCATGCTGAGATCGGTAGCGTGAAAATACACGATCACGTCACGCCACGAGTCATGATGTGATCAAAGAGTTAAAATTGAAAATAAAGTTAGGGAGGAATTATCTTTAAAATATTTTAAAAAATAGATTAAAAAAAGCTCGTCTACCCGCGCACAAATATTTTCGTTTGTGTTGGTCTGATAAAAGAGACAGTGTTGCTCATGGCCGGTGTGGCGGTGTGGGAGTTGATCCTTTCATCTTGAGTGACGGTGGTGGCAAACGATCTTATGAGTTACCGGGCCACGCCGATCTGAGCTGATATATGTCCACTCGACACCTCTCAGTGACAAGACTGACTGATCTCCGTCCAAGCGCAAACCTTGATTTATTATCTTCCTTCCTTTTCTGACCTCAAAGCTTCAGAACTAGTTAACAAACTCTTCACCCGTCAATAGTAGGATTTTTTTTTGGCCCATGACGTCACGTGAATCGCAAAAATAACGTCTGTGCCATCGTATTTGCAAATTTGACCTCCTTTCGAGCGCAGAATGCCCTAAGTACAACACGTGTCCATTTCCGCGCTTGAAGACCGCGGAAGCTCAGTGGCTAGCGCGGCAATTTTCTCGACGCGGGAACTAGCGACGACAGTGGAAGGTGGTGGACACTGGGCTCTTTCCGTGCTCAAAGGCCGCGGAAGCTCGGCCTGCCCCCTTCCCACACTCCGCCACCACGACAAGTGACTGGGCGACCCGCCTCTCGCGTCGGTGGTCTTGGTCTCACGCTCGGCCACCCTTCCGTGCTCACCGCTCACTTTCCGTGCTCCCTAACCGTAGAAGGAGGCACGTGTCACTATCCCGTGCTCCCGCGTTTGGGAGAGGATTACATTTACAAATACAACGGTACGTTAGCTATTTTTACAATTTAGATAACGTCGGCGCCAACATAAAAAAATTCCAATAATACTAGGTAGGCTTCACTTGTGCGCACGTCTGAAATAAGGCCGGGAAATATGCAAGTGTATTCTACACCAATAAAATATAACTGAAAAAGTTGGTCAAATAAATTGGTACGGAAAAATAAAGTAAAAATATATTTGTATATTTGACCATCAATCAAACAACAAAAACATGGAAATCTGTACGAACCTCTGACATTTTACGCCAACAGGAATGGAGTGCAACATCGAAGCATAACAACAAACCAAAAAGAAGCATTGAACCGTACGCATAAAAGCAGTGGTGCGACCCTGAATGAAGAAACTCCTAGCTGAATGCAGCAGCACCGCGGATCAATGCAGCCAAGTAAAATCTGCCACCGAAACATCAGAACCTAAAAAAATAAATAATAAGTACAGTGTTTGACGTATGCAAATCAACAATAAAAGAAATATGGGCAAGGAACGTAAAAACCGATGGCTAGTGAACTTGGGACTTTGAAATAGTAAATTTGATAGAAGAAAATGGATGATCTACAATCTACATCGAGCTCTATAGCTGAGTAGAAGCGATCATACATAATTGGTTCTCCCAACAGACCACAAATGCCACTTTCTCATTCCTACACGATTGGAAATTATGAGTGTCGGTGATATATAATCGATCTTACGGATGATTGTTTGATTCAGAAGGTCTCCTAGATAAAAATCATGTAGAGAATAACACGGGGATTTTATACAGGTTCGGGTCTTTTCCGGAGAGAATAACAACCATACTTCTGTGTGACTATATTGAGTATGCTGATTACAATCAAGAGAAAAACTAGGACTTGTACTCCAGATTGTGCTTGTCCATTTCTGCCTTCTGACTTCAACATTATATAACGTTTAAAGAGGTGACAGTTCCTCCAGACGAAGAGGCGTCCCAACATTCCAATCGACGAACCGCTTGGTGGAAGTTGTCGTCAGGGATGTAGCACCCCCATGTTGCTAGGCAGTTGTTGTCAGAGACGGAAGTAAATCATGCAGTTACCCACAGAGAGTAACAACGTATATCATTAAGTCCCCTATGTGTCAAACATGGCACATAATACTCTCTAACTAATTAGGCCCACAAGTCAGCAAGCCCTACCAATTACAGGGTGGTCAAAGTCAGGCTGGTCGAAGCCAACCAAGTTGTAGAAGATCTTCCGATTGCTTGGTAGTCGTAGAATGGCTTACGACTATACCATGGTCGTAAGAGGACTCATGACCATGGGGTGGTTTATGACCAGGCAACTCGGCCTCTCCCTTATAAATATTGAGGGATATACTTAAGACTAATATGGAGATGTTCATATCTACAATAATAATTATAAATAAATAAATAAATAAATAAATGATAATTATTAGATCCTCGTCATCTAGCCCCCCTCGCCCCAGTTTCAAGTGAAAATAACTTACTTGGAAAAGAGAGTCATAGAAAGTCTCACGACCACAAAGTAGTCGTAGAAGGTCTTACAACTATAAAGTAGTCGCAGAATAATGGTCAGAAGTAAAAGCCTTTCCGACTGGTATTTCATTTTGACCAGAAAAAGACTTGGTCCAGAAGATAATTTCGCTTGAGGTGTGAAGACAAACTCGGTTTTCTCGAACAAACAAATTAAAGAATCTCAATCGACTCTCACAAATCTGTCCATTGGAGTGGTCCCCGAAAAGGTGGTAACTGTTGAATTCCCATGATCTTTAACTCAATCGCACGGTTATAAAAACTTACCTCGGATATGACTCTAGGGTTCTTACCTTTCCCATTTGCTTCAACTGTTCCTTGAGCTCTTGCATTCTCCGCCGTCGACCAAATCACCTTCTTCCTCGAAGCTTTTCCAAATCGAATCCAACCTCACCTAGAGAAAATGGCCGGAGCTGCTTCTAAGTGGGCGGAATCGAAGATGGATTCAGCCAAGATAAAAGCTTTGGTCGCTGCCGAGAAGATTTCGAAGAAGAAATTCGTGAAGTGGATTGAAGCTGTCGGGCAACATTGGTCGTCGGGGAGATTTGTCAGATCCCTGTCTTTCAGGCGTATTGCGAGTGTGGTCTTCAACTACCCGCTCATCCTTTCCTTACACTCATACTTGAGCACTTTGGGGGTAGAGTTGGTGAACCTTCTTCCCAATTCCATTACAATGTTGAGTGTGTTCGTATACTTGTGCGAAACTTACCTTGGGATCCTTCCAGACCTGGAGCTGTTTCGATACTACTATAGAATGAGCAGACAGACTGGAATCACCGGGAGCTGCGGTCTGAAGTTCCATGATGGGAAGGCTAAGGAGTACATTCAGATGTTCGCCCGGTCGTCGTGGCCGGGGTGGAAGAAAAAGTGGTTCTACTGGGAGACGACCAGTGAAGACAACCTTTCTTTTGTCGGGAAGTCTGCCGAGAAGATTTCTTCCTGAGATTCGACACCCAAGGATCTTGGCCGGATCGCCCCTACATTGAAACCATCAAAGACTTGAAGGAAGAGGGTCTCACCGGATGGCACATGGTGAAAGATTTCATCACGCGCCGCATTAGCCCTTTGAAGAAACGAGCACATCCCTTGTGGATATACTTGGGGGCTAAGGATTCGACTAGAGATTATGAGAAAAGTAATTAATCTTTCAACTTAGCTTTCCTTTGTTTAATCTAAAGCCTAACCACTGAGTGTCCTATCTGCATGCGCAGATCTCCCTCAAACAGAGATTGACGCCCGAGTCAAGCTTGTTTGCGAGAAGGCTCTGCCACCTGATGCGGTGGCTCCTCGAATTCTGGCGGTCATATCCGCCAAGGAGAAGGAGGAACACCTAAAGGTGATCATGGTTGGATTCCTTCTTTGGGCACTCGTAGTCGTAGAATGTCCTACGACCACAAAGTAAAGTTTCTTTTTCTGACCTTTGCAGAAAGTAAGCATGGGAGACCGTCAGGACGACCAAGAGGTCAGACTGATGGTTATTGGCACAGAAGCGGAGCAAGTGAAAGCTCCTCCATTCAAAAAGCGTCGACTTGAAAAGACTGTCAACAAGCAAGAGGCGGACTCAAGTTTCGATCCGACCAGGCCCTTTGCGAAATTCTTTACAGACATTGTTGCTGCAGAGAAAGCCAAGGCGATCGAAGCCCGTAAGCATAAAGTCTCTAAGACCAAAGTACCCTTCTACTATGATGACTAGACTTTTTTAGTCTCAATTGCTCATGGCTTTGTTAAACGACTACAAAAGAAGAACTAGAAAAGCTTTATATATTTTGTGAAGGATACTGCTGCGTCAACAGAGCTTATGGTCAAGAAAAGTGCTGCTTCTGAGGTGGTCGAGACAGGTCTCGACCATCCGGCGAGTTAGGAGGGTCAAGGAGTAGCAGCTCTCACTGAGGACCCACAACCAGACGTGGTCGTGGCAGACCCCATTCCTCTACTTGAATTTCGACCAGACGTGGTCGAAGAGAAGAAGTCGAAGAAATCTTCCTTAGGGAAGATTTCTTCTGGATTCAAGATCAAGACTAGAAAACGAAGGTATGTAAAAAGACAAAAGTATAAGAATATCGTTTACCTTTTGCTTTTTACAAATTTTACAAAATTTCCTTTCTATGATTTTAGCCCGACTTCTCCAGCCCCCGAGGGCGCCCCCCTCGAGAAGCCCGTCGCCACTTCTTCTGCAGTCGAAGAGACAACAAATGTTTCTCCTACAGTCGAAGAGATGACAACGGAGGCGGTTGAGGGATTGGCCTATGCCCCTATGGTGGAAGAAATCGTTGCCGCTGAGGCTACTACGACCATCTAGGTGGTCGTGATGGCAGGTGCGGAGATGACTAACAAAGTGGTGGAAGCATCTAACAAAGGTGGTGATGGAGCCTCCGACCACCGTGCCGGAAAGGAAGCCGTCGAAGACATTCCTCCCGGTCCTCAAGGAGAAGTTACCATTACCAAAGAAGAAGAAAAAAGTACCTCAACTTCTTCTCTAAGTTCTTTGGACCTGCTTCCATTGTGAGATCTTCTGCATTCAGGTCTCGTAACCGAGTTCCTCACCCTAAGGATATTCCTAACAGGGAGAATATTTTCGATGACGAGCGTTTCGAAAAGGTGTGGTGGAACCGAGTCGAAGAGATCAATGAATTGAAGGATCCCACAAGGGTATTCTCCATGTTTGCTCGAACGAGCATAAATGTAAGCATCTGATGCCAAACATTTATATATGTGGTTTGTTTCTTGTTTTTCATTGTCTTTCTTTATGCAGTAAACTTTGGAACAAATTGTCACTATTGCTGAATACAACCGACAACTTATACAGCTACGACAACAAAAAGTGAAACTCTACGAGCAAGCCGAGAGATGGTTAGCTACTGCCATTCGTAATCATTTTTACTCGATTACTTGTGCAGTTCTCATGTCTATCTTTAACCTTTGCAGGTTTAAGAGTGACGACAAATCCCTGGCTGACGCACTCGATCGTGAGAAAGTCGAGACGAAGAAGCTAAGGGATGAAAAACTCGACTTGATGAAGAAACTTCGCGAGGCTAACTCTGCAGCTCTCAATCTGCAGAGTGAGATAAAAAGTAAGTTCTGAACTTAAGACCGCGTATGATCATGATCTTTCGTTCTTTGTCTAACTCTTGTTTCTTTTTAGAAAAGAGGTCAAAATGGCTAAGCTCCGAACCGAGGTCAATGAAAAGGCTTTGGTTGTTCTCGAGCTATCCCGTATCGCCAAAGAAAAAGACCAGGAGAAAAAGTCGTGGGAAGAGCAATCTGCGAAGAAAGATGTCTTCCACGACGACGAAGTTAAGCAACTCAATGCTCGACTGACGAGTAAGTAATTCTTTACCCACGACCAATGTTGCTTATGAGTTGTTTAGGGATATGCTTTTGACTGGCCGTACTCTATTTCAGAACAAGTAGTCGAAATCAAGCGACTCCACAAAGCTTCGACTCGTAGCAAGGAGGAGATGAAGTCGATGAAGATCAACCTTTGTAACATCCCAATTTTCTGAGCTTTAAAAATCCTTTTTATTAGTTAGTAGTTGAAAATTCACCATTTGGATCTGTTTAAATTTAATTCAAAAGCTTAATTTGGACTTTTAGTACCAAAACAATTTAATATGATTAAAGTCAACATCAACAATTATCGAAACTATTTTATTTGGATTCTATCTACTTGGATATATTTTCTAGTTTTTTCTAGAATTTTTCCAAGTTCATTTGCTATTTTCTAATTGCTATTTGAATTCTCAGTATTTTCTAAAATAGAAAAGCTATTTAAAATATCGAAAATCAACTCAGGCCGAATCTCTTCGGTCCAATCCAATCTTTTCCGCGCGTGGCCCATGAAGCGGTCCATCGCCTTCGCTTTCGGCTGCCTCATCGCGCCAAGACGTCACAGCATCCATCCACGACGCTGGGTTCGAGTGTCGTTCGGATGAGTCCGAACGCGCCCGCGCCTTTGTCTATATGACTGGTGGGTCCGCCACTGCGTCGTCCTCCTCGCGTCGTCTTCTTCACGCAAAGCTCCACTTGTCCGCCATGGTTGGAGCTTGAGCTCCATACGATAACGGAGAATCTCCAACTAAACCCCTTCTAGAAACTGCATAGAATCCTTATCCTTATCTTCAAGCATCTTTTTGGATCAAAATTGTATCCCGAATTTGCTTCTATATCTGATTTCCTCGCGAGTTCATCTCGGACTCTTTTGGGACTCCACCGCCTATACGCCGCCTTAGCCCCACCGGGACCCTATAAAAGGCACCCCGGGATCGCAAGCACGCCCTCATCCTGAACCCCAACTCAATTTCACCCTAATCACCCTAGCGCCGCCGCGATTGGAGATTTAGGATTCGGTCATCGAAACCCTAAAACGTCAATTCCTTTGTGCTAGTGCTGCTCCGCCTCTGAGGACCGCACCGTCGACTTCCTTGTCACCTGAGCAATCCTCCGACCCTCTTCGTGTTGCCGGAGCATCACCATAGAGGTTTCCCGACAACGGCCGCGGTTCTTCTCCGCTTGAAGCTCACCACCGGTCGTCACCGTCAGCCTCAGCCCACCGTAAGTGCATCAACAAGTGCGCAATAGCACCAGCTATCTGCTTGTACCACTCGCTGCCGGCGGGAAGCAGCCGAACGTCGACGACCATCGAGTCCGAGTCGCTTCACCGTCGAGCTGAGGTGTCCATCCACGTCGGCGTCCAGATCAGCGCCACGTAATCGCCTCGCTTGCGTGTCGCCATGTCAGCGCCACGTGCGCGTATGCGTGTGCGGTCCAGATCTAAAACCTAGATCGGTTCGGTGGACTTGGTCTACCGTGAGCCATATCATTGCCATGTGGGTCCCACATGTTAGATTTCTTTTAATTCTTTTAAATCCGAAAATCCCAGGGCTGACGTCAGCCTACGTCATTAATCCAATTTTTCCTTTGAAGAATAATTAGGAAATTCCAATTAATCATATTTAGGGTATTTTCTTTAGATTCAAACTTCCAAAGCCCATATCTTTTCATCCGAACTCTGTTTGAGCCCATTCAAATTTCTAAATTTGAGATCTATTTATTTGAGATTTTTATTTAATTTTTGGAGTTTGTTTATCTCTATTATTTATTTGCTTAGTTTGTGAGTAGACATTGATACTTCGGGAAACTTTGAAGAAGAAGGAATGCCTCAAGAGCAAGACCAGTACCTAGACCAATTCCAAGGAAAGTTATACCTTTGATCATGTTGAACCCAGTTTTCAAAAGTTATATTGATTCAAGTTGTTGCGACCGAAGAAGCTAAGATCTGGCGATTTATGGAAGGACTTAACCCCAACCTCAAGGTGCAATTGGTGTCAGTCGACTACCCCAATTTCCAACAGATGGTCAACAAAGTTCTTGTGCAAGAAGATGCTCAACGTCAGTTGTACGAGTCTCATAAGAGGAAGATGGTGCAGCATGAGTCTCATCAAAACCATTCGCAGGGATTCAGAAGGGATATGCAGCATCCCGTCCGTTTCACTCCTCTTGCCGCATTCAGAACCACCGCACTGACACCTCGCCCAGCTGTTTTAGGATTCGGCAATAACAACCAACCTCAGGGAAGCAACAACCCAACCCCAGGAGTCACCTATTACAGATGCCACGAGATAGGTCATTATGCTCACAGTTGCCCACAGAAATGTCGAGCCATGACTCTAGTTCCCTTCAACTTGGGAGCTACACTAGCCAGAATCACTACACTAGGAGCAGGCCAAGGAACAATGCAGACTCCAAGTCAAGCCACCAGGACTTAACTTCCTTCTGCAAGAGGTCGGGTGAATGAAGTCACCGCCGAGCTAGTTCGACACGTCATTCCTGGTAAGTTCTTAGTCAGTGCAGCCTCTGTGCAGTTTTGTTTTGCTCGAAAGAGAAAGTCGCTTGGAAGAGTGAGCAGAGTCCGAGTTCCCGAACCTATTCTCTAGTCAGCTCGAATCTCAGGGTCGAGATTCCCTTTAAGGGGTGTAGGTTTGTAACATCCCAATTTTCTAGCCTTTTTGAAAATTTGCAAAATAAAAATAACCATTTGATTTTATTAAGTTGCTAAAAAATTTGGTTTATTTGAGTTTTCTGGCTTTTATTTGAATTTAAAAGTCAAAAGTATTATTTTAAGTATTTTATTGGATGTTCTGGAATTTAAAATTGGTTTTTTCCTTTTGTCCCTAAGCTTAAATTATTTTATTTGCAAACTTAAAAGATAAAATATAGTTGAAAATATTTTTATTAAGTCCTATTTAATTCTAGGATTTTGTGCATTTTATTAGAATTTTTGGATGGTTTTAACTTTTAGATAATGGATGTACAACTCCCGGTCTTTGCACCAACTAGGGGTGCACACAACCATTATACTACCATCACGGCCAAAAGCCAACAATGACAAACAAATTGTCATGCAAAGGCTAGCATAAAAAAAGACCACCTAGCCCCGCCTCTGGGACCAACCAGGAGATCGTCCACATGCGAACAGTAGCTGCGCAACAAAGAGGTAATGATGGGCTAGTCTCCGTAGCGACGCCTCCAAAAAGGGATACAACTCACATCATCGTCGTCGGATCCAACCAGTGAAGGTCAGATCAGGAGTTTTTACTCTGAAGCTCAGGTACCGGTTCTCCAAAGCAACGCCTTCAAGAAGGTAACGCCGCTAGGTCGACGTCATTGCCGGATCCAACCAGCGAAGGCCAGATCAAGAGTTTTCACCCCGGATTGAAGGTACCAGCGCTCCAAGACCACGCCACGGCACGTCCTCATCACTGGATCCAACTAATGATGGCCAGATCGCCAAGACGACGTCCGCAACATCCCCAACGGCCAACCACCGCCTGCACCAAAGGATGGTTTTAACGATTTTCTTAAAATCAATTTTCATTTCTAGTATTTACTTAAACCAAAAAGGTATTTAAATCCTCCTAAAAGCTTTGGGCCAAATTTCTCCTTCGATGCACTCCTCCTTCCTCCCGCGTAGCCCAGCCGCCACGGCATAGTCCCGCGCTCAGGCCTTCCCGCTCGCGCCTCCCCCTCTCGCCCGTTGACAGGGAGGCCCCACTAGTCAGCCTCCCCATCCCATTCTTCCCCGTCACGCCCTCCTCTTACCCCCTGTGTCGAACCAAGCCGCCATGGCCATGAGCCAAGCTCCCATCAAGCCTAGGATTCCCTCGCCGAGGCAAGCGTTGACCCCCGGGTTCTCCGCCGACCCCATCCTCTCCATTTCCCCCCTCTTCTTTGCCCTAAAACCCGGAACACGCAACCCCTCCGTGAAAGCCGTCGTCGCTCCATGCCCACTCCTCACCCCCTCTCCTTCCCGAGCCCTATAAACGTGCGCACCGGATGTGCCTCAGCCGTCTCTTGCTCCTCCCCCAACCTACTCTCTCCCTCTCGCTCTGAATTCGCCGGATTTCAAGCTCTCCCACCATCGGCTGTTGAATGCGCCGTCGCCTCTAGCATCGCCACCGGACTTCCTCCGCCGTCACCACCTACACGTCCGACCTCGCAGGACCACAAGCCTCCCCGTGCGCGCTTCACCGAGCCTCCTCCGTCGCCGGAACCCCATCTCCACCTACGGCCGCCGCTGCCACCACTTTTTTGTTCACGCCGTCGGCCACCCCGTAGCACCGCGTCCTCGAGACCTAGAGTGCTAAGATCGCTGTAAGCTCCTCTCCACGCCAGAGCCCTTGCCGCTAGCTGGGATGCCGCCATTCGCCGGTGAGCGTCACCACCCGAGCCGCATCGCCGGTCTTCGCTGACGTGGCCGCCACGTGGCATCCGCATCACCGCCACCAAGGCGCCACCTCATCCCTTTGGCCTGCGTGGTAGTTCACGTGGAAGCCCACGTGGCGCTCCAGCCCCTAACACCACTCCATAAGCTCTGTGAACCCAGTTCTCATGCACCCTCTCGTTGACAGTGGGCCCCACATGTCAATTTCATTTCTTTTATTTAATTCGGTCAGAATTTCCTCTGGTGACGCCAGCAGTCACAATTAACCAAATTTTCTTCACAAAAATAATTCAAAAAATCTGGAAAACCCTAATCTCATCGTTTCATGTGTTTTTCGAGCTTTCGGAGGCCATAACTTCTTCATTCGAACTCTGATTCAAGTGATTCAAATTTCTAAATTCATCTAAATTTATTAATCATATGCTCTTGAATGATTAATCATGATTTAATGATATATGGAATTATGGCGGAGCCATTGTTATTAAAATTGGTTGTGCCATGGAAAGGGTCGTCATTTGGCCGGGTTGAACAAAAATGATTTATGCTCGGGCGAGTGGTTGGATAGTAAAGGAGGAATGCACGAGGCACATTATAGGGTGCGGGAGTCACTTAGGTGCGCGAGGCACATGGAATGCGGGAAGTCTTGCTTGAGCAACCACTAAGGACTTAACTTCGTAAGCCATTGATCTAGGCCATACCGTGCAACCATAAGTTAATTTATGGGGTGGACCTAGCCAACTAATTAGCAATGTTTTGATTTGGTTCTGTTTTGGTTGTTGAGCGGCGCAAGAGGGGGCCAGAGTGGCGAATCCTTAGTGAGCAGAACCAGGTCAAAACAGAACTTTGTAAAGGCCTTGTCACGTGCTCTAGACCGTTTACCTAAGGTAGTGAGCGGTGGCATAGATATATGTCGAACAAACTAGAGAATTCATGTCTTATGGGTGAAGCTGTACAACCTTTGCGGATTGTAAAACTATTTGAATAGCCGTGTCCCCGGTTATGAACAATGCCTGGTGATTTCACACGAGGGGTAGACTTTCTCAAAAATGTTAGAATGGTTTGGTTGGAATGGTTGAGAAGTGAACGAGTTATTCACTGCTTGTTGGTTGGGAAGTGAACGGGGTGTTCACTAGTCGCTTTAAAGAAACTTGATCACTTATGTATTAATCTTTTAAATTGTGCTTTCAATCTACTTACTGTATTTACTATCAATATTGCTTTATGCAAAATAGCCATAAAGCTATCATTGTCAAGCCTTGCATGAATACTATTTGCATACATTTTCCTATGACTTGCTGAGTACTTTATGTATTCACGGCTATACGCCACTTGTTGATCAGTCCCCATAGAAGAACCAAGGAACTTAGAGTTCTACGAGGAGGAATACTTCGAAGACTATGCGAACTAGGTCGCGTCCTCCACTCAATTGCCTGTGGACATGTCGGATGGCTTCCACCAGATGTTTTGATTCCCCGCTGCAAGTTTACTCTGATATCTTTAGCCCTGCGTGGCACACTTTGTAAGACTTGACCATAAGGTCCTTTTGCTAAATAATGTTAATTTGTCTTCTTCATCTATAGTTTGTTGTATGGATATGATTACATCAATGTTGAAACTGTGTGAGCTAGCTACTGATCTGGGACTAGTTCAGAATACACAGAGGTTTCGAGGTTGCATATTCGGGGTCCCGACATGTGGACTACTAGGTAGGTCACATCGCGGGGCGGTTAGCCGCTTCCCTGTCCAACGATGTGTGTTGGACTGGCTTCCTGTCTGGGGTAGTCTGGCGGTAAAGTACAATGGGAGTATCAATGCTTGAGATGAAGTTTTTGAAACATTTTGTTATGATTAGTGCTAGCTACACTAGTTGTATCGTGTGGGTAAAGTGTACAAACTCAGCAGAGTGTTAAATCAATCTATTCGAATAGCCGCGTCCGCAGTTATGGACATGCTTGGGGATTTCAAACGAGGATTAGATTTTCATAAAACATTTGGGAAGGGAGCTATGTGATCTAAGTCATATGGCTGTGTGAACAACTTGTTTAGGCTTTGTGTTCTTGTGAAAACAACTGATAAAATTAATACTGTTTATTTGTTTTACTTCATTTTTTAATCTATTATTCATATTCAAATTGCAAATGTAGCATTTTTGTAAAAGAACCACAGAAGCTATTCCTTTGGAATAAGCCATCATGTATAAATTTACGACTTTCGATTTGCAAAAATTTAAATTTGCAAGACAAAGTCATTCAACTTTCAATAAATAATCATAATTATCATACACAAAATCTTTTCATTATCTCATATAATTTAAAACAAAATATCTGTATCATTACAATGTCATTTTTGAATACTTGAGCTAGGAGCACTTGAGGGAAGGGCGGGAGCATTAGCTTCAATGTTCCTGATGATCTCTGCCACCACTGGTGTGATCTTAGCTTGAGCTGCAATACCTGCTTCTTTTGTCTTAAACTTGGGCGCATGGACAAGCATCTGGAGATTGACGGAATCCCCATAAAGGAGATCAATCTTCAATAAAACTCGATTTAAAGCTTGACTCATTGCCGTCGTCAAAGATTGATATATGGTATTCTTCATAGCAGGTATGTGTTTTTGAATATAGTTGATTTGAGTATAGATATGATTTTTAAGGTTGTCCAAGGTCATCTTGGTCGCAAGAGGAGTTACCGGAGCCTTCAGATGTTCCGCTATCTCTCGTAGAGAAGCTGAGATCTGAGAAAAGCTATTTCTAGTAACCGTGGTAGTTTCCTTGGCAGCCTTCATTAAGGTTTTCACCTTCTTTTCAAGTTCTTGTACGGGAGTATGACTCCGTTTCTCCATTTCTTTCAAGTCTTGAATTTGAAGATCTTTGTTAGAAGAGATCTTCTGAAGATCCTCTTTTGCCTCTTCAAGTTCTAAGAAGGAACGAAAAAAGAGAATAAAATCTTTACATTGCAAATAATAGGTCAAATGCTCTGTAATAAATAAAAGAGAGGTCTTTTACCTTCTTTTTCCTTAAGGAGCATCTTGTTCTGTTCAAAGAGATCATGACTTTTTTTTAGATTGTTTGCTTAGGATCTCTTATAACTTTTTATTTTTCTGAGTCAAGAGGCGGATCTCTTCGGTCTTCTCTGCCATGACCACCGCACTTGTCTCAGATCTTTTATCCGCCTCAGATAATTTCAATCTAAGAGCATGAAGTGCAGATTCAAGAGGCGGATCTCTTCGGTCTTCTCTGCCATGACCACCGCACTTGTCTCAGATCTTTTATCCGCCTCAGATAATTTCAATCTAAGAGCATGAAGTGCAGATTCAGCACTTTCTTGTTCGGCTTTTGCTAGTAAGCATTCCCTTTGAATTGAATAGAGGCATAAGTTAATTATTTAATTAGAATCTTACGATTGAATAATAACTCCCTTTACTTACTTCTCTTTCTCCTCTGCAAAAGTTTTTATCTCTTCTACCATGTCAATGTTGACTCTCTAGCACCTTTTGACAGAAGTCGTGTGGTCTTGGACGTCCTTCTTTTCGATTCCAGAAGGAAGACTTCCCAGAGGAATGCCATCTTCAGGTTGATCCAATTGAACCAGACGAAAAACTCCTCTGGTTGGATCAGTACTGGTATTTTGCGGCTCCTAAGACATCCTATGAGTCAGATTTATACTAATAAATTCAAAGAAAGAATCTCAAGATAAAAATCTTACCAAGGTATGATCATCTTCATCTTGAGTTTCGATGGTCTTATGGACCACCTCTTCTGAACAGGTGATCTCATGGACCACCTCTTCCATCCGATCCTCTAGAGAGGACCTCTCCGTTTGGACCTCTATGTCTAGCAGTGCACCTTGGGACGTCTCAGCAGTCGTCGCCAGGACGTCTTGGACCACTTCCTCAGTGGTCCTAGGAGGTCATTTCATTAGCAAAATTTCTTCTGCCAGGGATTCCTTTGTCGCTAATATAATTGGTGGCAAAAATTGTTCTTGAGCAGTCAGTTGTTCCCTTTCCGGGCCTGACGGTAAAGAAAGGCTAAAAAATGGATAGCCATTTTTGAGCCAAAATTATAAAATTATAATCGAAGAACTTACTCAATCTCGAAGCTACTTTTGCTAAAAAACAACATAAAGTTTTCATTCACAGTGAAAAGTAGGTTTTCTCGTTTGCTCTGACGAAGAGGGAACCAAGGCCAGGGAGGTCTTTGGCCTTGGAGCCCTCTGAAGAGGGACCTCCTCTTCGGACTCTTCTCACGATCCTTCACCTTGGACCACCCCAGCCAAGAAAGTTGATATAAAAGACATTGGCTAGAGGTTAGAGACATATCGGGAAATGGAAGTCTTAACTTTTGTTTTTTATACCTCTTGGGTAGAAGATTTTGGAAGAGTTGGAAATGAAACAAGAGGTCTTGGAGAAGCTAAAGTTGAAGCAGGTGTGGGTTTTATCTTCTTTGGCGCAATAGGAGGTCTGGAAGTAATCCTTGCACTCTTTGCCAAAGAAAGAGAAGAGCTCGCACCGACATCTGAGATGGGACATCTCTTTGATGTCATCTGTTCAGAAACATATAAATTAGGCATGAGGAGATTCACTTCTTTTGTCTAGTTAATTTCTATGAATACTTACCACTGTGCGAACTTTTCTAAGTGATAAAGTCGCCCCAATCAAACTTAGGGGCTGCTCCTCTATATTGATCGGTTCCTTTTCTAGAACCCTATCCTTTAACAGGAATGAGGTCCTAGCTAGGACCTTACCATTCGAGAGGGCTGTAGTATAATAAAAAGTTATTTTACTTTAACTATGAAAAATTATTTTGAGTAAAAAGATGAGTAAGATGTTACCATTTTCAGGGACATCATGATTACAGGATATTATTTCCCTCATCTGAAGAGGAAAAATCTTGTTCTTGTGGAAGTCATGGACGATCTTTCATTCAGTTAGACCTCCCTCTACCACATTGCTGATCATGAGGACCACTCTCTTTTCATCATCTGAGAGCTTAATTTCTTAGTCAGCAGCTCGGCTTTTGGTGGACCACTCCGGTGGTGCATTGCGACTGTAAGTGATTCTACTTTCTTTCGAAACTTCGGAATAAAACCATTCCTTACCCCATGTTTGGCTGGCATCTTTGGTAGCCAAGAAGGGGAACATCCTCTTGCTGGCATCTTGAAATTTATAATAAAAAGAGCTCAAAGCGCTAGTACCTTTCTTGTTGCGAATGATTTGGTAATAAAACCTAAACAGATGCACACTAGGGGCTATCCCTAAAAACGCCTCAAACATGTGGGCAAAAACACTAAATACCATAACTGAATTGGGTACAAGGTGAACCAATTCAATTCCATAATGATTAAGAACTTCGATAAGGAAACCACTCTCATGCTAGCGGAGACCTGCCTGGAGGTTGGGCACGTAAAGTACTGTAAAACCTGCCGAAGGATTTGGTTCAATCTCTCCCCGATGCACACCGCTCGATAAGAGCCATCTCTGGTAGTTGCCCGTCATGCTCCAGTCCTTCAAGCTCCTTCGCTGTCAGCATTGACGGTTTCCATCCCGCCATTGCTTTGGTTCAATGGCAGACTAAGGGATCCTTCTTTTCGATGGTTCGTGGAAGACGAAGGGTACTTGGTGAAAAGTGAAAAGCAACTAGGGTGAAAACGTGCCTAAGGAGATGTAAACGATTCGTATATATACCCACTACTACAGAAAAGGCCTTCACAAACGATTCAAAAACGTCATCGCAGACGGTTTCGTGAGCCGTTTGAGTTTGTGGGTCAGTAATGACATGATCATCACAGACGGTTTTCGAACCGTCTGTAATACATAATATCACAGACGGTTTGTAGATGAAACCGCTCAGCGATAATCAACTTATCATGCAGCGGTTTCATCTACAAACCGCTCAGCGGATTATCAATCTATCATGAGCGGTTTCAAGATGAAACCATCTGTGATATTCTTTTGCATTGCTAAATCTAATTCTGTTTATTGGCTAGCCTCAGGAAATACTAGACATGCCCTCTGAAAAAAGCACATCCAATTCGCATTCATTTCAGAACCAAGCACATCAAATTTGCATTCATTTCAGAAGCAAGCACATCAAATTCGCATTCATTTCAGAAACAAGCATATCCAATTCACAAATCAATTAACTAAAATTAACCATTAATGTACATTTACACACATGTACCATCATTAAGTTCAATCTTATCCCAATCAAGTGCAATCTACACTGTGGACACTCCCATCTGGATTTATGACCTGACTGTTCAGGAATGACGCAAGGTGTGACCGAACTTTTATGAGCTCGCTATGTTCCAACGCAGTTTCGGCGATGGTCGCAACCTGTCGCTAGGAAGATTAAATTCGTGCTTATATAAATTGGTAAGTATATATGAAATAATTGTTGCAAGATTGACAAACCTGAGGATCATTGGTGATCACGGAACCGATGAGTAGTTCCATGTTGTGGCAAACATAGTATCCACAGACGCTATGCCTCGACTTTGACCGGTGGCACCGCAAAAATAGAATTGGTTAGTTCGAGAGGCATTACTAAGAAGTGTTATATAGGATTAATGTGTACCAGCTAGTGAGTACTAGGAATTTTAGATCGTGTGACAGCTTCCTTCCCTTGTTTTTCGCTCCTTTAGCATAGTACACGCCGAACGCCCTACGCGACTCCAGGAAGTTAGCCTTAGCCATTGCAAAGGAAGGAAAGACTACAATAGAGTTTCTATGGAGGAAATGTGTTTACATGTTGATTAAATGCTAGATAACTGTGAAGTTGTGAGGGGTCCTCTGTAGGGAATCTAGGTATATTACCGAGCTCCATTTTGGTATAATTACAATTAGAATCCAGTGGAACCTACACAGATATGTCACCATGGTCATTAAACCTAAGTTTGTGTTGCTTATAAAGTACAAATCAACAAGTATAGCCAATAGTGCAACACTTACTCCTGGTTGTAGGGCAAAAGTATGTATTCCTTGTTGCGGCGATCCAGCAAAAACTCTATAACGTAATCCTCGACGAATGTTGCATTCGCCTTGATGGTTTGCTCGGAGACTACGTGTGGGTCAAGGAAACCTACCGGTGAATTCCTTCTTTCGGCTTCAGACATCATGTATCTATATACAAAAGCAAGGATTTTTATATAATATTTATCGGTATTACACAAACATTGACCGTGATTGTACACACTTACAGTGTGCAGCATCGCATGAGTGAGACGTCGAGCTGGTCGAGGTTGAAGAGACAGAACAAGTCCTCGAAGGTCACCGTCAAGACACAGTCTTGAAGCTCGTGGTTAAAATGAACCTTCTTGAACTTGACGGTGACACCCGAGTGTCGTTGTTCATCCGTCTTGTTGGCCTGTTCCATGTACCATATATGCAATGTCGTGCAAGCCGATCCTAGGGTAGGGCAGTCTAACCTCTCGACCAACGGCTCGCCTAGCACGAATTTCCAGGCCAACGGCAAGAAGGGGATATCGTAATAGGAGTCGTACTGCCTCGACGGTTCTTGCCTCGCTTTGTAGAGGTCGACTTCACAAGAGTCGATCGAGCACGAGGTGTAGATGCATCTAATGCACTGTGCCCTTCTTGCGTCGGTGCAGTAGCCGGCGCGATCGGCCCAAAGGACCTAATACCGCTATTGCGGGACATTCCATGAAGTTGACACCGAGCAGTAGCTCCAGCAGATGCCCCCTTGGGCCCATTGGATGAATGTTCCAACGGCTTGCTCTAGAGTCATGACCTCATCGCTTGGGGAATATGCAATGACGGCCCGAAATTGGCACAAACACCGCCCACATTCACTTTTTGAAACCCGGCGTTAGATTTACACTGCACCAAAGCCCCGACACCGGATGGACATACCTGGCCCCAAGCAGCATCTAGGGCAACAGAGGCATATCTCACTTGGAGCTTGCACTTCAAAGCCACCTACATAACGATACAAAATTAGCTACTCCAACAGGCCTATGAATGGATCGAGCATTCCAGAGATAATAATTATTACCTGGATGTCATCGACAGGAAATCTGCCGCCGCCTATTGGGGTAGGGTTGGACGCGCAGCTACTCGGAAGTTTGGGGGGGGGGGGGGCTGGCTAGCACAGTAGGAGCAAGGGCTTGCAACTGATTTGGGATCTGCAATTCCCTAAGCGTTTCCTCAAAGCTTTCCAGCAGCCGTTGCGTCGCAGCTCTCACGCGATCATCGATCTCATCTCTGAGGGATTCACGAATCTCATCTTTGAGGGATTCACGAATCTCCTCTCATAGCTTTGCATCGCGCTCGGCTTTGGCTCTCTTCCTACTCCGGTATGATCCGGCGTCCGCTTGGAACCAATCTGCCTATGTAACATAAACACCAGCGCCTCTCGTGCGACCCAGATGCTCATTGTTTCCTAGGGCCGCGGAGAGTATATCTTTCTCCCTGTCTGCCTGGAATGAGCCTTGGGAAGTTTGTGCACTCAACGTTACTTGCAATAGCCCGACATGTCATTTCACTTCCTATGAAGTTATGGAGTAATTACAAACTAGGTAGTTCGATATCTTACCAGGCGCTAGGACACTTCCGGTCTGCGTGGGGTTTGGAAAGGAGACTTCCAGAGACAGGTACGAACCTCCCAAATAACCAGCCGAAGCGAGCACATTAGTGATCTCGGAAATGGCGGGGAGACATTCGAACGGCTTGTTCGATGGTCCCGATCCTCCATATCGATTTTACTCAGATACCAGCGGTGCGAGTCGTGGGGTGCTTGTTTTTTGCTTGTAGGGCCGTGTGCGTCGCACTTTCACTCCTAAATTCATTTGTCGTCTTCTTCGCCACAAACTCGGCCCAGGACTCTTCCAAGAATGAATACTTGTGGAAGGGCCTCAGATCCTTCTCCATGTAGTTGTTGATAAGCGTGTTCTTAAAGTTCTTCCAGGCTTTGCATGCCTATAGCAACACGTGTCATTGCACAGAGTCCAGGTATTGCTCCGGGACCTCGAATGATTTGAGAATATCCGTCAGCAGCACATGTTTATGAGTTTTGGTCAACTCCTTCCACGAATCGTAGGTGACGTTGACCCGTTCCCGTGCAACTATTCCGACCGTTCTCCAGAATGCGGATCTTCGCTTCACGAGGATTGATAGGGTCCCGCATCGATCGACCTCCATGATGGTAAATCGGCCTGCGGGTCTTTTCGATATTCCTCTTCTTCTACCGCGGTTGGATATTCCAGAGGATGGTGCATCACCAGACACATGAGGTGGTGATAACGAAGAATGAGCGGAAGACATCTTCACAAGAAATAGAAGTTCTGACACGCATGAACATATTATCATAAGATTCGATCTCTATGTGTATGGTTATACACACAAATTAATAATAATTGACATAAACATGTAAATCCTCCAAGTCATTTAACAGAATAATATGCTCAACACAAACATCATGTGAACAAATGAAATCAGCATAAAGCTAAGATTTAACATTTTGATATTGCTATCAGATGTAGAGTAAGCATTCCAATTAGAGCTCAAGTTCAAACCCGATTATCAAAATAATTTCAGTACAAGACTATTGTCATCACAGAGCATTCATCATAAGCCCACCACACCACATTTCAATATATTCCAATAGTAGTATCAAAACAAATACCATATGAATAACTGACTAGGACAAATACAAATTCCTAAAACAAGCACAATTATCATGAGTCAAGGAGGACCATGATAGCATGACAGATTATTGATAGAAAGAGTGAGGAAAGGCGTCGGGTCAAGAACTTCGGCATTGGTTACCTTTGGGCCGAGGAGAAGGACGAGCAGGAGCAAGATCTGAGGAGCAGGCGGCGCGGCGAGGAGAGCCTGCCCTGGGGGAGGAGGAGGCGGGCGTGCTCCTCGGAGGAGGCGCGGCGGGCTCGAGGAGGAGGCGGCGCTGGGACGGCGTCGCGGGCTGGGGGGAGGAGTCGCGTTGGGCTCGAGGAGGAGGCGGCGTCGAGGAAGGCGGCGACGGGCTCGGGGGAGGAGGGAACGAGGAGTTGATAAACTTAATCGTTGGAAGTGGGGGGCGCGGGCAAATCCTAGAGTCCGAATATAAATAGGGATGGACATTACAGACGGTTCTAAAGTAGAACCATCTGTGATATGTGATGTATCACAGACGGTTCCAATCAACAACCGTCTATGATATGTGATGTATCACAGACGGGTTTTACCAAGGAACCGTTTGTGATATATAATCACAGACGGTTTGATCTATAAACTGTTTGTGATATTATTTTGTATTGGTAATTTAGTTCTGTTTATTGGCTAGCCTCAGGAAATGCTAGCCATGCCCTCTGAAACAAGCAGAAAACACACAAGTATGTATACATCCAATTCACATTCATTTCAGAAACAACAACATCCATTTCACAGTACAAATCAATTAACTCAAATGAACTAAAATTAACCATTCATCAAAACGTACATATACACACATTGTTCAATTAATCTTTAAAAATTAGCCCTTCATGATGATCAACGCGTATGTAGCTAGTTTCCTCACGTCCTTCTTCCTCAACCCTTATGGCGTTTTCGAAAGGAGGCAACTCGTCAAATTGATTGTATTCTTCCTCGTCCACTACATTCTCAACTCTGACAATCCTCCTTTTTCCATGAAGAACTACGTTGCGCTTCTTATTTGTCGGGTCGGTTATATAGATGACTTGAACAACTTGGTTAGCCAGTATGAATGGTTCGTCTTTTTATCTGACACGTTCGAGGTCCACGGTAGTGACGCCGTACTTGTTGACCTAACCTGTGGGAGATGGACCCAACGGCACCGAAGTAGGGGGATCTTGAAAAGCACGTAGTCGAGCTCCCATATCTCCTCTATTTGCCCATAGTAGGAGCTCCTCAGCCCATCGGTACTGAATGCATCTATGCGGACATCGCTGTTCTAGTTAGTGCTCTTTATATCCTGAGCCTGCGTATAGAATGTATACCCATTTATGTCGTATCCTCGCCATGTCACAACTGTAAATGTTGGCCATTTTGCCAACCATGTCAGCATATCACTTGACGAGCTCCTAACGAGTCGCTCCTTCAACCATTGGTTGAGCCGTCTGTTGTGTTGTCTTGTGATCCAAACATCCGGCCGCTCCGGATTCTATTGCCGAAGCACGTCCTTGTGCTGGTCGATATACGGGGACACTTCAGTCATGTGTTGCAAGACCGTGAAATGGGCTTGAGCATACGCATCCATATCTAGAGTGATTGCTTTCCTTCCGATGGTCCTGATACCCTCGAGATACCCTCGAGCCTCCCCTCATGGCGAGATCGAGGCACACCTATCGGTTCAACCTGAGCCATGTAATCAACGCAGAACTCAATAACCTCTTCGGTTGCATAACCTTCGACGATGCTACCATCCGGCTGAGATCGATTCTATACATAGGACTTGAGAATTCCCATGAACCTCTCGAACGGGTACATGCTATGTAGGAACACGGGCCCGCATATCTTTATCTCCCTCACAATGTGAACAATGAGATGGACCATGATATCGAAAAACGACGGAGGGAAATACATCTCAAGATCATATAGAGTCGCCGCCGCCTCGTCTTGCAGAGCATCTAGTCCTTCGGGATCGGTGACCTTCTGAGCAATTGTGTTAAAGAAATAACACAGCCTCATGATTGTCTCTCGGACCTTGATCGGCAAAATACTTCTAATTACAACAGGGAGCATTTGTGTCATCAGCACATGACAATCATGAGACTTCATGGCAATTAACTTCAAATCTTCCATCGAAGCAAGTTTCTTCATGTTGGCGGAGTAACCGGACGGAACTTTCACACTGTGCAAGCACCGGCACAGTTCAATTCTTTCGGCCTTGGAGAGAGTGTAACAAGCAGGGGGAAGGTTCGTTCGTCATTTATCAGTCTTTGTTGGTGCTAACTCAGGTCTGATGTCCATATCAACCAAGTCAAGTTGTGAGTTGACACCATCCTTTGTTTTGTCACGAATGTTCAGTAAGAGACCAATCAAGCTGTCACATACATTCTTCTCTACGTGCATGACGTCGATGTAGTGGCGAACATCTAGGTGCTTCCAATAAGGTAAGTCCCAAAATATTGATATCTTCTTCCACATGTTCTTCTTACGGGTCCTCGATTTACGTCCCTTTCCGAGCACAACATCTAAATCCTTAACCATATCATAGACCTCTTTTCCGCTTAAATACCTTGGAGCTGAACTATCCTCCTTCTTTGCATCGAATTGTTTCTTCATCCTGCGGTATGGGTGAGCCCTCCGAAGGAACCTATGATGACGCATGTACACGGTTTTACGCGAGTGATTCAGCCACACACTCTCGGTATCATCTAAGTAGTGAGTACATGCTTTCACTACTACAAAAAGGCTAATACTGGTCGCCTCATCACAGACAGTTGACCAAAATCGTTTGTATTACATGCAATCATAGACGGTTTTGGTTTAGAGACCGTCTGTGTTATTGGCTACGCTAAAAACCGTCTGTGAAGAAGTAATATCACAGACGGTTCATAACTAAGACCGTCTGTGAAGTATCACAGACGGTTCATTTTTATAACCGTCTGTGATAATTCTACATATCACAGACGGTTCTAAAAAAGAACTATCTGTGAAACCTCACAGATGGTTCTTAACAATAACCGTATGTGATATTGTTACATATCACAGACGATTTTTTGTTATAACCGTCTGTGATAATCGCTACAGCTCCCGATGAGTTTCTTCATCGCCGCCGATGCATTCTTCGTCGCATCAATGCACCGCCTCGGCTTTGCATCTCTTCGTTGCATCAATGCCGCTTCGGCTCCCCGATGTGTCTCTTCGTCTCACGCTCCAAATTTATTCCTTGTTTTTATAAAAAGGATTATCCGCCATCGAAGATGATCATCCCTACTTATACAAAAGAACAGAAATGGCTGCCTCTTCTGTTTCCTTGTCGTCGGCATTGATGGCCTACCTGGCCGCACTGTACGGGCACCTATCTCGATGTACGTTGAACCATGCTGCGGAAGAACACTGTTTCAACAGTGTCTTCACTCCTCTGTCCTAGAATTTGTCGGAGCGGGTGACGGCCACCTTCCGCCGTCTTGATATCCTCCTCCGCCGTGTCTTCTGGGTGATCTCCCACTTTCGGCGAGTTTACCGCGTGGTCGACGTGGTCCTCCAAAATGACGTTGCACATCTCCAGGAGGCTTGCCGTCACTTGATCTATGATCGAGGCGCAGGACATCGAGTCGACGGTGCCGAGACCCTCAAGCAAGGAAGAGAGCATATGGGCTCAATTCTTCTTGGTTCAATAGTCCGAGGGTCTTCGGGAGACACTCGAACGAGCACGTCAGCGGGTGGACGCATTTAAGGCTTCGTTTGATCATGAACCGTCCGCCCCCGTCGACGCCGCCTATGAAGTATTGAAGACAGAGATAATGACTTACCTCCGCCACTAGAAAAACTTTCTTTATTTATAGGTTTCTACTTTTTAATCTTTTTTTGTAGTTTATTTGCATTGGCCATATATATATATATATATATATATATATATATATATATATATATATATATATATATATATGAAAATTCCAAAATGAAAAAAAAAGTTTGGTGGTGAAGTTACTATATTAATTATATGTTGAATTATTATTATATATACCAAGATTTAAATCGTATGATGATACCTCTTTATCTATTTGTGCATACTCAATAATGATTATAAGATACCCCAAAGTGAGTTCCATGAAAATTTTCTTTAAATTCCACTTTTTATAGCAAACTTTGTGTATATACTTTTTTATATTTGAAAAAAAGGTATATAGCAAAAAACAAAGGGCTCAAATGAATTTTTTTTCAATCAAATCGCATTGGAGTATCTTATAATTGATATTTAAGTATACTAAAAATGATAAAGAAGTATAATATATGCGTTTAAGTGGTATATTAGAAGTGGAGTACATACTCCTCGAGTGGAAAAACTATATACATACAGCATAGAGACATACATACATAGTACATACATAATACATATATACATACATACATACATACATACATACATACATACATACATACATACATACATGTGATTTATGTGTGTGTGTGTGTGTAGTTAAAGCAAATTTTCAAGAAGATTTAAATGACAAAATTGACATATAAATATGTAATTTCTTCATGTCTTGTAAGTTCATATACAAGATAAATATATATACTTGAGAAAAAACCATTTCACGGACGGTTCTATTATGGAACCGTCTGTGATAAATATCACTGACGGTTCCATCATAGAACCGTCTATGATAAGTCTCTTTATTAGTAGGAGCCCAGCCGCTAGGGTTTGCGCTCGCCCTAACTCTCGTCACTCCCCAGCACCGCTAGGGTTTGCGTCCGGCCTAGCTCTCGTCACTCCCCAGCGTATTTACTCTACCTCGGCGTCATGCCCGACCGACTGCCATTTGTAAATGTCACGGTTAGACACCACTCTGAACTGCACAAGACACTTGTACGATAGTAGTCTTGTGCAGTTGAAGGGTCGTGCCACAACTACGGTGACGCCACCACCCAAGCCACTGGGCTAGGCCCTACATGCCGCCTGCGCCGCCATGGCTTGGTTCTCCTGCTCGGCCTCCTGCGCTCGGGCCCTGGTCGGGCTTTGCTTTCCCCATCATCCCTCTATTCTTCTCTTGATATGTTAGCTTAATGTCTTTTGTTGAGTTTGATTTTTATGCTTGAGCCTTAAGTTGTGTCCTGATGTTTGTGTGATTTATGTAAGGTGAAGGAGATGGATGTGGGTTGTCTTTGGTGGTGGGTCGCCGTGGTTCTTACCATCTCGAGGTATCACCCTACCTTACTCCTCTCTATCTCTACCCCTTGCTCTGTGATGAAAATGGCTAGTGCTCTGCGATGATGCCGAGGCTACTCTTGAGGGCTATTGGTGTATGTGCATTCTATGCATCTTGCTTAGTTCATTGTGGGTTCGGATGGGGCTTGGGCGCAATTAACTTTTAGATTTGTAAAGGTATGTCCTACCATTCCATTCATAATCTCTTCTCTACAAATGAATGCAATGATTGTGCACTTGTCTTGATTCTTTGAATCTGTGAATCTTTGAATGAGTGAATTGTATGTAAGTGTTGTCTACTATTGAAGTATTCAGAAGTGTCAAGTGTTGTCTCTTCTATTGATATGTATGGGTTGTTGATATGTTATGACTTATTGGGTTGTTGATATGTTATGACTTATTGGGTTGTTGATATGTATGAGCTGTTGATATGTTATATTGTTATGAGTTATGACTTATTCGGAAGTGTCAAGTGTTTGCGCTATTGATAGTGGAAACTTGCTTGGTGAACCATGGGCTGTTGATATGTATGATTGATGATTTGCAAAAATAGATGTATAAAATTTGTGATATGTATGTTATGACTTATTTATTGATTTGTCATTTTGTCAAGATGTCATTTGCTGCTTCTCGCCATTCATTGCACATTTTATGCGTAATCGTGTTTATGCCGGTCAAGTTCTCCAACCTTGCGCCCTAGGTACGCCCTACCATTCCATTCCTAATCTCTTCTCTATAAAGTCTCCAAGAAGTGGTGCTTGTTGCTTGCATTGCCTTTAAAATATATATATATATATATATATATATATATATATATATATATATATATTGCTCTTAGTCCCTCGGCCAAGAAAGTGACGGCGACACATGTGATCTGACCGAAGTGGCATCATGTATTAGCAACCTAATTGATGTCCCGACGTTAAAATGCAAACAGCATTTTTAAATTTTAGGACTCAATGAGGTTGCCCGTGGTTGATGCCTCTTCCTCATCCCGCGTCGCACGACACTTCGAAGTGGCCGAGGGACTGAGGACAATAGAAATATAATATATATGATGCCGGTTTGAAAGGCACAAGGCCATCCGCTGGTGGCTTTATAGAAAAAAGTCATCACAGACGGTTTGACCACAAACCGTCTGCAGGATATATCAGACATCCTGAGCGGTTTGTGGTCAAACCGTGCGTGATAGTATGCATCACGATGGTTTGAAAACCGTGCATGATGACCTCGTGTCATCATCGACCCATAAACTCGAGCGGCTCAAGAAACCGCCTCGTGATGACGCTTTTGAACCGTCTCGTGAAGGCCTTTTGTAGTAGCGTTTGGCCCTTTTGTACTCGGCCCGACAGATTAGTAAGGCAGATAATCATTTATGGTGCGAGAACAACAAGGAACGAAGTGAAGTTCTCGCTTATACGCATCCCATACCGTATCCATTCAATCCACGGTATTTTTAGATCTTCCATCAATGGTGCTAGGTACACATCAATATCATTCCTGTGTTGCTTTGGCCCTTCGATAAGTATCGACAAAGAAAATATACTTTCGCTTCATACACAACCAAGGAGGAAGGTTGTAGATACAGAGCGCCACGCCAAGTGCTATGCCTACTGCTCATGTTATCGAAAGGATTCATTCCATCTATACTCAATCCAAACCTTATATTTCTCGATTCCACACCGAAGTCTGCAAACCTCCTATCGATGTTTCTCCACTGGGCGGAATCAGCAGGGTGTCTTAGCTTTCCGTCATTCTTGCGCTCCTCTGAGTGCCAATGCAACAGTTTTGCATTCTTTGGGTTCGCAAAAAACCGCTTCAAACGGGGAATTACAGGAAGATACCACACCACCTTAGCAGAAGGTCCTTTCTTCACCTCGTTTTCCTCATCGTCATCTAATTGATTCTTACGCTTGTATCGGGATGCGTTGCACACCGGACATACATGCATGTTTGTATACTCGTTACTTAGAGAGGATACAATGTTCGGACATGCATGTATTCTTTCTACTTCCATTCCCAATGGACAAAGAACCTTCTTGGCTTTGTAGGAGGTTTTGGGCAACTCGTTTCCCTCCGGAAGCATGTCCGCTAAGAGACCTAACAGCCCCGTGAAACTCTTGTCGGACCAACTGTTGCTTACCTTCAATTTCAGCCTTTCAAGCACGGATGACAACCATGTGTATTCCGGCTTGCAGCCCGGGAACAAAGGCTTCTCCGAGTCCTCCATCAAGCCCTGGAATTTAACATACTCCCTCTCATCACAGTTCCCTTCTGCATCGCGAAGCATCTGATCTAGATTGTCATCATCGTGCAGCCTATCCGAATCGGAACCACAATCGACATCATCCGATGGCATATCGTTGACTTCTTGTATAATATGCTCTTCACCGTGACTGGTCCAACATGTATAACCCTTTTTGAAACCCCTTCGAATCAAGTGTGTTTCGATCTGCGCTCGATTCTTAAACATCTTCGGATTCTCATAGTCAATGCATGGACAATACATATATTCTCCCCCCTTATTCAACATATTCTCCTCGGCAGCTCTTGTAAAAGCACACACACACCATTAATGTACTCTTTACTCACATGGTTCTCAGCGTACATCCAGCTTCGGTCCATCACATGGTTCGTATTGAAAACCTTGGAAATAAATAAAAGGGTGACTTCGAAAGCGTATTTTCTGAGGCTTAATTACACTTTCCAACAGAGAAAGCGTATTTTTCTTTGAACTAAAGGTGTCTTTTTTTTCATTTTTCCGGATTTTATTAACTTACATGTGGGCCCTACTTGTTAGTGACTCATTTTTTATTTCATGATTTTATTTATAAAATCTATGGCAGTCCCACATGTCATAGACTCGTTAGTTTATTAACTAAATGATTAAAAACAGTAGGATTTGAAGCTCAAATTGGGCTTAGGGTGACATCACATTGCTAATAGTCGTGGCTCGGGGCCCTAAGGTCGCCTGAGGTGAACCGACGGTGATGTCCCGTGGCGGCTCCATGGGCTTCACTAGCGATTCAGGCATAAACACCTGAAACTACTCAAATTAAAGGATTCTTATGCTTCAGTAGCTCACCTCGATCACGAGGAAGGTGTCAATGAAGTCGGGTAAGGTCCAAGACGGCTGGTTGTCGATCGGTGAACAGAGGCGACGACGGCAAGCTCCTCGGAGACAATAGCTGAAATGGACCACACGAGCGGGCTCAGTGAGGTGAGGCGATACTCAAATTGGGCATGGATTGGCCATGGACTCACCGGGCTTGGAAATCTCCCGTGGTTACCGTAGCGCCAGAGATGGAGATCAAGAAGACTCTGTTGGAGACCTATATACACTGCACCGCCTGTGATGAGTTAATTATCACAGACGATTTTCCACAAAAATCGTCTGTGATATGTAGTAATATCATAGACGGTTTTTTGTTGAAAACCGTCTATGAAGTATCACAGACGGTTGTGACCAAAACCGCTCAGGATATTGGGTAATATCACGAGCGGTTTTGGTCGTAACCGCTCGTGATACTTCATAGACGGTTTTTAACATTAACTGTCTGTGATATGACTTCTTCACAGATGGTTTTTAGCGCGAAAAATATCATGAGGCGGCCGGTAAACAAAAACCGCTCGAGATTAGGTTTAATCTGAGCGGTTTCGATGAATCGTCGTGAATCAAGGCCCAAGATAGTATTTTTGTAGTAGTGACCGTTGGTGCATTTAAAACTCACTACTTTAAAGATGTAACAACTGTGCCTCGATTAGCGGTGGCACGACAAGTCACGTTTGGTCAAGGAGGTTGTTCCGCGAGTCGGAGATGTGTAAGAAAAAAATAGCTGTAAAGTTTTTCCTTTTTATTTTTTAAAAGTTATCTTCATCCCGAATCCATCGTGGGTGGAAAGGTACAAAACTGCTTAAACATAGAAGTTACCTTCCACCAATTTCTTGATGATTTCACAGAATGAATTGACTTCTTGAACACCTTAGAAGCATAAAATCCAGAGATTATAACATCAAGGTGTTCAAAAAGTCAAATTTATTCTATAAAATCTATCTTTTTTTATGATCTCTACTATCATGATACATCATCTACTCAAACTAAGGGAGTTTGAGGATAGGTTTTCTATGATGAAGTGGAGACAGAAAGATAGAGAGTCTCTAAATGAATGTTTCTTTTTCTTGCCCTTCTGGAGGTTATTTATGGAGCAGTAACTCAAGGTGGAATTAAATAAACCAGATGCAAGTCTAACATATAAGATTTTATTAGCGTCTGTTCCTAATAAATCGATGAAGAATAAAGCGTAATCGTCCCTTCGGGAATTGCTTTCATAAATAGATACGACTAATGCTCCTACTTCTTAAAGGAAATAGTTATTTACAACTCAAGTAAAATTATCTTCTTGACCAAGTCTAGTTCTGGTCAAAAACCTCTTCAAGTAAGTTATTTTCACTTGAAGTTGAGGGGCTAGTTGACGAGGATTGTTGACTAGTCAATTATCCGTGTATATCTTTATTTGCTTATTAATAGATAAACTAGATTTTTACTGGGCCTGAGTTAATTTTCTAGGCCCAAGATCAATCAAGCAGTAGGAAGGTGGGCCTATAAAGTCTTTCATTTGACTGTTCCCGAAACCTCTCCCGGAGGCCCAGTTGGACCTCCTCTATGGGTTCCTTCAGGACCTCTCCAGGACCACTCCCTCGTGGAGGAGGTCCTAGAAAACGGTTACTCACGTGTGGTTAATAATAGCTACACGTGGAGATATCGGCAATAACGGTCATCACGAAGGGACGCGACTATTGGTGTGAAGAGACGCAACCATTGGTGCGAAGAGGCACCACTGCTACTAACTGCCGATGCTTGTAATACTATAAACAGTCCGGCCTACGTGCCTTTGTAACATAAATTCACATCCAAGCCTTAATCCGCGTGTATTCATAGCCGCTTTCCCTGTAATAAGAGCATGCCCTTTGCAATACACATTCACCATCTCGAGTTCTTTGGCGAACAGATAGTAATCGCCATTTTCCTTTTTATATTCTTATTTGTCCGTTCTGTGATGAGAGTCCCAGACGTCGACAAATATAGTAAGGAGTTACACATAAAATTTGTGTAACTGGTCGTTGTTCCAAGAATTGGAGAGAACCTGGACGTCTTCCATTGCCAGTCGTACCGAACCTGGTCACGTGACTTTGACCACTGTGGAAGGACCTTCCCACTCGGGGGGAAAGTTTATTCCGATTAGACTGGGATTGAATTTTTTTCAACACCAAGTCACTTACAGTAAGGGTGCGAGGTTGGACCTCGCGATCGTAGTATTTGCGTAGGGCTTGTTGGTATATCGCTGAATGGGTCAAGGCTTGATTCCTCTTTTATTCGAGCAGGTTGATGTCATCCGCTCGAAGTTGTTCTTGGGTAGAGTCGCTGAATGTTTCGACCTTTGTCGACCGGATCTTTAGTTCTGGTGAAAGCATGGCTTCAGCCCCAAAAACTAGGAAAAAGAGTGTTTCACCTATAGCCCGACTTGCAGTTAGGCGAACTGCCCATAATACTGAGGGTAATTCTTGTACCCAAGCCCCTGAGCGCTTGACAAGCTGGTCGAACACTCGGGTTTTTATGCCCTGCATTATTTGGCCATTCGCTCTTTCGACTGCCCCATTACTCTGTGGGTGGGGAACATAAGAATAACATAACTTCGTACCAAACTCGTAGCAAAATTCCTGAAATTTTGCACTAAAAAAAATGCTTACCATTATCTGTAATTATTCGACTAGGAACACCAAATCGAGTAATCACGCTTCCCATCATGAACCTTTTTGCGGCTTTCGTTGTTATCCCAGTCACAGGTTTGACTTCAATCTATTTTGTGAACGTATCACTAGCCATAAAAGGAACTCAAAGCTCCCTGGTGCACTTGGGAATGGCCCTAGGATATCGAGACCCCAAATCGCAAAAGATCATGAAAGAGGAATAGTTTGTAATGGTTGAGCTGGTTGGTGTATTTGCCTGCTATGAAACTAGCGTTGTACACACTTCTTAACCAGCTCTTTAGCATCATAAAGGGCTGTTGGCTAGTAGAAACCTGGTCGAAAAACCTTTCCGACCAACATTCTGTAGGAAGCATGAGTTCCACAGATGCCCCTGTGTATGTTGTGAAGGAGGTTTAATCATTCTCTTTGCGATATGCATCGCATGAGTACCCCTTGAGTGTCTCGTTTATAGAGGACTCCTTCAAACAAATTATACATTTTGGCCATCCGAGATAAACGATCTGTCTCGAGATCATCATCGGGTAGTGCACCCTTCTGAAGATACTCGTTGATGTGATTCATCCAGGTATCCTCGTGCTCTAGAGAGGCTGTCTCAATATGAGGTGTTTCTGGTGCTTCAACGAGAGATGTCTTCTGGAGCCACTCTAAGAAGACTCCTTGCGGTACTTGAGATCAGGAAGAGGCTATTCGAGCTAACTGGTCAGCGAGGAAATTATCCTTTCAAGGGGTATATTGCAACTCAAAACCGAAAAAATGCTTTTCAAGCCTTCGGACTTCCAATAAGTACCGAGACATGGTCGGGTTAGAGTACTCGTACTCTTTTCCGACCTGATTCATGACTAGTTGAGAGTCTCCTCTCACGAGTAGTCGTCGAATCCCGAGCACTTTCGTTGCTCGTATGCCAACCAACAAACCTTCATATTCTACCACATTGTTAGTGGCGGGAAAGTGTAATTGAAAAACATACTTTAAGGTCTATTCGGTAGGAGATTCCAGGACCACCCCAGCCCCCGAGCCACTTAACGTAAGCGACCCGTCAAAGTACATCACCCACTGGTCGTGGGTATCGTACCGGGGATCCTGAACAGGTTCAGGATTTGTCCATTTGGCGACAAAGTCTACCAAGATCGGGGATTTAATAGCCGTTTAGGACTCGAAATGGAGGTTGAATTCCCCAAGTTCTAATGACCATTTTGCCATGCGTCCCGCTGCTTCCCTGTTCTGATGGATCACTTCTAAGGGAAACTCAGACGACACAATTGCCTTGTATGCCTAAAAATAATGCTGTAGTTTCCTCGAAGACATGAGGAGGGCATATAGAAGTTTTTGAACATAAGGGTATCGCTCCTTAGGTCCGTGTAAAACTTCACTTACGTAGTAAACCAGTCGTTGGATGTTTTCAAATTCTGCGGCTAGTACTACGCTCGTTGCCTGTGGTGTGGCAGCTAGATAAATTAAGAACGTTTCTTCTGGCTTTAGCAAAACCAGAACAAGAGCACTCGTAAGATACCTCTTGACTTCCTCAAAGGCTGTGTTTACCTCTTCTGACCACTCGAAACCCTCATATTTACTTAGAAGTTGGAAGAAAGGAAGGCATTTTTCTCCCAGTCGTGCAATGAAACGACTTAAAGCCGCCATGCACCCTGTGAGTTTTTGTACTTCTTTCTTCGTGGTCGGAGGGTGCATTATTTCAATGACTTTTATCTTTTCAGGATTTGCTTCAATTCCTCGTGTAGAGACAAGGAATCCAAGAAATTTTCCTGAAGAGACTCCGAACACGCACTTTTTGGGATTGAGTTTCAAACGGTGTTTTCTAGAATCAACCAACTGATCGATACGAGGTAAAGGAAAATAATCTTTTGGACAAGCTTTATTAATATCAGTAAATTTTACACACATACGCCACTTACCATTCAACTTTCTAACCATTACAGGGTTAGTCAACCATTCTAGGTGGTCGACTTCTCTTGTAAAGCCTACTTTAAGCAACTTATCCAATTCTGATTTAATGACTTCTCGTCGATCAGGTGCAAATCTCCGTAATTTTTGTTTTACGGGTTTCTTATCAGGCCGTAGAGCTAGCCTATGCTCGATCACTTCCCTGGGGATTCCGGGCGTGTCGGATGCTTTTATGTCGGATGCTTTTTTTTTCTTTCTGCCTTCTGACTTCAACCTTATATAGCGTATGAAGAGGTGGCAGTTCCTCTAAATGAAGAGGCATCCCAACGTTCCAATTGACGAATCGCTTGATGGAAGTTGTCGCCAGGGACGCGGCACCCCCACATTACTACGCAGTTGTTGTTAGAGACGAAAGTAAATCATGTGGTTACCCACCGAGAGTAACAGCGTATATCATTAAGTCCCCCATGTGTCAATCATGGCACATAATACTCTCTAACTGATTAGGCCCACAAGTCAGCAAGCCCTACTAATTACAGGGTGGTTGAAGCCAACCAAGTCGTAGAAGATCTTACGACTGCTTGATAGTCGTAGAAAGACTTACGACTATACCATGGTCGTAAGAGGACTCATGACCGTGGGGTGGTTTATGATCAGGTAGCTCGACTTCTCCCTTATAAATATTAAGGGGTATACTTAAGACTAATATGGAGATGTTCATATCTATAATAATAATTATAGATAAATAAATAAATGAGGATTATTAGATCCGCGTAAATGAGCTACGACAAAAAGATGCTTAATAACCAAACGTCTAAACCCATAATGTGTAACTACATTCTTGGTAATGAAAAACGAAATACTGAATCTATTTACCTTTCCACCTAGAAGGCCATAAAAAAACCAACCCATTTAGAAAATTTCTTTTACAAACGCAAAATGAGACACAATAAATTCATCGATTTGTGGTTCACGCATGTTGTTCCAAACTTCCATGATAGCAAAAAGACCTAAGTGAGATCTACATATCCCGATAGAGTAAGTGGTTACCTAGCTCAATTTTTTAAGTTCTATAAATTTCATCGTGAACTATTGGAACTGAGAACAAGGGCAAAATAGAAGGAAGGAAAAAAAACAAAACTTACCCAAGAACATGAAGCCATAAAATTTCATAAATGCAAAATACAAAACAACATTCTCAGCGATTTCTGGTTCATCCATGTTTCCAAATTTCCATGTTAGCCAGAAGAACTTAGTGAGATTTACATATCTCAACAGAGTAAGTGGTTAGCTAGCTCAATTTTCTAATTTCCAAAAATTTCATTGTGAAATATCAGAGTTGAGAATGATGGCAAAATAGGGTGAAAAATATACCGAATAACACGACGCAAATAAAATTTCTTAACTTCTAAAAATGAGATACTCACAATTCTCCAAACGTTTATCTTGATCCAATCAGCAACAAGGTACATATTAATAGCCATTGTCATTTCTGCCAAATAGTGAACAATTTCATCCATGAAAGTGCAAGGAGCAAGGAGAAAAGAGAGACAAATAAAAGAAAGTATTGGCATGCCATGCCTTAACAATTCACCGGATCTTAGGCCCAACAATGCCATTATTCCAAGCACAAGAAGACATTGATCCTATGGATAGGTAGCAATATTGTAGAGCTCTTATTGATTATCAGGCAATGGAAAGTAAAATGTCGCAAGATTTATGTGTGAACAATATAAAGGGAAGTTCAAAAGAAGGGATTAACTATAGGTAATCATACTTATATGGTATCATACTATTATCTTGCCATCTTCCAAGGTGGATGTGTTTTTTTTTCTTTTGGCAGAACCTACACAAATTCAGAAAAATAGTTAGCATTCACACAAATAGTTGTCTAATACTCTAATGAATATATCCAGGGAAAAAGCACCGTTGTTTCTAGTTTTTTTTCTGACTTCAAGACAAAAAGTGTCCCTTTATCCTGTTTTTTTTCTCTAAAAAAGCTAGATTCATGCAATTAAATGAAGCTCACTAGTGACCTTAAACTTGAAAGCAACACAAACCTTAATTATTGGGTCATCATCAATTTCACAATTTCCTAGCAGGCACTGAGACTAACAGGCTTGCATAGCACGAGTTGCAGATTCTCTTGAAGCCCTCGTTTGTAGGTAACAAACTACCAATGCTAACAAAAATAGCAACAGTAGATGGGAAAAATCTGAAATTGTCTTCCCATGGTACATTTTAGTACGCAAAAATCAAACGATTAGTTGAGCCATTTCCTTCATCCTGAAAATCAATGCAATAACCATCACATGCTTTCTACAAACAGGAGCACCAGAAGCACTTACATTGTTGCCTGTGAAGATTGCCATTTTGACAAACACCTAATAGTCATGCCATTAACGGTGACCATGACAAGCACTGTGAGGAGTCCACAAGCAAACACACACACACACACACACACACACACACACACACACACACACACACACACACAGAGATGAACCTAGCCGCCCTAATGAGAAAAAAAACCCAATTTGAAAAGCATGAGAGAAATATTACCTACATTAAACCTTGCTGGAAAGGGCCGCTCCTGGGGCTGTCTACATCACCACCAAATGCTCAGCCGTCCGATCGTGCTTGCCTGCTTCTAGGGCCATCGACATCAGTAGCCAAACATTTCCCGTTCGATCGTGCATGTCTATCTTCTCGCCATCGGATTGGGCTTGTTGCTCATGGCCCACCGGGCCGAGTCTTATCTCGCCTCATGTGCCTGGGTTTGCTCCACCAAACCATCCTTTCGCAGCGATTCAATTTCCTCTCTTCCTCTTTCCTCCCATGTGCGTATGACTGACTTCCATCGCACCACCTTACTTCCGTCCTGCTGCTTGCCTCCTCTCTCCTGCACGTTCGGTAAAATACAATTCTGGACCCTCTGTGTATAATGCACTAGTCTAGGATCACGCTAGTGCTCACAGTGTCAATACAGGTGAATATTGATCCACACCAGACGAAATAATAGAATAAATGAGTAATTTGAATATCAAACAACTGTTGTGACCTTAAGGTCAAGTTTACATTTATTAAGCCTCACAGGGCTAGCAATAATGAAATAAGCAATTGCGGAACAAAATAAACTTCAACAGATACCCATCGATTTACCACAGGCAACCTACTGGAATCAAGACCTACCGATCAGCACCTTCGTAGAACTCTTCCTCAAAAGCGGGCGAAGACTCCTCCACCTCTGTTGATTGATTATAGCAAGCATGAGTACACAATCGTACTCGCAAGTCATACCACAGAATGCAATGTATACATGATGGCTTATTCCAAAGGAATGACTTCTGTGGTTCTTTTGCAGAAAAGCAACATTTGCAATTGAATACGAATAATAGTTTAAAACAAAATTTAAAACAAATAAATAATATTAATTTATCAATTGTTTTCACAAAGAACACAAAGTCTAATCAAATTATTCACATAACCATATGACTTAGATCACATAGCTCCCTTCCCAAATGTTTTATGAAAATCTAACCCTCGTGTGAAATCCCCGAGCTTGTCTATTACCACAGACGCGACTATTCGAATAGATTGTTTAACACTCTGCAGAGGTTGTACACTTTACCCACATGATATAATCCGTGTTGCAAGCACTAATCATAACAAAATGTTTCAGGAACTTCATCTCAAACATTGACACTCCCGATGTGTTTTACTGCCGGTACTAACCCACTAAGAAAGTTAGTCCGACGCACACCCTTGGACATGGAAGCGGCGAACCGTCCCGCGATGTGATCTACCTGGTAGTCCACACCTCCACCCATCACTGAGCACCTAACCTACAACCTGAGAAGTCAATGTTGAGACTCTATAACTTACTAAGTTAGGCCTGTCCCATACCAGGCATGTGGTCATATAGTTGTGGCTCAGTTCAATGGCGCACAAAGTTAAATTCTTAATTGACCAAGACAAGACTTCGAATTTCTAACTATGCCACAAAGATTATCATTTCCATTCACAAAACTCCACCATATCACAAAGTATCCACCACTTGCCTTAGTCTAAATCTTTTTCCACCCTGTTGGTTAAGTGCAACACATGCCATCAACGAGTAATAGCACACATTGCACAGTTTTATCACAAAGTTCCATATTTACTTAATCAGATTCATATATGCAGCTCACATGAAATGATGACCTGTGGCATGGTTAAGCAATCTACTCGTATATAACCATACCACATTGGTGTTACAATAATACCAACTAAATAATGAACCAATCTAGGGTGACAAAAGATTATGACATAACAATAAACAAGGTGGATATAAACAAATTGGATTAATAACTAAACCCAAAAGCATTTAAATAAATACTTAAAGTAGAATGTCGTACTTTGAAACAAAGTAGTTTTGAAAAGTGGGTTCAACACAATCAAAGCTACTACTTGGCTTGGAATAGATCTGGGTACTGGTCTTGATCTTGATGCACTCCTTCTTCTTCAAACTTCCCCGAAGAATCAACATCTACTTGCAAACGAAGAAAATAAATAAAATAAATAAAAATAGGGAGAAAATAAACTCCAAAAGATTAAATAAAAATCTCAGCAAGATAGAGCTCGAATTTAGATGAATTTAGAAATTTGAATGGGCTCAATCAGAATTCCGATGAAGAAGATATGACTCTCGGAAGATCAAAACCTCAAGAAATACTCAAAAACGAGTTTCGAGTACTGTTCCACGAGCACTGTACATCGAGCACTATACATCGAATACTGCACATCGAGTATTGTTCAACGTTTTGACTGCAGGTGGTCGGACAGAAGCTACGACTACTTGGTCGTAGAAGGCTTACGACTACCTAGTCGAAGGAAGTTTACGACTGCTTGGTCGTAGGAAGATTACGACTACTGGTTGTAGGAGATCATGACTACTGGTCGTAGGAAGATGACGACCACGCGGTAGGCTCTGGTCCCCACGGTCGACGGCAAATGGCAGGGCTTCACCGGCGATGAGTGGTACCAACGTGTAGCTGACGCTATTGCGAACTTATTGGTGCACTTACGGGTGCTTTTGAACGACAGTGGTGGCCGGCGACGAGGTTCAAGTGGAGAAGAAGGTTCGGGTTTTGTCGGGATCCAACTCCGATGACGTGGAGAGGTTATGGAGGTTGCCCAAGTGATAACGAATATGATGGCGTGGTCAACGATGACGAGGCGGCAAGGTCGGCGGCGCAATTCGAATAACAAGAAGCTTGGTCGAAACCCTAAAACCTTGGATTGCGGCGGCGCTAGGGCTTGAGTGGCGAAACTGGTCAGGGGTTTAGGATGAGGGCGCTGAGGTCATCCCCGGGGTGCTATTTATAGGGTAGGGGCATGGTCGGGAGGGTGTATCAGTGGCGGAGTTCAGATCGGATCCGAGACGATATAAGGAATTTCAAATGAATCTAGAAGGAGATAAGGAGTAGATTCGGTTACGGGGTTTACAACGAATTTGGAAATCGTATCGCCGAAGGATTCTTCGGTTGGATTCGCCGTTGTCGGATGGAACTCGAACACGCGGCCATGGCGTTGTCGGACGCAGCTCACGCGAAGGCAACGGGCGGAGGTAGGAGACGACGCGGCCCACCGATCAATGAGTAAGGAAGCGGCGTTGGTGGCAAGACACATGCAGAATGAGAACAGGCCGGAAGATTCGACCGAGGCTGCTCGAGATTTCAATTAGATTTTCTTTCTAGAAGAATAGCAGAAAATACAAATGGTAAATAGAAAATAGCAAATGAACTCGAAAAAATTCTAGAAAAATCTAGAAAATATATCCAAGCACATAGAATCCAAATAAAATAGTTTTGACAAATGTTGATGATGACATTAATCATATTAAATGGTTTTGATACTGAAAGTTCATATTAAGCTTTGATTAAAATAAAACAAAACTCAAGGGTGCATTTTCCAACAACTAACTAAGCAAAAGATTTTTAAAGCTCAGAAAATTGGGATGTTACACGACCCTCGTGGTATGTTCTCTGCATCCAACCGTTGCTCTTCTCCTCCTCCCTTGGCTTGCGCCACCTTGCCTCCAGCTTGCTCTGTGGTTCCTCCTCCTCTCAAGCATGTCTTCCTGCCCCCTCGCGCTACTTGCGCTCTTTGAGCATTGGTGGTGTACATCTTCCTTGCATCCACAAGCACCAAGTGCTGTCCAATTACATGCCTGTTCAGTTTCTAGCCATTGGATCAGATCCACCGACAATCGGTTTGGTCTCGCTTGCCATGCCTTCCTAGGTTTCTGGTCGTCGGATCAGATCTACCGAGGCGCTGTTTAAACTCGCTTGCTCCGCCTGTGTTTCCTCATGGTAAGTTTTGCCCATCTCTTTCTCTGTTGGTAGGCCACATGTTCAGCGGGACTCGTCCCCAATGAGTCCTTTGTCTGTATGCATCTGCTCGAGTTGTGTCGTTGTTACCCTGTTTTGGTTTGCCTAGCCTTAGCCCATACTTCCGTCTTGTGCCTTGAGTTGTGCTATGATAGTGCCTCCGTGTCCGATGTTCTTTCGTTTGCGGGTACAGAGCTACAACTCTACATTGCGTCGGTGCCTTCGTCTACAAGGCCTACATCCATGTTTGTCCACAGGCAATGACGCGTTTGTGCCTCTGTGGCTCGCCAGTGTTGGCTTGCGGGTACAACTCTACTGCTCTCCGGTATGGGGGTGCGTTCATCTGGACAGGTTGTATCACGACTCACGATTTGCATTAAAGACCTCTTGGCCTCTTAGGCTAGTGCTAATTGTTTGTTGTTCTCTCTGTCCGCTCCGCTCACTTTTCAGTACGGTTTTACATTGCTTGCTTCTTCCTGTTATTTGGGTGCTTGCGTTGAGCGTTCCTCCGTTTCCCTTTTTTGTGAGATATCGGCTGCAATCGTTGTGATGGATTTTGGCTGAGGTGGTGATAAGACACTTGTTCTTTGGATTTGATGTTGGTTGGGGATATTTTCCCATCCTCTCCTTTCAGCTTGTGCCAGGTGGCTTTGGATTCTTACGTGCGCCTGTCGTCCTAGTTGGCGTTCACTAATTTTTCCTGTAACGTTCGTTAAACTATTGCTTGCGGCCTCAGTATGGTCGTGTTAATTGCCTTTGTTTGTTATTGGTTGCTTCATTGGTGGCGATTGCGATCGGTTGTCCGGATTTGTGGGAGATGCTTCACAGGTTTGGCCCCTATTGTTTTTAACTGCTACCTATTATGTCAGATTGGTTTTTTCATGTCGCGCGGTTTCTTATTGCCTGATCGTTTTTATTGAGCGCTTTAGTATCTTTTTTTCCTTCTCTGCCTATTTGCTTCGTGATTAGTACCACGCCAGCTTATCCGTCTGCCCTTTTACAGAGCGCTCTGCCGCTGCTTAGATCTGTATTGTTTCTTGTGCTATTTGTCACGACTAATTGCTTCTTGCTGTTTCATCTGCATGTTTCTTTTCGATAGCTATCTTCCATGTCGGATTGTACTTTTTAGTGTGTAGCGTTTTTCAGTTGCCTAATCGCTTTCTTTCGACACTTTTGCAGGTTGTCCCCTTTTCACTCTGCTTGGTGGTTGATTGGTCCAGCGTCAGTGTACTTAGGTGGCCTTCTACAGCCTGCTACCATGCTAATCAGGTTTGTGTCTTCGCTTTCATTGATTGTTGTCACTGATTTGTTCTATTTCGCGCTATCTGCTTGCCATGGCCCCTATCAGTTTGATGGCTTGTTTCTTTACTCCTTTGTAATGTTTTTTGCCCTCTTTGTTTCGTCCGTTAGGCTCGCTGCAGATTGCATGTGTGCACTTTTAGAGTGCCAATTACCTAGATTTGTCTTTCACTATCTTCCCTATTGTGCCAGAGTCTGTAACTATATGTGTGTCTATTTTTTATTGTCTAATTACTTTGTGTTCTCACGATATGTAGCTTCTTCCCTTTGGGCTTTATTCAGCTCGTGTTTACTCCCGCGTGAACTTGCCAGTCCAATCTATCGGGAGGTGCTGTTTAGGTTTCTGTCCTTTTTGCCTCTGCTTACCATGTTTGTTTACGTACACTCATCCTACCTGCATGCTGTTCTTCTGTTTTGTCATACCTGCCTGCACGATTCTCTCGATCGTTGTTGCCTATTATAAAAGTTCTGGATTACAATTTTCTTTTACCGCTTGCGCCCTTCGTTGTGCCTCCCGTACCTCAGCCTTTCCCTTTTCTTTCTTCTCCCTGCTGCGTATTACACACACAAACATATAGTCATTCCTATTTGAAAAGAGCATGCCTATCGTATGCCGTGTTGGCTCCCTATCTGTTCGACGGCAGTGCTGCCGTCGAACCCTACTTTAGGTAATTTGCTGTACTAGCTTTTCTTATCAGTACATCCATCCCTTATGGTACTACCCTGCAGACTGAGCAGCCAAACTATTGCTTTCATAGGACTAGGTTACATGGGCCTCTCTTGCTCTTGGGTTATGCTGGCTGTTTGCGTTTTCGTTTACGGTTTCCTGTGTTTAATATGTGATTGGTTCTACCCTCTCGTTATGGTGACTTCACAGAAAGGGATGGCACCGTGCTTGCATGCAAGAGAAATAGTATGCTCTTACTAGATGCGTCTGCTATGCCTTACGTTCCGTGCCTTCTTTACAACACCCTTAACTTTTGCGTTTGCGTTAACAGGGGATGATTACTTCCCTATTATCATCCCTGCTGATGTAGCAAGGAACTATGCGAAACGTCGACTTATACTTAATGGTCGACGGTTTGGACACTCAGGTGAATATATATGTTTTCCCCCATGTATGGCCTTACATTCGGCGATTGCTGCTTCTATTTATTTGAGGATCTCCCTTCCTTAGTCTTGTTCCTGCTCCTTCTTTGTTGTTCCTTCTACCTCATTAGTTGCCTATCGGTGCTTTCTCTTTCTACCTTCAGATCCTACTGCTGACCTCCTTTTGACAGCACATTGGTCGCACTTGCCAACAGAATATATTAACAATCTTAAAGGTGTGATGCACATTCATTTTTCTTCCTTCTCCTCTCGATATAGTCATGTTACTAGTTTACTCTCCTATATTCATCCACGTTTTTTTTTCTTATTCGTAGCTTTGTACTCAGGAAGATCGTACTACAGTTCGCTGGAGTATGAGTGTAGCAGTTGTCGCTTTGCTTTTTGGTTCAAAGTGAGAGTTCAAGGACGATCATCTATTAGACAGAGACGTGTGGTCTACAACCTTTATTGCAAGGGTGGTAAGGTTAGGACTCCACCTTTTGGAAAGCCACCGAAAATTTTCGATGACTTGCTGAGGTTTTATGTTGACCATCGGTCAAGATCATTTATATGTAAGATCCGGCAATATAATTGTCTCTTTGCCTTCACTTCCATGGGAGCCACTATAGATCGATTGTATAATATAGGTCATGGCCCTCTAATATTTAGGATTAATGAACAGATACATCATCGTGTAGGATCTTTGTTGCCACATCCAGGCGATCCTCCAAAATTTGTTGAACTTTATGTTTATGACACCGATAACGAGGTCATGAATAGAATCCGTGCTTTCGACCCGAATGATACCACAGAGGGGATCTAGACCCTGATATAGTGGTTGGTCATATAAATATACTCGATGAACACAATCCTTTGGTCAAACAGTTTAGGATTGCCAGAGATCATTTAATCGGTTATGAAGATGAGTGGATAGCTATTTGAATAGTTAATCCTGGCAATAGTGATAGTCCTCAGTACGATTTTACCATCGGTTGCTCAGCTTGCTGGCTTGGTGGTGACCGATTTCTCATTAGAGACCCCATCGCGTGATACAATTGTTCATGACAGGACATGAGGTTTGCGCCAAGTTTCGTCTTTGCATCCTGCTTTTATGTTGCTACAATACCCTCTTCTATTTCCATATGGTGATCGTGGATTTCAGTTAGACGTTCTGTATAGTGCCATTGACCGAGCTCGGCCAAACACCCAGGTAAAAATGACTATGCAGGACTATTACTATTACTTTTGCCACTACAGAAGAAACGACTATTATGCATCCTTATGTTGTGGCCTGCTGTCCTCCCAGATTAAGGTCGGTGCTCGCGCATGCATTGATGAATGCCGTTTGGTATTCACTATGAGGTGTCAGGACTAGTTTAGAGCAGAGAATTTTCAAGGTATCATAGATGCTGTTAGTTTCAGTTGCGTAGACGGAAATACTATAGGCAAGAAAAACGTGTTACCTTCTAGCTTTACTGGTGGCCGATGCTATATGCAAGAAAATTACCAAGATGCAATAGCAATTTGTCACGTTCATGGTCTACCTGACCTATTTACAACTTTTAAATGTGATCCTAAATGGCCTAAAATAAACGATGCTTTGTTGTTAGAGCCTGGACAAAGATCAATTGACATACGTGATATCATTGTTAGACTGTATAACATGAAACTGAACGAATGCCTTAGCAACATAACAGACGGTCGTGCCTTTTGCCCCATTAAAGCAGGTTAGCGATTCCCGCTAGCCTTGCCGTCACCTTCCCTTTACATTTCGTACCTTTCCTTTTTCATGTTATGTTTTTCATGTTTGTGCTATCGTTACCTTCGCAGTTCTACATACTATTGAGTTCCATAAACGAGTCTTGTCGCATGCACATATTCTTGCATGGTTGGTGGGCGACAATAGGGAAGTTAGCCCAACTCTTAGATTTTTTTTTTTTGCCTAAATGACACTATTTGGAACCCGATTAGCAAAAACGGCCTTCTCGCGCCTGCAAATGCAAAAATAGCGTGTAAATCCACACTAGGGCCGTGCGGACATACTCTGTGCCGCCACGTAGGCCTCGTCTGCACCACCCTGGTGTCGGACGAGCACTGTTCACACCTCGTAGTACTGTTCACCTAATTAAAAAATTCTTTGCAATGAAACTATTCAGATAGGATGCTACATAGCACGCATCACGAATTCCTTTCCGATGGCTATCTTCGTGTGCTTGAAAATGAGCGTGCTTTTATGAGGGGTAGTTAAGGAAGTAATGGCCTCCTTGGCATTAGCAAAATTGGATTGGACGGATGAGAATATGCTACTAGTCCTAGATGCATGGATTGGGTCACCGTCAAGATAAGAGAAGGTCATGTCCTTCCTTGCTACCTGCCTCCGCGCGCTTTGAAGCGATCGACCCTGTCTCGTCACCACAGTCCACAGTGTTCGTCCGCACTAGGGAGGTGCAGCATTTGGTAGGAACAAAGATGATGTCCGCACCAGGTGGTGTGGGACGAGGCCTCACGGCCCACGGTCACAATTCATGTCTCCAGACGTAACCATCAAGTGCGGATTACGCGGATTTACGCACTAGTTTTGCATTTGCGGACGCGAGGAGGCCAGTTTTGCTAATGTGGTTACAAATAGTGCCATTTAGGCAAAAAAAAAAATTCCAACTCTTATTGATTCTTTCATAAGTGCTGAAATTCCAGATCCCGTTTCAGATCGTTTAGGCTACGTTTTAGTTAGTGAATTCATGATGCATGGCCCGTGTGGAAATCTTAACAAAATATGTGTTTTTATGAAGAATGGTTTCTATTGTAAACATTACCAAAAAAACTTCCAAAATGAAACCATTGTCGATGCTAATGACTTTCCTATATATAGATGTTCTGATAATAATCGTTACATCGTTAAAAATGGATGCCGACTTGACAGTAGATGGGTTGTCCCTTACAACATGTCTGTCCTTAAAAAAATATCAAGCTCGTATAAACGTCGAATGGTGCAATAAAACAAAAGTTTTAAAGTAGTTATTTAAGTATGTCACTAAAGGACCTGGCCGATCAAAGATGTTTTTCCAAAAAGATTCGTTCAACCGTTGACGGTGATGCTAATGCTCCTTTCATAGATGAGATAAAAGAATATTTAGAATGTCAATACATATGCGAACAAGACGATCTTTGGAGGATATATGGTTGACATCCATAGTAAGATTCCTGCAATAGAACGACTTTTGGTTCGTATGCCAAACATGAATTTAGTTCAATTCCGTTCCACCTCAAATCTAGCAAACGTTGTGTCTAATGATTTTGTTAAACAGACAATGCTTACTGAGTGGTTTGTAGCAAATCGAAGGAACCAACAAGCTCGGTCATTGACTTACTATGAGTTCTTGACTGAATGGTCTTGGGACACCAGTTCTAGATCATGGGCGCATAGAAAGAGACATCATAAAATAGACCAACTTTGTTACGTTCATCCTTCAAATGGTGAACTCTATTATCTAAGAATGCTTCTGATGATTGTTAGAGGTGCCACATGCTACGCCGATGTCAGGACATATGTCAGCAAGATTTTTGACACTTTCAAACAAGTGTGTGCTACACGACGATTATTGGGTGATGACAATGAGTGGTACCATGCGTTCGATGAAGCTTTATGTTCAGGCAGTGGGCCACAACTTAGGCAACTTTTTGTCACTATTCTTATATTTTGCCACGTTAGAGATAAGAGGAAGTTCTTTGATAAGTACTGGAATGAGCTTGCGAACGATTTCCAGTACCGTACTAGAATTACTTTACAAAATCCTGATTATGTAGTGCCTCTCATGGTCCTTCAAAATATGCTTCTTGAAGAACTTGAGGTTACTTTCAGCAGAAAATGGAGCGAGCATACTAACTATAATATGCTAAACAAAACATGTACCACAGAGAGAGTTTCTAAAAATAGACTTATTCATGAAGAACTATCTTATGATGTAGCTTATCTTGCACACTAGGCACCTTCTTTGTTTGCTCAGCTTAATAGCGATCAGAAAGCTGCTAATACATCCATTGTTAGTTCTGTCCTTAGTGTCTTACTAGGCTTTTTCTTTGTGTTTGGCTATGGTGGGACTGGAAAAACTTTTCTCTGGAACATGATTGTAGCATTTTTAAGAGCTGACAAAAAATTGTTCTAACTATTGCATCTTTAGGTGTTGCATCTCTTCTCTTGCTAGTAGGAAGAACTGCCTGTTCACACTTCAAGATACCTTTAGAGGTAAACGAAAACACTATCTGTGACATCAAACGAGGTACAATGCTTGCCGATCCAATTACATAAACTTCTTTGGTTATTTGGGACGAAGCTTTGATGACGCATATAAAATATTTTGAAGCTTTAGATAGGACTTTTCGTGATCTTTTATTGACTACCAACCCTTATATTTCATCTATCCCATTTGGTGGTAAGGTGGTCATGCTAGGAGGTGATCTTAGGTAGATATTTCCGGTTATTGAGGGAGGGACTCGGTCACAAGTTATAAATGCTACGATAATAAATTCGCCTCTTTGGCGTTCTGTAACAGTCTTAGAACTAACAATAAACATGCGACTTACTAATCAGACAATGCAAATAGAACAACAAAATGACATATCGATGTTCAATAAATGGCTGCTAGATCTTGGGGATGACAAATTGCCCGCTACTGCTCGTGAAGGTGAATATGACAACACTTGGATTGAAATTCCAGAAGACCTTCTGTTAGACCCCTAGGCATGGAATACCCGAAAATCCTATGTGTGTACCGTATTAGTCCCATGATCAGTAGCTAGTACACACATTCACAATATTTGGCATTCACATCCATACATTCACATATACAAAGTAAAGCAAAAGGGTGCTTAACTTAAGCGATTACAAGTTATTACGTCAACGGCCGACCGGCCAAATAAAAGCAAGTATCAATAGAGTAAAAATAGCAGCCGAAGAAGTAATAAAAGTAGAGACATTCTGGCAGCATGCCCATCCAACCCTTAGGAAACCGACAAGAAACAAGACCTAGATAGACCCGTCACCGAACCCTTTGGTTCCGAGTGCGAAGAACGTATTGTCGGGCGTTGGCTTATCTTCAAACTCTGAACAACAATATAAGCAAGATTGAGTACAATGTGTACTCAACAAGACTTGTAGTGTATCACAAAATTTATATATAAATGCAAGGCTATCAAAGGATGAGGCTCTACTCTACAAGTTATTTCGCTTAAAGCCATTTTTATTTGCAATATTCATAAGTAGTACTTTGCAACAGAATTTGAAAGAGTAGTTAAATAGATACATGACAGTAAATAAGTAATTGAAAGGACAACAAATAATTATAACAACAACACTCACAACCCTCCTCGGCTGCGAGCAACATTTCACTTTAACAACAACTCGCAACCCTCCTCGGTTGCGGGCCACATTTCATTTTTCAGCCAAAACATGACAGTTAACTCAAATAAAAACCCACAAGTCATTACCCAAGTTTTTCCAATAAAACAATTTTTGAAAATCAAAACTAAACCCATAATGTCCGCACTAAGCACCCTCATGACTGCGAGCATGACTATTTAAATAGATTTACACTCTGTAGAGGTGTACAACTTTACCCATAGTACACGAATTCTCTAGTTTATTCGGCATCCGTCGATGCCACCGCTCACTACTGTAGGTAAGCAGTCTAGAGCACATATCGAAGCCTTTACATCATCTAGTCTTAATCTTGCACTAGCCAAGCAAATGTTTATCCTCACTTCACCCGGGTAACCCCCGTCGAGTGAGGCATTCGCAGTTGTGTCAGCAAGCTTTGTGCCCAACACCGTTGTGAAGGGAGCCCCTTCGAACATGCTTATCGGGTCATGTCCACACTCTACACCCTACCTATGTGCAAGGCTAGTTTTCAATGACTTAATTAGCAAAGGCCGTCCCATACTTGTACATATGGTTGTACGTTAGGTCTTAGATTGGAGTTGCCGGCGTCTGGTCCTTAATTGACCTCGGGCGAGAATCTCCCCTATCTACTAGTGAGGTACAACCCTCACTCTTCTCATAATATAATATAACTCGCCCGTGTCCAAAACTAGGTTTTGCATTTTTTATACAAAATAACTGAGGTACACCCTTCTAGACATTTTTCATAAATCTCCAAAATTCACATTTATCATATTGTCCTTTTATATATTTTTAGGAAAAATAGCGCTCTAATAAGAAGTTGTGTGATAACCATACTCAAAAACTCCCAAATGGCATTATATATTGTCTAACCCATAACATATTGGCTAAAGCAGTAGGGAATCAATTTTTGTTCAAGGAGAGATATGTATTGAATAGGATTTACAACTACCGACTTCCCGAACATAGCATTTTTATATCAAACATACACGCACGCATGATAGATTTTGCAAAACAAAGTACAATATGTAAAATAATGGGATCAACATGATCAAAAGAGGTGCTTGCCTTGCTCTTGTTGTTCTGAATATCTGGATGGTTGGTCGTCGAAATAATCGCTCGAGCAATCAACGCCTAATCCAAAAAGAGCCAGAAACGAATTAAATAATACCAATAAGTTCAACAGTAACCAAATTCAAATATTTTTTGCATCAGTTATTCAAAACTTATTCAAATATTTTTTTTTTGCATAAGTTACTCGTAGAAAAATTGCACTCCTATACACAATCCATTAATGATCTGTATTGTACCACAAGCTACATAAAATTGTGCATGAACCAACTGAGGGAAATGTGTGGTATGTAGATCATATAACGATGTCTCGTAGTTTTAACGCATTACGCAGTCGAAGGTTACAGACATCGTTATATGATCTCGCATGCCACGTATTTTTCTAGCTTGGTTCATGCACAATCTTATCTAGCCCGTCACTGTCTGGTTAAAGAACATCATCCACATTAAACCGCTCCCCCTTCATCCCGGTTCATGCACAAGCTTATCTAGACTTTGCTATATGCCGTGTTATGCGATTATGTCTGGGTATATTTGTATTCATATTTTGTTTTGTTATATTTGTACGCGTATTTTGATTGTTATGTGTGTACTCCTGCGCCATATTGTATATCGACATCTCGAATGGAGCTGCAATGCAGCGTTTTTTCCGTACATTCTAAGTCACATGAAACCCTAATTTTCGAAACCTAAAATTGAAATTTTCGTGACCTAAATCCTAAATTTTGAGACAATACCAGAACACACATAAAATTGCCGAAACATTACACAACCAAGTCCACTGCGTGAGGAGCCTTCAAAATAAAATTCAGAATTTTTGGAGCTCATTTTCTATATTTACAAATTCGTACAAACATGACACTTATACGAAATAGCGATACAAATTTTGAATGAATAAAATAATGGCAAATTTACACATGCAAGTGCACGGTGTCGGGAGGCTCCAAAAAATATTTCATAATTTTTTGAACTCATTTACTATATTTTAAAATTCTTACCAAACCCTAACCCTAATTAGCCCTAAGCCTAACTAACCCTAACACTAACCACTTAAGACACGTGGTGGGCCGAGGGCTATTGGTGCATTGTCACCATGCGCCAACGGTTGGAGCATGGTCACCGTGCGCCAATAGCGCCACGTGGCGACGTGAGAGGCGTTGGCGCACGGTCACCGTGAACGTGCGCCAACAAATACTATTTCGCAAATACTGAATTTCGGTGGTCATTTCAGAATACGACTTAAAAACCGGTCAGATAGCGCCAAAATTAAAACATGCCATTCATAGTATATATACTCCGGTGTGTAAACACCTTTCGTTATTTTCAAGCGTTTTTTGATTAAAACAACACTTCATTTCTTACAGTACGATTTACCGAGCCTCCAACATTTTTCATGCCATCACTTCTCCTCAGCCACTTGCATTTCATAACACCTTTATTACGTACTACAATCTGCGGCAGCCTACTGTACACAAACAATGAAACAAGCATGCAGAACCTACCACAGCAATACATAGTCGTTAATAGACATAGTAATCGTCAGTTACATTTTTCCCCAAACTGATTTTTATTGTCGTTGCCTATAGCATAAGAGGCCTAGACCCTTATAACAGCCATACATGCACATTGCTATCCTTCCCTAAGGGCCAGCCTTGTCTCGACCCTCGCCTTCAGCTCTGGCGGCGCCTTAGGTGACAGGCTTCCCCACCCCCACTGGTGCCACTCCAAAGACCGGTGGCCACTCACCCCCCCCCGGTCGCGTGATGTCCCTTTGCCCCCCTCCCGACCCCCACCCACCACCTCCTTTCTCCTTTTCCGCCCCCTCCCCCCCCCCGCCGACAACCCCCTTCCTTCCGCCCAAATGGCTAGTCCCTCCTCCACCACCTTCCTCCCTTCCCCTTAGCCTCTTGCGCCCTTCCTCCCTACCCCAAACCGCTCCTGAGGCTAGATCCAGATCTAGTCTGGCCCCCTCGTCGCCTCTCTTCCCGCGGTCCGGTGGTTGCCCCCTGCAGCCGTGCGGCTCCTCAGGTGGGCGTCCCACCAAGCGGTACCCCCCTGGACATCCGGCCCCCTCTCCTTGCCTTCAGCTTCAGGCCCAAGCTCCCACCCTCACTTAGATCCTCCAGCGAACGCCTCCTTCAATCAACCTTCCCTCATTCAATGCGCCTAGCTCCCGCTACAACCACCGCCCACTGACGCTCATTCAAGAGAAGCATACTCAAGTGGCACCGTGCCTCCCTAGAGCTACGGCTCTAGCACGGTGCGACCCATCCAGTTGAAGCAACCTCAAGGTTGTGGCGAATCCTCAAGCCAGAGATGACTCTCTCTCGCCCCCTCCCAAGGCCGTTCGGCCCGGCGCAGCAGAGGGGTGGCATCTGGTTCAGCGGCCTCGGTGGTGGCGCGTTGTTAGACGCAAGCCCATCAGCCCCCCTTCTGTTCCATTCCTCATTAAAATTGCAGGAAGGTGCTATCGCTGCCTCTCTAGATATCATCAAATCTCCAGTTGCCGAGACCCTCTACGCTGCTTTCTCTGCTTCCATTCCGGCCACCGTGCAAGGGAGTGTCGGCGCAGGCCAAAGCTCCACCATCCACCCCCCTCGTTGCACCAAGCCACACCCCGGGCCCCTCAGTGCTCTGCTCCCTGGCGCCCAGCCCCCTCTTCTAAGAGTGCCTCGGACATGGCGTTCTTAGGCGCTCCTGACACCCGACCAAACGAAGACTACTGCGTTGTCAACGCCTACCCCCAGCTCGACCGCGCCCGCCAAGACTGGGAAGACACCGCCCTTGTTGCTTGGGTGCTCCGAGGTGACACCAACTCTGATGACAGAGCGATGGCAGAAGCGGTTCGCCGTCGTTTCGATCTCCGCAGCGAAGAAGTCTCTGTCTCCCTCCATTATTCGGAGACTTATCTTCTCAGGTTCAACACCAAGCACTCTAGGGACAGAGTGGGAAGCGAAGAAGTTCCATCACGAAGACTTGGAGATCCACATTCGACCTTGGAGGGCTGTCAGCCATGCTTTTAGAGCTGCTATGTTCTTCCGTGTCCGGCTTTGTCCGGAAGGGCTTCCGGTGTTCGCTTGGACGCCGGAAGTTGCTGAGCGCCTTGTGGGCAGGAAATGCTCGCTGTATTCCATTGAAGGCGTCTCGGCGAGTCGGGAGGACACGAGGACCCTCAACCTTTGGGCTTGGATAGCCAATCCGAGCTCCATTCCAAAGGTGGATTGGATCACCTTCATGCACGGAGGGGAGGACCCAAGCTGATCGGATGGGAATTCCCGCCTCCCGGACAAATGGAGGTGTGGGCTCACCCATCGGGTGATCCTTCACCTCGACTACGTCGAGGACCACACGGCGGCCCCCCTCGACGACTTCCTCTCAGCTGCCGACATTGCCCCGTACGAGCCCATCACAACACGGCTGCCCTAGAACCTGGGGGCTATGGATGGAACCCCAGAATCCAGGGGGGCGAGCCATGTCTCCCCTCATCTGTAGCGGCAGGACGAGGAGAAGGGGGCAAACCCAGTGGATGACAACGTGGATGGTGTGAATCCCTGTGACCGGCGTCGCTGCCCCCCCCTCGCCGCTGCTCGTCCACGACGACCATCCCTCCTCCTCACACTAGAGGTGCAAGGGCAACGACAGCAACGGTCGCCATAGCCACAGTAGTCATTGGAGTCATAGGCTCCTAGCCCCCACGTCCAACCTTCGCTTAGACTCTGGCCGGGACTGCGACAGATCCCTCGGGGCACCATCATGGCAGTAACAAGGGCGGACATCACAAGGCTGGGGAGGTCGAGGACCCCTCCCAGCCTCTCTTTAGCCCTTCCACCACCCCGCTGGCGCAGGTAAAGGCCTCAGTGTATAGAAGACTGCAAGACCTTTTTGCGTCCTACGCCAAGTCCATGCGCGAAGCTTTGTAGGAGCTCTTCGACAACACCCAGCATCCACCTCCTTCCCAGGAGGACCTGCGAGGATATTGGCTATGCAAAGCAGAAGAGTATGTCAAGGCGGCATCGGCGGCCGCTATTCAACTAGACCTTACTCCGAGCAGCTCGACGGTAGCGCAACCCAAGGCAAGTTGGACGTCCTTTCTCCAGGCGACGGGCCATCTAGCTGCCCCGTCGGCATCCTTAGCAGTGTTGGGTCAGGAATGTGGCCTCGCCCCAGTGCTCTCATCTGTCATCAACAAGGCCAACCCCCTTCAGGCCGAGCCGACGCCTCCATTGGACCTGGCTTCCTCCTCCCCCACCGATGCCAGCGTGGAGGTTTGCTTACCTGTGATGGCCACTGGCGAGCTACACGGGTCGCCCTAGGCCGGTCCGCTGCACCCTGGAGATGGCCTCCTTCGCCGCACTGATGTCGTCGGCATCCTTAGCAGTCTTAGGTCAGGAATGCGGCCTCGCCCCAGTGCTCCCGTCTATCATCAACAAGGCCAACCCCCTTCAGGCCGAGCCGATGCCTCCACTGGACCTGGCTTCCTCCTCCCCCACCGATGCCAGCATGGAGGTTCGCTCACATGTGATGGCCACCCGCGAGCTACACGGGTCGCCCCAGGCTGGTCCGCCGTCCCCCTGGAGATGGCCTCCTTCGCCGCCCGAATGTCGTCTGCGTCACCAAAGGAGCTGATGGGTGGGACCTCGGCACAGGAGCCAGCTGCAGCTCTCCAGGTTTTGCCTAACTCCCTCTTCCAGTTTAAAGATCTGGTTTCTTCCTCCGACCCCCTACAGCTTCACTTCGGCCCGACCACTTGACCTGGCATCCCACTCCATCGACGCCAGCCAAGGGACCAGCTCATTTCACAAGGATGTGATGGTCCTAGGTGAGCTTCAAGGGCCGTCTCTGGCTGGTGCGCCGATCCCCTTGGAGCTGGCCTCCTCCGCCGACCCTGCGATGGGAGGTCATGCCCCGGCGCCGACCGCGACCCGACAGGAGCAGGAGACCTTGGCACAGCCTCAGTCTAGTGAGGCTTCACATGCACACTAGGAGAGGGTTGTCCTCAGCCCACTTCACCAACCGGACCAAGCTACTCAGGTTGAAGAACAGGGGGCAACACAGTGGCTTGCTCTTAAGGCGGCTCTGTTCTCCAGCCCACCTTCTTCGATCATCGCTACACTGCCCTCCCCTCAAACCAAGCGCATAACCGCACGGGTAAACCTCCGTCATAGCGTCCGCCTAGCGACCAAGAGAAGGCCGGGCTCAATGATGCTACGAGCCCAGGAAGCCCTTGTCTACAAGCAGGGCACTCTCCCTAAGGACTGCCCTCTCACAGAGATAGCGCTCAAAGAGTACCTCGCAACATTCGAAGCCCCCCCTTCCGGAAGACACTATATCAGCTCTGACGCAGCTCTTCAAGGTGGACTGCCAGCTCACTCAGTGAGCGGACGACGCCCTCGTCGAGATGGGAGGCCTTCTCCATCCGGACAGTTAGGAGTTCGTGGCACCGTCTACTCAAACTCCTTCAGCCGTGTAGGGCGCCCAAGTGGCGGCGGCCTAGAAGGTGGATCCTCTCCTCGTAGAAGACAAGACAATTTTAGGACCATGCAGATCATATTCACTGCTGTTGTAGATCCTGCGGATCCTGCCTCTTTTGCTACATTGTCGCCGCTTAAATCTATGTTGTTTGCTTTTAGTCTACTATTGATGCTATGTAGCCTTCTGCCGATGTTATGTCAGCTGATGTTATGTAGTCTTCTGTTGTGTTTCCACTTCCACATTTCCTCTCGGCTCCCCCGGATTCGGTCTTCGCTTTGGTTTTGCTCATGTTGCGACCCATGCCGACGCCACTTGTTCGGCCTTTCAACCCAAATTTACCATCGCCGAAGGTCGATCTCCCCCGGTAGGAAGCGCTCCCGTGCAAGTCCTTGGTGGCTGTGGTTGGCCGCCTCTTCCTTGGTGATACATGCTTGTAGTCACCCCCTGCCGGTTCACAGCAACCCTGCCTTGAGCTACGTGTTAGCTTTACAACACTATTCAAATGCAGCAAGCATCCTTCTTATGACTTCCAGAGCAACCGACCAGGCATACCAGGCCTCCCCAACGATTGCTGCTTCCAACAATGTCTTCACCAAAACTTAACATCCTTTGTTGGAACGTGCGGGGCCTCAACAACCAGGCCAAGAAATCGCTTGTCCAGGAGACCCTTCTTTCCACAACGTGCCATCTTGTTTGCCTTCAGGAAACCAAACTCGCAATGGTAGACCAAAGCCTTGCTTGCTCCCTAGGGGGATACAACCTGCGAAACTTCGCCCAAAACCCAGCGGAGGGTACGAGGGGTGGAATTCTCCTTCTCTGGAACAACGAGTACGTTGAGGTAGCCGACGTTCTCAACTCGGTCTTTAGCCTGACGGCGACAGTGTTCCTAAAAGAGTGCAATTCGTCCTTTCGCCTCACGATAGTTTACAGGCCATCCCAAAGCAACAACAAGGTGGCATTCCTTCAAGAAATTGCCTCCTTAATACCAACCACCGGTACCAACTGGCTGGTCTTAGGAGATTTCAACCTCATCTACCGTGCGCAAGACAAAAATAATTTCAACATCAACCCATGTCGCATGGTGCATTTCCGCAACACACTCAACGCTTGCGAGCTAAAAGAAATTCACCTCCAAAACAGAAAGTTCACTTGGAGCAGCGAACGTCAAAGACCCACCTTGGTTAGGCTGGACAGAGTCTTCTCTAATGAAGGCTGGGACACCCTTTTCAACAACCACGTTCTTCAGGCGCTATCTTCTTCGATCTCCGACCACTGCCCCCTTCTCCTCTCAAACATCTTTGGACCCGCTCGCCCCAAAACTTTCCGCTTCGAAAACTTCTGGATCAAGATGCTAGGTTTCTTTGAGATGGTCAAAAACGCCTGGCTAGCACCCTACACGCACACAGAACCCATGCATAGACCGCATCACAAGTTAGCGTCCACGGCGTCCGCTCTTAAATCGTGGAGCTCTTCCCTCTTCCCACGGCCAAAACTCTTTCTCCACATGGCCTTAGAGCTTATCCTCCGGCTCAACGTGGCCCAAGAGTGCAGGGACTTGTCATCGCCTGAATTGTTCTTGAGGGCCAACCTGTCTCACAGTGATTGAGCGAACCAGGAAATACCAATGTTCTCGGATCACCAACCTCAGAGAAAGTGACGCAAACACAAAATTCTTCCATATTAAAGCAAACGGTCGTAAAAGGGAAAACTACATCCAAAAACTTCAAAATGGTCGGGGCTGGGGGATCTCGCACTCAGAGAAAGAAGACATCATTCGAAAGCATTTCCAAGAAATGCTGGCCAGGCCTGCTCCGCGTGATACGGACTTCAACTGGGAGGCTCTGCACCCCCTGGCACTAGATCTGCACAATCTGCAGGACGCTTTCACGGAATCTGAAGTGTGCCTCGCTCTAGACCAACTGCCGGGAGACAAAGCACCAAGGCCGGAAGGTTTCTCAACAAACTTCTACAAATCTTGCTGGTCAATCATTAAAGAAGATATTATGACAGTTTTCTTTAGCTTCCACTCCCTCCGCATGTCGCACTTTCACCTTCTCAATATAGCAAATATTGTGCTGATCCCAAAAAAGGAGGGAGCCGTCAAAGTTCAAGACTACAGACCTATCAGCTTCATTCATGGGATCGGCAAGTGGATCACTAAAACGCTAGCACGATGGTTGGCGCCGTTTCTCAATAGCTTGGTCTCGCGAGCTCAGAGCACCTTCATCAAGACAAGAAGCATTCATGACAACTTCCTCTACGTCCACAATTTGATTACAAGACTACACCGCTCCAAAACCCTCTCGCTCTTTCTCAAGTTAGACATAGCCAAAGCCTTCGATTCGGTCCGATGGGACTACCTTCTGGATCTGCTGCACAAGAGAGGTTTTCCCCTGAGATGGACAAACTGGGTGGCAGCCCTTTTAAGGTCCGCCTCGTCGAAAGTCCTTCTCAACGGCATCCCTGGAAATGCAATTATCCACTGGAGAAGGCTGCGACAAGGAGATCCCCTTTCACCCTTCCTCTTCATCTTGGCCATTGACCCCATCCAAAGTCTCCTTGAGACGGCTACGGACTTGGGATTTCTTGCCCCCTGCGCGATCGTCTTGCCACAATCAGAACCTCCATCTGCGCGGATGGTGCAGCAATCTTCATCAATCCTAACCCAAGTGAAAATTTCATTACCACTCAGATAATCCTCAACTTCGGGAAGGCCACCGGACTTCACACCAATTTCCAGAAAAGCACAGTGCTCCCCATCAGCTGTGACCACTTAGACCTTACCTCGGTCCTCCACAATTGCCCGGCTATCCAATCAAACTTCCCAATCAAGTATCTGGGACTCCCGCTCACCTTCAGAAGGCTCAGCAGAGTGGACTTTCAACCGCTTCTCGACAAGGTGGCGGAAAGGTTAGCAGGCTGGCAGGGGCGTCTCCTATCTTTGGCAGGGAGGGCCACCTTAGTAAAATCAGTCCTCACCTCGATACCAATCTACTTCCTCATAGTTTTCAACATCCCTAAAGTGATTCTCCATTCCATAGACAAATTGAGGCGACGTTTCCTCTGGGCTGGTCATGACAATTTATCGGGTGCTAAGTGCAAAATCAACTGGGACGGAGTGTGTCGTCCAGCCCATCTTGGCGGTTTAGGCATCCTTAGTCTACTGCAATTCTCCTCGGTAATAAGACTACGCTGGCTCTGGCAAGAATGGCAGAACTCAACTAAACCATGGGTCGGTATAGAAATCCCTTGTCACGACTCAGATCGAAACCTTTTTGCGGCAGCAACTAGGATCTCTCTCGGAGATGGAAAAACAGCTAAATTCTGGTTTTCGGCATGGTTATTCGGAGAGACCCCCAAAGACATAGCCCCCACGATCTTCGCTTCTTCTATTCGCAAAAAATAGACCGTGTTCTCGGCCTTGCAGAATGAACGGTGGGTGCAAGACATCAACCTCAGGACTGGATTCTCAGCCCTACACATCGATCAATATGTACGCCTATGGACCAAAATCAACCAAATTCATCTGACTCAGGGCACCCCTGACGTGATTTCTTGGAAACAAAGTCAGAACGGAACCTATTCTTCAAGATCAGCCTACGCTCTACATTTCTTGAGTTCCATAGTGACCAACTTCAAACCTTTAATATGGCAAACCCAAGCCCCTCCAAAAGGGAAACTTTTTACTTGGTTAGCTATTCAAAATAAACTTTGGACTTTAGACAGGCTCGATGCAAGGGGGTGGCCAAACCAACGATTTTGTCCCCACTACAGACACACCCCGGAATCAGCCTTGCACCTCTTTGCACAATGCCGATTCTCTGGTCGCATTTGGAAGCTCATGACGGACTGGACAGGAATTGAAAGCCTACAACCCTCCACTTGACCCCCTTGCACGAACATTCTAAACTGGTGGTCCAACATGGAAACGGTGACAGGTTCCCTCAGGAAGACCAGGTCGATGACCATGATCTTAATTTCATGGGAGCTTTGGAAGGAGCGAAATGCGATAATCTTCAACAATACAGCAACAGAGCCCATAGATTTCTTAGCTAAGATCAAGGCGGAGAAAAGAGTTTGGTTCCTTGCGGGGGCTAAATCTTTGAAGTTTTTCAGTTCTTTGTAATTAAAGCTTTGTTTTATTAAACTCTGTCTTCGTGCGGTTTCGTTCCGCTTCTTCTCTATACAAACCACTACTTTTTTTGGGGGGTTCAGCACAAACTATTATTTCAATAGCACTGTGTGACAGAGAACATGATTCTCACGATTTTTTATAGCTTTAGTTGCTCCTTCTGCGTAACCAGGAAAAAACTATTAGGAATCGCACAATGGCCTTTAGATTTACACATATGTTTTCGTTGTGCTTCACCTTCGGTTCCTTCCAATACTCAAAACGTAACGAATTCACCCTTAAAAAAATTCACTGAAGCGATCAGTTTACGAACCTCACGAAAAAACAACAAACACGCAAAAAAGAGGATCTCTACGGAACTGTAGACAGTCATATCCGCGCCAACTGGGGCGGGTTCACTTCTAGTAGAGAGGAAGAGGGAAGAAGCTTAGAAAGGATCGTCGGATCACAGTCAGCCTCAACTCTCAAGCACAGTTCGCCACCCAATAGGTGCACGCTGCCGAGCCCCGACCGAGACGACATTGCTACGGTTCTGTTGCGACGTTGGTCGTTGCACCACCGCTCCGAGCAACACGCGCATGAACCCTACGGCTCTGTTGTGCCCCCGGCGCAGTCTTGGAGGTGAATGGAGTTGGCGAGGAAGGGGAGCAGACGAGTGAGAAAACCCACTGGTGGTCTACAGCGCCCGGATCGGTGGGGACAGCAAGGTTTAGTGCTAGTCGTCGCCCTCGCGCTACCCACCTCCCCGTCGTTGCCAGTGACGCCCGCCTCCTGCCCTTCTCACCGCCGATGTGGCCGCCAGTCGGCCTAAACCGATTCGTCGGTGGCGGGAGGGGGCGACGAAGATAATAGGGAAGGAGAGGGGAGACGAAAGAGGGGTGTCTGCGTAGCTGTGGGTGCCACGACATATAAGAAGCTCCACGACGGTGCCAACGTCGTTGGGGGAGGAAGAGAGGAGATCACGACAACGACCGCGTGGGGCTCGCCCGGCTCCTTTTCACAGCCGGCGTCGCCATCACCAACCACCGAAGCACCTGTCACCTTCATCCCCTTCCCCTCCATAATCGACCATCGTAGCCCCTGCCGATGGGATGGATGGCTCGGCGGCGGCGCGGATGACGCTTGCGACAAAGTAGAGTAGGCGAAGGAGGAGGCCGGCACGAGGGCGGCTCACCGGCGATGCCAGCGAAGTCGGGGGTGGAGACAAAGAGGAGACTGAGAGGGGAAGAAGATGGCGGCTCACCAGCGGCGCCAGCGACGTCGGGGACGGAGAGAAAGAGGGGACAGAGGGGAAGAAGAAGGCGGCGTGGAGGCCTAAGGCTGGTCCCAATGCTCCACCTTGGCAAGTTTCTTAAGGCTGCCACATAGGCAAAAGTCTGATGTGGCACTGTAATTAAGGAAGAGAGAGAGCAGACTGGTATCTTATTTAGATACCACTCATACACAGTATCCTAGGTAGAAATACTAGTAAATACTCTATATCAAAGGCCTAGAATACCATGCATTGGGAAGGTGGTATCTAAATGCTTTTTATGCAATAAGAAACTGTAGTAAGAAATCACCCATTGGGACCAGCCTAAGGTGGCTTCAGGTTTGCTTCGGTGGAGCTGTTGCCTTCAATGGATCTGGACTGTTGATTTACTATCCCTACGATCTGACGGCTTGCCAACTGCCCAATTGCTTGGGCAGGAGGCCCAACAACCGCTGACGCGGCCCAACTACCGGCTAGCCGAGCGGGAGCTTCCGTGCACAGCGTTTTTGCGCGGACGGACGGAACGGCAACAGGCGAGGCAGGACTAAACGTATGGCGGCTCTCTGACTTCGCCATTCCTTGCGAGTTTAGATAAGGAATAGATTATCGATTCATACAGGAGGATTGGATTATAATTTAAGATGCAGAGAAGCACTGTTCGTACGTGTGCCTTGCTGGCATTGCATTATTGTACATTTATACTGGTCGCACGTTACATTATGCTATTTGTAGCATCGAATAAACTACTGAGCGACCGGTGGTTGGCTGGGAATTAGGCAGGATCCGGCAGGATCACCCCGGATGGAATAAGTTACTATTATCCGGAGATCTCTCTGATCACAACGCCCCCAATAATAATAAAAATGCGTCTCGTCTTTGAAGCTATCCCATGCACGCATACATCTCATATCCTGAATTCTGATGCGTCGATCGACCGGCAACTTGTGCAAATTGCTCGTGGCGTGGTGGTCCTGATCCCTTAATTTGATACTTGATATGAAGAAATCGCTCGTGATGACAGCCTTGCCGCCGCTTTACTACTGATTGCATGGGGCGGGCGGGCAGGCAGGCAACTGCTTCAAAGATTTGGCATACCATGCTTGTCATTTTACGCTTTTTCTCAGCTTTTTTTTGGGGGGCATACAGGCGGGACGGGACTCTGGGCGTCCAAACGAGCCGTTTTGTCCTTTCATTTCATGGTACTTTTGTGCCAATGATATTCCGTGCTTTGTTAGGTGTTGAGACGTGACTCATATATTAACCTACGAGCACTTAAAAGTGTGTTACAAGAATACCTAGATGAATTTTAATAGGATTAGAACTCGTATATCTTTTTAGAAGAGAACTATAAGCACTATATAAAATCATGAGGATGTTTATGGAGAACTTAAGCCACAAATTAACTCATCTAAAACGAAGATACGCGCGAGAGGATTAGAGATTAGCTTATTCTTTAGTATTAGATTATTGTATAGATAAAAAATCCGAGGGTCCTAAAAGCTCGAGAGGGTTGTGAGGGAGCTACAATCATTTGTACACTTTTAAGTTTGCGTTTAAGGAATTTGCAGTCGGTTTCGCCAGATATCTCTCTCATTGTGATTATTTCGTCACTGTTATTTGATTTTTTTTATGAGGTTCATCTATATCGTGTACGCTCATACCGTCTCTTGTAACTTTAATTCGATCTGAGGCTACTGTGTATAAAGATAGACACCAGAATACTATTATTAGCCTTTCAGGATTTTATACTCGTTTGCTTGCGCTAGCGCCACTGAAATAAGATTACCCCACCACTCGCGTTGGCCCAGCGAATTTAGTAGGGAACTTCCCGTGCTTTCGAGGACGGGAAGAGATTTTGAGCCGTTGGATTGAGTAGAATTAAGTGAACTATGGTAGTTGAAAATATGTGGTGGTATCTTCTCTCTACATGATTACTATGTTTTGATTCCCGCCAACCACGAGTTAAGCTGGTTATTAGTGAGGATTTCTAAAGTAATTTTCCACGAAGAGAGGAAGATAAGGAGGAAAAAAGTTATACTTTGTCGGTGTTTATTGTAGGCGAAATATATGTTATACCTGTTTCAATCCAACGAACTGGATGAATCCATTAGCCATCAAGCATCATCACAAGCACGAAGGTGTTTTGTTTCAGCTTCAAATTCTCGAGTCTTGTTCCACATGCGGAGTTTAACTCAGCCTGCTCGGCCTAGCGGGGCCCATTAAAACCAGCCGGGACGGAGGAAATACCGTGGGGCCTGGACTTGTAGTTTCGTATTCCACTGAAACACTTGTCTAATCCAGTAATCCCTTCACCCACTCCACCGCTCCTCCCCACCCGCGAGTCCGGAGGGAGGAATAGATCACTCATCAGTCATCGCTTCCTTCCTGGTGCTCTTCCATTGCTCCAGGTACGGTTGCCCACCCGCCTCGTCCCATCTCCGGCTAGAATTCCTTGCGATGCGGTGGTTTTTCCTCGGATTGTTGTCGGATCGAGTCTCGGATCGGTCCGTCGAATCGTCGTCTCGGCTGCGATCGAGGTGGTCTGATTAGGATTAGGTTCCTCGTAGGCTCTGTGAATTTAGGATGGTTAAACGAAAAGGTAAAGGATTTTGGTCTTAGTCCTGCAGGATTACTGCTTAGGGAGATCACAAATAGTAATGGGGTGACGAGCAACCTGTTTAGATTGTGTTCACCTCACCTGGGTTTTGACCTGCTTCTGTAGAGCTACAGTAGCCCCTGCTATGCCTCTGAGTGAGATGTTCTTATCATCAGGTGGTGCCTTCATGTTTTTGCAGGAGGATGTGTCTGTGAAAAGTTCATTTTGAGGAAAGCTTGACCATAATGGCATTAGCTTCTGCCAGCGCGATGTTCCCCCCCACGAACCCTTCACATAAACTCTGGGAGGACCCATCATTCTTCAGGTGGAGAAAGCGGGAGGCGCATGTGCCGTTGCGCTCACATGATACGCTCGAAGGTACATTACAGGACTAAATCGCTATGTCTTTAGCAGATCTAGAAATAAGTCTTGTGAGGGTAATATTTATAATGATTTCAGCCTGTTTGATTAAATTGCTTTCTTTTCTCTCTTGTCAATAGGAGCCCTGAAGTATTGGCATGAACGGAGGAATGTGAACTATCTTAATTCTGACTCTGCTGTCTGGAATGATGACGCTGTTCACAGTGCTTTGGAAAGTGCTGCGTTTTGGTCCAAGGGTTTACCATATGTCCAATCTCTAAGTGGATATTGGAAATTCCTTTTGGCCCCTTCACCAGAAAGCGTTCCGGAGAAATTCTACGATACTCATTTCAATGATTCAAAATGGGAGGCTTTGCCAGGCACGTTGCTACAACTTTGCATGCTTTTCCAACACACGTCTAGTTGAGATAGTGCTTATTGTTCAGTAAATTAGTGTTCAGTTTTCACTTGTTTGGTGTCAGCTGTTATTTAGTCTCATTACAAATTTTTTAGGTTTTGATGCTTTAAACTTCAATAAGAAATATCATCTTCTTTTTCATATCGTTTGAAATTTATTCTCAAATGAACGTAAACTTGGTTGCAGTTCCCTCAAATTGGCAAATGCATGGGTTTGACCGTCCGATCTACACAAATGTCACTTATCCTTTCCCCATGAACCCACCATTTGTGCCTACTGAAAATCCCACAGGTTGTTATAGGACGGTTTTTTACATCCCAAAAGAGTGGAAAGGTATGTTGTGTGCTTATTATCTGGTTATTATTCTTCTGTTCTTCTGCACAACAAGTCATGAAACCTTGTTTTCTTTCTCATGGAATCAAAATCCTGTATTGAAATCCAGGTCCTCCTCTATGTTGTGAATCTTTCGATTGCATTGCAACTAGCATAGATAACCTTTATACTGAGAAGATTTTCAGATAAAGTGATGATATCTTCAAGGAATTTAGTTTTGCTTATGCCAATTGTGATGAGAATTACATGGTTCATTAAATCAAAGATTTGTTTGTGCCAACAACGCCGAGAAAAGATGTCAAAGATAACTGGTTCATTAAATTGAAACGAAAATGCTAACAGTGACATCCTTGTTGTCATGTTTTTTCTGTCTAGGGTTTCCCAAATTTTAATGTGCAATGCTTGAAGAGTTTATTACTGGGTATAGTTATTGCCTATCTCCTTATAAACGCATATCTGATTTGCTTATGGAGCACATGTTTTTCATAACCTTTTTATTTTGATATGCCTATGCTGTCTACTGATGCTTATTATGGCATGTTCTAAACTTTTCTTCTTCTTTGACATGTATAATATTGTTGCCCCTAATATTCACATGGATGCAGCACTTACTGTTGCCCCCTAATATCCCCATGCTATTTCAAACAATTCTGAGCTGATTGTGATAGGTCGGAGGATCTTGCTGCACTTTGAAGCTGTTGATTCAGCGTTTCTTGCTTGGGTCAACGGGGTACCGATTGGGTACAGGTATGACACAAATAAATGCATCGTATTATTTATTTATTGCTTGTATACTCTGAATCTCTGAAAATGTATACAATGATTTATAACGTGAATATCATTGACAGTAAACTAATTCCCTGTTCATGTGTGTACTGCCAATGGATCCTTCGAAGTCTGTTATCTGTTATGGTTATCTGAGTATCTAACTCTTAAACTTTTGCATGTGCTCCTTAAAAAAATTCTTATGTAGCAAAGTGGAGTACATGATAGTTTTGGTAGCATGACCTGTTGTCATGTTATGATCCATGAATGTATGTTTCTTTTTGTACATATATGTCTCTTCACTGATTTAATTTTGAGTTAACATCTTTGGCATCAGCAAATATTTTTAATTTGCGAGAAGTCTGGATTCCTCCCGTTCTTCTACTTGTATTTTCCTGTTGTGAACTGTTATCATCTATACGAAATCATTGTTTGCTTTGCAAAGTTGTAAACAAGGAGTTCAGCAAACGAGGGCTTACATTTTTTCCCTTTTATTTAGGTGAGCTGGCTACCAGCTTTGTTGTATTGTTTTTGAGTTTACGATGAACCAAAGTTTGACTTTGTATCACTCAGCAAATGTAGCATATATATGGGCTATGGAGTGCTAGTCTGCTAGGCAATAGAATGTTCAAATTCTTTAGATCGCCTGTGAGAGAAGAATATCCTTGAAGTATTTGAATTGCGCATACCATCTTATTACGATGCTCATAACTGACTCATACCTAGTTAATTAGTCATTCATTTGCGCAAAAAATTTTTTTTGCTGGTTATCTACTGGAACTTGTTATTTTCTCATTTAGAAAATAACCTGTTCGTTTGATGTGTTAATGCAGCCAGGACAGCAGGCTTCCTGCTGAATTTGAAATCACTGATTGCTGCCATCCTTGTGATTCAGACAAGGAAAATGTTCTTGCTGTTCAAGTCATGAGGTGGAGTGATGGTTCTTATCTTGAAGATCAGGACCATTGGTGGTTGTCTGGTATTCACAGGGATGTGCTACTACTATCAAAGCCACAGGTTACTTCTTGAGTTTTACTCACATTGCTCGGTTGGTGGAGGGTGTTGTGGAACACCCCACCCACCTGGGCTTGAACCCGAGTGCCTACCTTCTTGCTAAAGTGAATGCCAAAGCTCCTGGACAATTTTTTTATAAAAAGTTTTACCCACATGATATTGAATGAATACCTGGCTGTTATTTTGCAATATTTACAAAAATCTAGGCAATCCTTAAGCTTCAGAGCTTCAATTTTTTTTAAAAAATATGACAGGGTTTGAACACTTGAATAAGGTACCTCATGTCATGAATGAGTGGAATAATTCACCAATCTATTGCGGGTGTCATTGCTGACCAGCAATGCTCACGCTGTTTGCTATGAATGCTCATGATGTCAGCTATGTCCAGACAACCAAGATAGGAATAGCTTTTTTATGCTTACATTCTCAAGATGTGAAATGTCAGCTGAGAGCTTTTTATCTACTAGCCGATTGCCCGTGTGTTACAACGGATCCCAAATAAACATATCCTGCCAGTTCTAAACTTGGAAAATCAATGTGCACTGTTAATTATATCTAAATCTGAAAATTGCATACATAATTTGTATCTTATCTCCAAGTCATAGAAAATCTTAGCACAAGCCACATTCGTGGAGGATCTAATCAAGCATCATACACATGCATGCACTAATCCATCCACAAAAGATCCCACGAACTCAATTTTTTGAGGGAATGTAGGGGACAACCACCATCATCACCAAGTCCTTTTATAGAAGTAAAGATGTTAGTGTTTACCAGATTCTTAGTGACACAATATAGCAAGTTAGCAACTACATTAGCATTAGTTTACTGTTATGTGCTTGCCCCCCACTCTAGGCAGAACTTACGGCATACATTGTTTTAGTGAAAAAAATGGATCTGTTAACTTGTTGAGATTGATTGAATTCAGAAATTCAAGAAAGCAAAGTTTGGAGGGGGTGAGGGAAGAAGAGAGTAATATACTAATATGCTAGTTATTCCACTGGCATCAAACTGGTAGTAGGTCATATTTTTAGCCTGAACCATAGTTTTTTTAAGATGAACCTTTTTCTCTCAGCCAACAACTACATGTTGATCGTGAAACTATGGACATGTACACTGCATTGGCATTTTTAGTTCGTTTTATTTGTTTTCCTTCTTGAAGAGATTACCTATGATCCATGTAATTCTTGGTTAGTGAGTGCTAAATTTTTCTTTGCAGATCTTTATTACAGATTACTTTTTCAAAGCAACCTTGGATGAGAACTTCTGTGTAGCTGATATTGAGGTAATTGTGCTAGCCATCTTTGAAGGGTTATACACTTATGTTACATGATAAAGCAAATGCTGGTGAACAGGGGAATTCTGATGTGGTGTTATCATACATTTATTCTGATGTTGTTCTGTGGTTCGTTTCACTTCTAATGTTGTTCTATGTGTTAGGTTGAGGTGGAATTTGATTCACACAAGCAAGACCGGGAGCATATTTCAACTTTGTCTATTGAAGCAGCATTGTATGATAATTCTGGACTATCTGGTGGTTTAAATTCTGATCTGTCAACTGCTAATGTGGTCAATTTGAAGCCAAAACCAGAAGCAAAACCAAGCCCTTTTTATGGTTTTCCTGGTTTTATTCTTGGTGGGAAAATAGAAAATCCAAAACTTTGGTCTAGTGAACATGTAAGAGACCTAATCCAAGGGAAATTCTATTGCCAAATGTTAGTATTGCAATTCAACTGTTTAAAGCTGTCTTTTAACTACATTTCCTTTTCCAACAGCCCAACTTATACACCCTTGTTGTTCTCCTTAAAGATGCCAATGGGAAGCTCATCGAGTGTGAATCATGCCAAGTAGGAATTCGTAATGTGGTCCTGGCACACAAGCAGATGCTTGTCAATGGATGTCCTGTTGTAATAAGAGGTGTCAACAGACATGAGCATCATCCACGTGTTGGAAAGACAAATTTAGAAGCATGCATGATCAAGGTCACTCTTCCTCTGTCAATCATATCTAAAGGCATTTTTATTGTGCCATCTCTTCAGTTTAGTTTCTTAAGTCTGCAGCTTCAAGTCTTTACTATCTATTTGTGACAGGATCTGGTTTTGATGAGACAAAACAACATCAATGCTGTTAGAAACAGCCATTACCCGCAACATCCAAGGTGGTATGAGTTATGCGACATTTTTGGTGTTTATGTAATAGATGAAGCCAACATAGAGACACATGGCTTTGATGAATCTAGCCATTTCAAACATCCTACACTAGAACCCATCTGGGCAAATGCTATGCTTGATCGTGTCATTGGCATGGTGGAGAGAGACAAGAATCATGCATGCATTATTGTTTGGTCTCTGGGAAATGAATCTTCATATGGACCTAATCACTCTGCCATGTCTGGTAAAACATTAATCCCTGTGACAGTTTAGTTCTTGCTGTTTTTATCTCATCTAATGGATCACATTCTTGTAGGGTGGGTTCGTGGAAGGGACCCGACAAGGCTCATCCATTATGAAGGAGGTGGTCATGGTTCCAGAGGCAGAACATCATCCACAGATATTGTATGCCCCATGTACATGCGCGTCTGGGATATTCTTAAGATAGCAAAAGACCCATCTGAAAATAGGCCCCTCATTCTTTGCGAGTATGCTAACTGTGGCTTCACATGTTAACTCAATTCCCTTTTGTCTGTATTCAATTATCAGAAAGGTTAAATAATTTTTTTCCCTTTTCTTTTCAAGATATTCACATGCTATGGGAAACAGTAATGGAAATATTGATGCGTATTGGATGGCCATAGACAACACTCTGGGACTCCAAGGGGGTTTTATATGGGACTGGGCCGATCAGGTTATGAGCTATTTACTTTCATCCCATCCTTTACCTTCTTTTTTAATGCAGTACAGCATGCCATGTCAAAAAACGGTTTGCATATTTATAGATGACTTTTGCATGTCTAAGGCATTCGTATGTGACTCACTAGGTGGATCAGGTTAGGGCCTGTTTCTTTGATTATTGGACAAAATAGAAAAAAAGACCAATGCAAACTGACACTCTTTAACTTTTGTTACATAGAGGTTGTAGAAACTTTTGCCATAGTACAAATCTATGTCAAGCTAACCTAGAACATCGATACACAAAAGTGAAATGCTAAAATGGATCATCAATCCTATTTCTTTCTGTTATAATTGCATAAGTTCCTTTCTCAATTCAATTCTTTTCCATTTTTCAATTCAGAGTTTACTAAAGGAGGATGCTGATGGATCTAAATTTTGGGCATATGGTGGTGACTTTGGAGACACTCCAAATGACTCAAATTTTTGCCTTAATGGTATTGTATGGCCTGATCGGACAATTCACCTAGCTGTTCATGGTAACTGCAAATACTAGTTGCTCGAGGGATTTTTTTTGCTGTTTCGTGTATACTTTAAATTCTAATAATCTGGAAACAAACTATTTGTATATTAATTTGTTAAACCATATATTTTTGCCTCCCAAGCCGCTAGATGTCAAACCTAATTGTAATTGACCGAATTGATTCTGGTTGCAGAAGTTAAATACCTTTACCAGCCTATCAAAATATCATTGTTGGATGACATGCTTAAGGTAACCTCTGATCGGTATGCATTAAGCTTTTTCCTTATATGCCTACTGGACCTAATATATCTGTTATTATCACGCAGATTGAAAATGTACAATTTTTTGAGACAACAGAAGCTTTGGAGTTCAATTGGGTTCTTCATGGAGATGGTTGTGTCTTGGGCTCTGGTTCACTCAATGTTCCAACCCTAGCACCACAAAGTAGCCATCTTATCAACATGGAATCATCACCTTGGTTTACTCTTTGGAGTACTTGTGTAGTAAAAGAAATATTTTTGTCTATAAATGTGAAACTGAGGTACCAAACACGATGGGCTAAAGACGGTCATATCTTGGCGTCAGCACAACTTTGTTTACCTCAGAAAAATGGCTTTGTCCCTCATGTATGTTTCCTCCGCTTGATCCTGTTCACTCCTGTTTCTTCTGAATTGTCTTACAGCTTGCTACTATGTTCAGGTGATAGCATTGTCCAGGAGCCCTTTGGTATCTGAACGTGTTGGTGACAGTGTAATCATTAGCAAGAATAACGCCTGGCAAATCAAAATAAACAGTCAACTGGGAACAGTTGACAGTTGGAAGGTAAGTAGAAAGTTCATGGTGGAGTAAAAAGGAGTTTCCTTTGCTCTACCTTTGTGTTTGCATATTTGGTTTGTCCATCCTTAATGTAGGAGACAATTACCAAAAGAATATAGGAATAACTAACCCAGGCAAGGGTTCAAAACCAGAAAATGAGGGGTTCTTCGGTTATTCTAAACAGATAAGAGGTGTAAATCAAGTAGCTTGTTTAATTCATAGTTGTAATATGCACTTTTGGTATTTAAAAAAGGTGTTTGGTTCATCTCCACGGTTTGTGATGCCCATATTCTTACACCACATATGTTGGTTTAGAAAATTGTATCAGCCTGAATAGCAACTGACTTTGCACAGTAAAGTTGCCACTTATGAGCACCATTCGTGATTAGGGATGAAAACGGATCGGATAGTTTCCGACCGATCCAGATGGAAATGGATTCGGATTGTCTCGGATCGGATTTTTCTCAGATAATTTTCGAATCGGAAACGAATTCGGATTTTTTTTTGTCGGAAACGAAAATGAATACGGTAAGCATGCTATCCGGTGGATACGGATACGGATTATCCGGATAAGACCAAGTCCGGATATCCGGATTTCAGCCCAAAAGAGAAGAGGGGATTTTAATTGATTTCCGAATTTCAGAAAATGAAACAAATCAAATGGCCTTTTAGAAAATAGCAAATAGAGTTCAAAAATTCTAGAAAAAATCACATAAATTTCTTGAATTATTTTGAACTTAATAAAATTAATTCAAGTTAAAGTTGGTTTTATTTTTGCACATAAATTATTTTAAATTTCTGAAAAATAGGAAAAACCTTTTAAAATCCAGAAAATTCAAGAAATTATTTTTTAATTTTTCACTTTAAATCCAATAAAATTCCGAAATCTCAATAAATTTTATTTTTGACATTAAAAACTAGGAAATTAAATAATTGACTTTATTTTTTTCGTTTTTAACCAAGAAAACTCTTTTAAATCTCAGAAAATCCAATAAAATAATAACTTTATTAATTTTACTTTTGGTAATATACTTTGGGATGTTAAAGTCATTTGCGTATAAATTAACCATTCAGCCTGATCAATTTGGTGTGAACTAAGTTTTATGTATGTGATTAACAAAGTGTGAATGTGTGATGACTTGTGACTTTGTGAGTTATGACTTGTGAGCTAAATATGGTAAACTAAATGTTATGTTTGTGATGAACTAGTTAATACAGCTTGTTAGTGCCAATGTTATGTGTGGTTGCCGAAAATATGAACAATTCATGAATGTTTGCATCACATAAACTAGTTATATATTTTCATTAATTTCTGGCATACAATTTAAGGGGTTTTCATGTTCCGAAAAATATCCGCGACCGTATTCGTTTCAATTCGTATTCGCTCCGTATTCGTATCCGAGGTATTCGTATTCGTATCCGGAAAAAAATTTGAAAACAAATATGACAGAGCCATTATCCGTCCGTATTCGATCCGTTTTCACCCCTATTCGTGATTAGGTTCCAGATTTTATGGGCGATATGAAAGAGCGTAGAAATATCTAGTTGTGATTTGTGATCGGGCTCTTCGCTTGATGATTTTTATATTTATGCCTGTCACTATAAACTTCTGCCATGAGATATCCTTACTATGTACTTGTGTTCTAAATTATGCAAACTGTTTGTACTCCATTTCCCTTTATGCTTTGATGGTTTGATTTTAATATGCAATACCTGCAGTTGTTTGGAATTGGATGTTCATTTTCTATGTGAACTGAAAAAACTGCAGACGAGCTCTTCCATCGGTAGCTATCACGTAGCCATTACTCTGAAACTCAGCCAACTTTTGGAATTTGATCCAAATTTTTTTTAAATAAATGTTGCTACTTTTAATTCATTTATCTAAATCTTGAACTCATGAGACTTGTGTGAACAACAGGTCAACAACATTGAACTTATGTGTAAGGGAATATTTCCCTGCTTTTGGCGCGCACCAACCGACAATGACAAAGGAGGAGACATCTTCACCAAGTCGTATGCTTCAAGATGGAGAGAAGCTTTCCTCGATAACATATCATTCTGCAGCAGTCAGTTTTCGTTGAAGGAATTGGCAGACCATACCGTAGAGGTTTCTACCGTGTATTATGGTCTTCCGGGGCACTTGGCAAGACCTGACGATGCCGCTCTTTCAGAAGCTTCTGAGTCCGTACTTTTCAGGGTCCATATGCGCTGCCGGATATACGAGTCAGGCGACATGATTCTTGAATACGAGGTAAACCCCAAGAACGATCTTCCTCCCCTTCCGCGGGTCGGCATAGTGTTCAATGCAGAGAAGTCCTTGAACCGTGTGACATGGTACGGAAGGGGACCGTTCGAATGCTACCCCGACCGCAAAGCCGCCGCGCATGTTGGCGTATATGGAAGCAGCGTCGAGGATCTTCATGTGCCCTACATTGCTCCAGTCGAATGCGGCGGCCGGGCAGACGTCAGATGGGTGGCACTTCAGAACGGCGACGGGTTCGGCCTCTTCGCTTCGGTCTACGGTGAATCCCCACCGATGCAGATGAGTGCTAGCTACTACGGCTCTGCAGAGCTTGACAGGGCAACCCATAACCACAAGCTAGTCAAGGGAGACGACATCGAGGTTCGTTTACCTTTGCATTTGAGTTGTTCATCTCGAGCTCCATGTTCAGATGTTGTGAAAGTTAACATTGGAGACTCATGCTAAAATGGTTTGTGTTGCATTGCAGGTGCATCTTGATCACAAGCACATGGGGTTGGGCGGGGACGACAGCTGGTCGCCTTGCGTGCATGAGCAGTACCTGCTGCCGCCGACTCGCTACGCCTTCTCGGTGAGGCTGTGCCCTGTGCAACCGTCGTCGTCGTGCCATGACATCTACCGGTCTCAGCTCCCCCGCTGATCTGATCATCTGATGTAGTGATGTGCCGTGTCAGGCGGAGGTGGCTAGAGAGAGCGACCGAGTTGAGTGATCTAGATGTAGATGTGGCTATTTTCAAGAATAATCACTGAATTGCCTTACCTTAAATACTACTGCTTTTTTTAAAAGAATTACATAATTGTTGGTGGGGCCAGGCCCTTGGCCCAATGAAGCACCGTCCATGGTCAGGTTGTTGTCAACTGGGAAATAAGGAAGTGAGGTTGAGTGCTGCTCTACTTTTCAATAAAATGTGTACTTCTCTTGTTTCCAAAAATAAAAATGTGTACTTCTGCATCTGCTGGGCAGAATCGGTCATTTAAACGAAGATATTGGTGGTTGTTCGTGGTGCATATGGATGTGGTACTCGGATCGGTGGATATACTTTGGTGATTTGGCACGTTTTGGATTTGTAGTAGCCAAAGTAGCTACGTTCGTACGCATTTAAAAAAATCGGTGGAGTGCATAGTGCTGAATAGCGATCGCTACCTGCTAAATAGTGCTGAGCTACAGTGCAAAACAGTGCCGGGCGTGATGCGCTCCGGGAGCGCGTTAGCTGTGCTGTGGCGGTCATCATCTGTCTGGTACTTTGGTTGGTCTTACCGGTAGTTTCAGATAGGGAGTGACGCAACACGCCACCCATCAATCATTCCCGCCCAGAGCGCTCTCCTCGCGGCGGCGGCCGCCGTTGCCATCGCTACCGCCATCTTCCTCCTCCCTCCCGCCTCCCACCTCTCATGTACGGACGCTCCTCCTCTCTCCCACTTCTACTAAACGTACTCCATTATTTACAGTAGGCGCCATTTTCTCGCAGTGCAAGCTCAATCTGTTGTCTCTGCCTCTGCACCCCCACACCACCACACACACACACACAGGGACACCGTGGGGCCGCTTCGCCGACATGGTACTGACCAACGCCACCATCTACACCGTCGACCCCGCCCGGCCTTTCGCCGACGCCATGGCCGTCCGCGTGCTCCGCGTCGGCAGCTACGACTCCGTTAAGGTTGTATTCGACGCTGCTACTTTTTTTCAGAGATTGATCACAATGTGTTTTGCCCGTCAATTTTCTGTTAAAATGTTTGCTGCATCACTGCAAGCATAGGTTTCTATGTCCTGCATTTCGCCCAAAATTGAAAGTTGTGTATGCAGGAGTTGAAGGGTCGCCACACATACGAATTGAGAATCTTAGTGGGAACGTTGTGCTCCTGGGATTCATCGATTCCCATGTGCATCTCATTGATGGTGGCTTGCAGGTTGTACCAATTATCTGCCATTTCATTTGGCATTACCTATCTGTGACATTAAAATGCTACAATATGTAAAATTTGTTTTCCCATGTGCTTTCTGAAGTCTGAACTTGCCGCAGTTGGCGAGGGTGGCACTTCGAGGGGTCAGAAGCAAAGATGACTTCATCAGCAAGGTCAAGGAAACTCTGAGAGGTTTCGATGAGCTATGCTGTTCCTTTTCCTGTTTTAGCCATGCTATTCTTTTATATTTGTCTTGTTGCTTACCATGATATACGATGTTATGACAATCCACCTAGCTGTTTCTGATTTCTGTTATATAGCATGGTTTACACAACAGGAGGGGGGGCAATAATACACTATGCGTAAAAAAGGTCGCTTTAGATTATGAAACTTTTGCATAAAGTCAATTATAAAATGCTCTCATTCAGTACAGTAACAATGTAAACAAGTCTAAATTCTAGTCAGAGTTACCGACTGCTGTTGTTTTACATTTGAATAATTTCGATCAACTTCTGGTTCCACTTTATTACTTCCAGAAATATCTATGTGTCTAGTCTGTTCAGAACATACTATTAAATAATTTGTTTTTAACATATATTCAATTACTTTTAATCTACGATTGGTTAGCATTATCAAACCTTTCTGCAATATTACTAATATCTCCGAGTCTTATTTTCTGAACAGATAAGCACCATGGGCAGTGGGTTCTAGGGGGAGGTTGGAACAATGATGTTTGGGGAGGTGATTTCCCCACTACTAACTTTAAAATATTAATAAAAAAAAATTAAATAATAAAAAAATTCGTCGAGGGTCGGTGGAGATTGACAAGAGAGAGAGAGGGGATGGGAAAAATAGCTGGTGTTGTTAGTATCTACTGCACATTCTTTTTCCTTTTAAGTCTATCTAAGTCCGTAACACTCTATCTTTGAGTTTCATCTAAGCCGTGCGAGTTCACAAATTCATTGTCAGTCAGCTGATTGCTTTGCTAGCCACGGTCTATCCTCTTGGATGGATTATGACTCTCTTCTTTCCCTTTCGCATGGCAACAACAATCGCTTCTCTTTGAGCCGTCACCCCGAGTTTCTAAGGCCACCGTGTTTCTTCCGCATCGCGCTTCCGCTGTCCTTCTTGTGCACTACGCTGCCGCTGTCTTGGGTTTTGATCTGCGCCGTCATGCTTCTATCTATTCCTCTTCGGCTTGATTTGATAGCTCTCTCTATTCCTGTCAATTTTATCATCTTCTTCGTCATGTTGTCGCGGTCGACTTTACTCCTACTTGCCTCTGCTTTCTCAGCCCCTGCATCTTGTGTTTTATAGGTTGTCGAACGACCCCAAATGGGAGATCTTTTTATACCTGATATATTTCCCAAGAGCTGCACTCTACGACAACGTTATCAAGATTCGGACTTCGGATTTTTCCTATTGTAGTGTCAACCCTTTCAAATACAATGCTATTGCATATACCTTACATTTGAAGGGGTGTTAAGAATATTTATGGTATTCCACTTCTAGTCTAGGGTTTACTTTTATGTGTGTTCTTATATATTATTCCTTAGGCTATTGCAATACAGTCAACGATTCATTTCTGTACTCCTCTCTCTCTCTCTCTCCGTCTAACAAGGTTTTTCCATTTGAAATGTTCTTGGCAGTTGATAGAATCAACGCCAGTCGACGACGCGACAAGCCGACAACTGAATGACTCGGCATTGTAAAACCACTGTGTTGGTAACTTTCAGATGGGCGTGGTACACACGACGATCTGGCTGGTTGTTGCAAGTTGCACGTGCTGTGGACTGCGAAGACCGTGGAGTTGAACGAAAGACGGTAGAGCAGCGGCGGAGTCCACACATTGGCAGACCGCTTCTCGCTTTGACGAACGTTCCATCTGTATGACTGTATCTGTCACTCACCGTTGGGAAAGCGTCCGCAGTAGACTAATATTTTTTTTTTATTCAAACAGCGCAAGTAGTCATTGACACTGAAATTTGGAACTTGTATGTAGATTTAGCTGCAATACGAAGGATTACGTGTAGTTAGGCGTTGCAAATTTGAAACTTGTATTGACACCGCAAATCGGAACTTGTAGCCGTCAGGAATCAAAATACAGGGCTGCACGCCCATAGTTTACTTGTATTGACGTTTGGTCGAAGGAATTAGCAGTGGAAAGTGGATAGGTGCAAAGAGAATGGCCAGCAACAAGAATAATAAGAACACCGACATGAGTTCCACGTTAGTCATACCTCTTTTTCTTTTCTTTTTTGCGAGGATCATGTTACTATGTTAGTCATACGAGAGTAGGGATGACAATTGTGCCCGTTTATCCGCGTACCCGCGGGTAAAAACCCTAATAGAGGCGGGCATAGGACTCTTTCTTTGCCCACGGGTATGAAAATGGGAGTAATTCTTTACCCATCGGGTAAACAGACGCGGGCATGAGTGAGCTCCACCCGTACCCGCCGCGCCCATTTACTCGCCAACCATACTGACAAGTGGGGCATGAAGGTAACCCTGGACATCACATCAGGCATCATTAAAGGCACTGATACTGCAAATCGTGGGGCCCACTGGCTCCTTATATCTTCTTCCTCTCTTCTGCTACATCAACCACCCCATTCCCGCACCCGTGAACTCGCTCCACTGAAGGCACCCCCAGTCGTCGCTGGCTCACCACCCATGTCCGCCCTCTTGGCCACTCCCTCGTCCCTCCTCCACATCTCCCTCCTCCCATCGTCCTCTACCTCACCATCCCCGCCCTCCCACCGGCCGCACCACTCGCAGTCTCGCCTCTCGCTCCCACTCCCTCCCCAATCCACAGACTACCGTCGGCCGCCTCGCCTTCGGTGCCTCCTCCCCCACCGGTCTCCTCCCCTTCGATGCCTCATTCGGAGTCCCCCGCAAGGCGACGCCGCTGCCGTCGAGATTCGGCGATCTAGTGAGTCCTCCCCTTCGATGCCTCGTTCGGAGCCCCCCCCCCCCAATCGCAAGGCGACGCCGCCGTCGTCGGGATTTGGCGAGACGCTGCCATCGTCGGGGATCCAGCGAGGTGCCGCTGCCGTCAAGATCCAGATCTAGGGTTTGAGGCAGCGGACGACGTGATCTGGTAGGCTTCATGGGCTCGGGAAGTTCGTGTTAAGATGGAATTGGTCTAGATCTAGTCTTGTTGTAGCCTATTTCTTCTGCAATTCCTCATTCTGTAGCTATAGATCTATTGGTTGTGTGTTTTGATTGAGGCGTCTCCTTTCCCAAAGATCTGCAGAATTATCTTATACATTTCACGTTGTGACGAGATTTAGTGTTGAAGTACTTTAGTATGATGTCGAAATATCAATACACATGGCATGTTCTTGGGAGTAATGAAACAAAGTAAAAAATTTATGATGCTTCGGTCGTTTACTTGCAATACTTGATATGCTTGTGGAAATTTATCATGACAAATGAATGCTTTGGAATCATGCTGAATATTTGTTGTCAAATGTAACTCTTCTCTTGTTGGAGATCAATGTGTACGCAATGCTAGAGTAGTGGAATAAAGTTAATAGATATATGTGATCATCTAATATTATGAACTTGGCTTCATAATATTCTGTAGTCGCTGCTTGGTATCCGGCTTTCCTGGGTTTGCCCTTTGGTTCGAGGGCTCATGAGATGTGGAATCATCAGCCTCTTTGTTTTGTGATCACCCACAGCAATTCAAGACAGTTTTGCAATTTTTTGGTTGGGGTGGTGGGTGGGGTTCGCGGGTACACAGGTATGTCCGTGGGCGACGGGTACCCGCGGGCGACGGGTATGGGCAAGGTTCTTCGCCCGTCGTCCTTCGCGGGCATGCTCGTGGGGGAAAATTGGGGTCGCGGGTATGAGTATGGGCGAGCATTACCCGTGCCCGCCGCGCCCGATTGCCATCCCTATACGAGAGACCCACGGCAGTCATGTCGGCTGTGCGAAACAGTGCGCCACAATGAAGATTGTCGTTAAATCACATGTACAGCAAGCATGCGCGGTTTACATTTCTGACTTCTCCTCTTTCCATTTATCTATCTGCTATCTTATTAAAGCAGAGTCAGAAGAAGCCACTACGTTTGGTCTCAAGTGCTAGAAATGCCCACGTTAATCGGTGAAAAAAGAGAAGATCTACACAAATTTAAAAGAGTCTATGTCAAGTACAATAAAACTAAAATTCAGAATAAAAAATAAAATAAAATTAGTAATTTGATTTCCATACAAATTTCTAAGTAAAAGAGTACATGTCAAGTACAATAAAACTAAAATAAAAATAGCAATTTGATTTCCATACTAATTTATAAGTAAAATCACTAAATAATTATAATTTAGAATAAAAAATAAAGATAAATTAGAAATTAGATTTGTATAGGAAATAAAAAAATCGGAATAAAAATAAAATAAAATTAGCAATTTGATTTCGACATTTATTCCAATTTATAATTTCGAATAAAATTAAAATAATTGGAAATTAGATTTGTATATGAAATCCAACCAAAAATAACTAAATTCGAATAAAAATAAAATAAAATAAGCAATTTGATTTCAATACTAATTCCAAAGTAAAATCCTTAAATAATTGTAATTCAAATAAAAATTAAAGAACAATTAGAAATTGGATACATATACTAATTCCAAGAAAAAGAACTAAAATTCGAAATAAAAAATAAAAGAAAATTTACAATTTGATTTCCATATGAATTCCAAAATAAAATACTAAAATTACTAAAATTTGGAATAAATTAAATAAATTTAGCAAATTGATTTGTATATGAACTCCGTTAAAAATAACTGAAATGTTGAATAAAAATAAAAGTTATAATGAGAATGGTATGAATGCATGCAATTTAGAAGAAAAAAACTAATAGAGTAAGAATAAGGGCATGCAACTACATGATCAATGCATGATGGAGAGTTGTTAGTTTCTAAGAACCTCAACAACTTATTATGCTCATTGATTTTCTTATATCAAAGCACATACTTCAATTGCGTTCCTCACGTAGTAATTTCCTTTGAGCTTCTATTGCCATCCCCAATGTTTAGGATATCTTAAAAGCTCCTACAAGATACGTAAATATATTATCAAGCATTTATACAAACTTCAAATAAATCCAGCCGCACATTTTGATATTTTAAAAGCACCTACAAGATACATAAATATATTCTCAAGCATTTATACAAACTTCAAAATAAATCTAGCCGCGCAAATGCGCGGGCCACCCTGGTAGTTATAAAAAAAATAAAGACTACTCCCTCCGTATATGATTACTTCACGTCGCGGAACTCAAATAATGTTGTCAAGCGACAACTAATAAAATTCAGAGGTAGTATAACACTGCAACGGAGATAGTTCCCTGTCACGAGGCCATTTGGAAATTGAGGATTTCCAAATAATTTCAAAGGACTTGTATGGAAATACTGTGTCCAAAAGAGCCGTGAAACTTGTATCAATCTTTTTGAAGTATGCATGCTAAACTCCTGTCTACACATTGGGCTTAACTTGAGTAATCTAATTCGGCCGTCAAATGGAATGGAGAATTTGAAGCCGTACGTATGTGGATTTCTTTTTCGAAAATTCTAAAATTCTTTTAAGCTGCCATATTGATTTCATTTTCAATAGATTAAACCAGAAGTAATTAAATATTTAAAGATGTCGGCGTTGGAGTAGCTGGAGCGAGCGAAGTGGCTGGCAAACAGTTGCCAGATAGGATCCGCACGCGCATCACCCCCTGCTTTCTGAGTTGGCCACGAGCACAATTCGCAAGAGAAGAAGAAGCTTCTCCCATCCGCGGCCCAATCGGGAGTTGACACGTACAATAGGCTTACCGCTTCCGGGACTTCCGTCTCAAAGCCCGTTACCTTTGACCGCTGACCCAGCCACACCCGTAAAAAGAGCATGCACATTTAACACGTACCTCCCTTCGAATTTTCAAAAGTCAACCCCGTTCAACTCTTCTCTATGTATACGCGCCCTCAAAACCACAGGCCCCAATTCTTGTGCTGCTACTACTAGCTCCTCTCCTCTTCATCCATTTGCAAGTTCACTACGCGCGTCTAGAAGCTTCTAGAACCATTCCTTGTACTGCCATGGGCAACGGCATCTCCCCGTGCTTGCACCTGCCGGCGTCAGCCGCGGCGGTGAAGCTGGTCTACTGGGGCGGGCAGACGAGGCTACTGGTCACCGACGAGGACGGGTGCTCCACGGCGGGGGACGTGGCGGCGGAGCTCCCGGGCGACCACGTCGTCTGCCCCGCCGACTCCTTCTTCGTTGGCCTCCCGATCCCGGTCATGTCGCCCGGCGAGGAGCTGCTGCCGGGGCGCACGTACTTTGTCCTGCCCGCCGAGCGGTTCTCCTGCCTCAAGGTGCTCACCGCCGCGACGCTCGCCTCGCTGTCGCCTGCGCCGGCGAAGGTGTCCATCGCCGGCCCGGGGCAGTGCCCGTTCGAGTACGTCAAGGGCGAGAACGGCGCCGCGCTCATCAGGGTCCTGCCGGAGTTCATCGAGAAGGTGATCAGCTGCGACAATGGCAGTCGTCGGCGTGGGAACAAGTGCTGCGGCGCGGTGGCGTCGACGACGCCGGAGCTGTGCAGCACGACGGAGCTGAAGAGGCATTACGCGCAGCTCGTCGGGCCGAGGAACCAGCCATGGCTGCCGGGGCTCGAGACCATATCGGAGTGTGAGAAAAGGAAGATATTGCGGTGGTCGGCTAGACTGTTGTCTTCACGATAGCTAGCTGCGTGTGGCTGCGCCGTATATATTTCTTTGCTTTCGGACGGACGAAGAGAAGAGTAGAAGACCACCAATTAATGTGCATACATTAATTTCACATAGATAGACATGTACAGAGACAGTCAGTAAAAGCGAATGGCAATTGAGAATTTGAGATTAAGACGCGATGTTCACTTAAGTTGGTGAAATTGAGCGATCATAGAATCAAGGATATGAACGTAGTAGGTACAAATGTACAGATTTTTCGTTACGATATTAGTGAAGCAATAGCTAGCTATAGACCCTTTTTATGATGAGTTCAAAAGAATAGACAAAGATCAATTCCTTTCGATGGCGGATCAAGTGCCGTTAGTTGCTACTCAAAATTAATGTGAATTTTTTTACGAATCCATTGTCGAATTTCAATGCCTGTACATGTCAGTATCCTCAAAATCCATTAATAGAGTACATTACCTTTGATTCGGAATTTTCAAACTCAAAGATAGATCATATGGTAATGATAAAGTGCGCTGGACGCCAAACCACTCCCCACTCCACTTTATCTTCTCGACTCCCACGCCCACCGCTCTTATCGCCATCGCCCTATCCCCATCGCTATCGCCAGTGCCTCCAACACTCACTCTCATGCCCTCGTCGTTCCTCCCCCACCACCGCCACAGCCTCCCACCCCATAGCTGCTCCACCTCCTCCTCGTTCGCCTCTGCGAGCCGCTACCTCCCCCCCCCCTCCACCGTCGCCGTCCCCACGTGCCCCTGCCGCTCGGCTTCACGCTGCTCCCCTTCCTCCACCGCCACTGCCCGGATCCGGTAGCGAAGCGTCTACCCCAAGCTCCAGGCGTCCGGATCTAGCGGCAGCGCGTCTCCCCTGAGCTCCAAGTGTCCGGATCTAACGGCATGGCACGTTCTTAGGCCTCTCTGCGGCCGGATCTGGTGGTGGCGACCTACGAGGACCCTTGCACCAGCCTCCCAGTGGCCAGATCCGATGGCTCCATTCTCTTCGTCCCCAAGTGTGGCGACAAGACCAACTCGTCTGTCGATGTCGTCCCTGCCTCCTCCCCAAGCGTCGTTCCTTCCTCCCCTCTGGCTGCTCTGCGCATCCACAGTCCGGCGAGGTAGTGTTGCAACCGTGGAAAAAATTTGTTGCACATGGGGGAAAAATGTGTTGCATACGGCGGGAAAAACGGGTCGCCCATGCTCCTCCCCCTGCTCGGTTGATCTCCGTCTTTGCCTGTCTTGGCTCCTCCTCCGCCGGCCAGGTGCTGGCTGCTGCCCCAGCCCCCACATCCTAAATGCCTGGCTCGGTCCCCTAGTGCTCGTGCCCATGTGCCGCCTCCCTGGCTTGGTGCCTCGGCTCACCCGCGCCCATGCGACCGCGTCCTCCCTGCCCTATGTGCCGCAGCCTCGCGTGGATCTACGCCTCCTCTGCACCAAGGATGAGCAATCAGGTGATGGCTAGCTCCGTGTTTTGTTGATTTTTGTTGTGTTTGTTTGATGTTGCGACCTTAGTAAAAAATTGTTGTGACAGTGTGGAAAATTTGTTGCATACAAGAGAAAAATTTGTTGTATAATATTTGATATGTTGCAGCAAGTCAAAAAAAATGTTGCACCTGTTTTTTCTATATATATGTTGCCAGAGGAGCCGAGGAGGCGTCGAGCAGTCAGGGGAGTAGGCCTTTGGCCTGGGCTGGGGTGCTAGGCTAGTAGGCTCTGTCCTCTGTGACTGTGAGGTGGAAAGAGGTGAGAGGAGGAGGAAAGGAAGTATGGAACCGAGCCACCGAGGGGACCTGTTGCTGACTGCTGGGATCTGTGACTAAGGATTGAGGAAGTCTGAACTGCCGAGGTGAAGGCTGAAGCCTGAAGAAGTGGAGATTGAAGGAGCTTTGCTGATTGCTGTCTACTCATCTACAGGTAATGTGGTATATAGACTATAGTGTTAGAATTTACTTAATTAGTCAATTAGCAATTTGTTAGAATATAGTGTAGTATTGTGGTAGATAGTGTTAGAATATACTCAATTAGTTGATTAGCAATTTGTTAGAATATATTGTGGTAATGTGGTATATGGTGTTAGAATATACTCAATTAGTCAATTAGCAATTTGTAAGAATATATTGTGGTCATGTGGTATATATTGTGGCCTCGTGAAAGCTATCGTCTTAGTGGTATGGTTTTTTTTAATTTTGAATGTTCATGATCATTTAAGTACAATATTCTATTGTATCACTAATTTTTCTATTATTGATGTACATGTTGTTACCCACTGGAACCATATTTACATGTTTTCGGGATGCACTTTTCATTAGCAAGGTACATTCATTGTATTTCTCTTCTTTTTTTGCTTTGCTTTGCTTTTATTCATATATGAATTTGATTACACAAGAATACAAAACTATATTTGTTTCAAATTAGTTTAGTCATTCGAGACTTTGAGCCCACTCTCTATGTTCATCCTAGCTTCGCCACTGCTACGTATATATATGAGCACATGACACATAATACGCACAATAAATGGGCATCCGGAAAAAGAAGAATCTAATGATGCAATTTTCATATAGCAAACTTAGACAGTTTTAAACTTATTGACAGGAAAATTTGATGGCATCAATTCTATGATGTTAATAAAAAAAAACAGAGAACAGATGGAGTATAATGCATCCATGCCTGAACCAATACCTATAGATAGACAAAAAAAAAGATATAATTTTGAGAATTTACCACTCTATTAGTTGGCGCTCACTGACACGTGTAGATCCTAGGATACATATATGTATCAAGGAAATTACTTCACGTACGATCCCAGACATACCACGCTAGTACGATGAAAACAACCTTGCCTCAGCGCCCTGTCTGCATGCAAGGCTATATTGAGGGTGACGAGGATTAAAACCTATATGTGTTACTTTAATACATAATAAAAAACCATACGTCTTCATGGTCGTAATCTCTAAGGTTAACGACCTCACTGGCCATGAGGATTCCAGAGGTTACATAATGGGTACCCTGGTCAGACAAGGTCTTGTGCCTAGTTTCCGACCAGGTAGTTGCTCGGAAAGATATGAACTGCTATCTGGATCTAATTCCAGGTATGTTCTTTACCGTGTGATGAATGAAACACGTGATGTATATTCAATACCACGCGACGTTACATAATCCTAATACACTGACAACAATCACCGTGCGGTTGTGTGTCTCACAGTCACTTAATCGCAGAGCAGTTGATACTTTATCAACTGTCATCTCGCTCCGACCAGTCGCAATGCTTCGCAAAGGACGCCTTCTTTAGGAGCAACTGCCACCCCTTCGGAAACTATATAAGGATGGAGCGAAGACGAGAAGACAAAGGAGATCTGATCGTCCTATATCAGATTAGAGCAACGCAATCAGCTTAGACTCATGCTTTAAGTCTGATTGATTAGCATAGCAAAGATCATACTCAGTGTAATTAGGATTAGTCCCCAACTGGGTCGTAGATACCCCCTGTAAACATCTGGTTCATATTTATAAAGAGCAGCCCCATTCTCTCCCAAGAGATCTGTGTCATTTTCCTCTATATTTTCGTAAGATCAGCGACTCGATCGTCGATAGCTGACGCCGTCCATGGGGAAGAAGACGCAAGTTTCCTGAAGAAATTCTTTGCTCATCAAATACTCACCCATTCCTCATAATCGCACATGTGGCTATGGCAGGAGTTTAGGACGAGGAGAACTAGTTCGACTCAGTGGACTACTCCAACCTCGACATGGAAGGATGCATCCACGCCATGCAAGAAAATGGAATGTCATCATCCTCTTCCTCCGCCGATTCGCACGTCGCTGACATTAGCGAAATCGACCGGATGGATGAGGATACACCAGTATGACAAGTGACGCTTTCAGAGGAACCGGCCATTCCGATCAGTTCGGGGTGTCTCTCCAAGCCCGGTCCTTTCGATCGGCGAAAAAGGTGATGAAAATTCAGCACCACAACACGAGAATCACTATACTCTCGATGAAATCATGGTTGAAAGGTACTCACCTACGGCTTCTGGCGATTTCAGGAGTCAACCGACATCTGGTAATGATGTCGATGAAACCCCCACTGGTCGTGGGCCAAGTAGGGATGATAAAACTTAGCATACGATTGGCAGTCCGCCAGATCAGGCTGAGCCCACCACGAAGACCTTAGGAGGTGCTCATCTCCGACCGCTCTCCATCGTGTAAACTCCTAGCAGAAGCATTGGAAGGCTCTCCATTAGTTACGATGGAAGCTCGTTCGTAGATCGCTGCTGGAAGCACGAGGTTAATGCGATCGTAGATACAAATCAAGATGCCTTGCACGGTCCTACACTCTCTGCCACGCCACCACGTGCTAGTAGAAATGATACGGGCCATCAAGCACCAAATGCCAGAGATAACAGAACTGATAGACGTTCATCAGTTAACTTGCCTGGCTTTGCCCCACCAAGAATAGCTAATCGAACGGAACAAACCAGGAGGTCGGGGGAACGTTCAGATCTTCGAACACCTACTATCAGCATGGATCCTCCGAGACCTTTGGTAACGGTACAAAACCTGCAACGTGTTCATGATATTTTGAATAATTCTAACCCTACTCTAGCAAAGACCCCAGGTTTTGTACAACTTGTAGGCCAAGTATCAGAGATTCTTCAGCTGACCATGCAACGAATGGAAGCATACTGGGAACAAAAGAATTCAGGAAGTCAAACCATGACTTCATCCCAACGTTCCTCCCTCAGCAAAGGGCAGCATGGTCATATTGGGGATCAATCGATACCGAGGCCACCTCGATGATTCCGACCAAGGAGTCACGAGGGGAGAAGGCTATTTCAAGCAGCCATTCCATCACCTCGTCGAGAGGAGCGATCGCTTGGCCCTGATGATCTTCGTCATCAACTAAACCAAGCAGGCGGTCGGAAGCGTCACATTAACATTTACGATCGGATCGGGACACCAGAGATCCGGCCATCTAACCTCAGAAACCGGTCTCTGACCGATTACAATCCGGCACCTTTCCAAAAAAGGCGCCATGAATCGATTACAGGTTGTTGAGCCTTTTTTGCAGGGCTCCAAACTGTATGATAGCCAAACAGGTTCCGACCGGCCAACTTGGATAAGTTCGATGGGACTCAGAACCCATTAGAATTTCTTCAAATTTATACTACCGCCATCAAAGCTGCTGGAGGTGATGAAAATGTGATGGAAAACTATCTACCCACAATACTCGAAGGGTCTGCCCGGTCGTGGTTGCTTAACCTACCGATCGGATCGATCTACATTTGGGAACAACTTTGCGACCTTCTGATTGCGAATTTTCAAGGCACGTACGACCGCCTTAGAAAGGAGGATGATCTTCACCGCATCCGGCAAGGATCTAATGAGACTCTCCATCAATACATCAAAAGATTCAGCTAGGTTTGTAATTCAATACCAGAGGTCGCAGAATCTTCTGTCATCCAAGCTTTCAAAGTAGGTCTAAGGAATCGACGGTTTACGGAGGACATTGCCATGCACCCTCCAAAGACAACCGTCGAACTTTTCGACATGGCCGATAAATACGCAGCTGCTAGCGAAGCGGTTGAATGGTGTGAGGCCATTGATTGGAAGGATAAAATCCCCCAACCTAGCTTGGATAAACCAGAGAAGAATAATAAGAAGGCTCTCAAGAAAAAGAAAAACCGCATACCTAACGATAAGGAAGTCCTTGTGATTCCTGAAAAGTTTACAAAGGGTAAGAAAGACTACCGGTCGAGGCAAAACAAAAGCTCCGACCGAAGGATACAAGAAAAACAAGAAGTGGTGTCCACTTCACCAGCAGGCAGGGCATGACTTGCGCACCTGTCGAGTCTGGCAAAAGAAGCTGGAAGATTACTATGCAGGTAAAGGTCCACTCCCCGCAATACAGAAATTCGGTGAGACGAGTTCCAAGAAGGACAAAGATGGCGATGAAGAAATGGAGTACCGGGAGCCTCAACATACGGTCAACATGATCTTTGGTGGGTCTTCTTCGTATGAATCAAGGTGTCATCTGAAGGCCATGGAGCGGGAGGTTAACCCTGTCGAGCCTCCGACCATCATCAAGCCATTAAGGTGGTCGGACACTATAATCTCCTTCAGCAAAGAAGACCGCCCCATCCCTTCGACTCGACCAGGTAGGTTCCCTATTATTGTTGAACCTACTATTAATAACTGTAAGGTTAATCGGGTCCTAATAGATGGAGGTAGTTCTTTAAATATTTTGTTTGCGCGAGCTTTAGAAGAAATGCAAGTTCCCCAGTCAAAGGTGAAACCTATGAAATATGCCTTCCATGGTATAGTTCTTGGTTCTACCGCCAAACCGATAGGATAGCTTTCCCTACCAGTTACGTTTGGAAGACCTAACAACTTCCGAACAGAAAAGATTCCATTTGATGTAGTGGATTTCGAATCCGCATACAACGGAATCCTTGGTCGTCTGGCTTTAGCAAAATTCTTCATAGCCACGCACTACGGTTATCAGAGTTTGAAAATGCCAGGACCAAAGGGAGTCATCACGATTCGAGGAGATCAGAAAATGGCTTATGCATGTGATCGGAAATCCTTAAGCTGGTCGATGAACTTCCGACCAGAGAGGCTAATCCATCTACCGTGCAGGTCAAGCACTCAAAGCCAAAGATGACACCAAAACCTTCCGACCAGACAAAGGAGGTACTACTCGACAAGGGCGCTTCTTTAGACAGCGCCAAGTTGCCACCTGGGTCAGGAAACACTGACTCGTCTACCCGAAAGATATTGGTCGAGGCAAGACTCGACCCCAAATAGGAAGAGTCGCTCGTCTCCTTCCATCGAGCAACTTAGGACGTATTCGCCTGGCAGGCGTCCGACATGCCCGGAGTCCCCGGGGAGGTGATCAAGCACAGGCTAGCTCTCCAGCCTGACAAGAAACCGATCAAGCAGAAACTGCGGCGTTTTGCACCTGATCGGAAGGAGGCAATCCAGTCGGAGATTGACAAGCTCCTTAAGGCTGGATTTATTTGTGAAGTCAACCACCCTCAGTGGATCGCCAATCCTATAATGGTTAGGAAAAATAATGGGAAATGACGAATGTGTATTGACTTTACTGATCTTAATAAAGCTTGTCCGAAGGATGATTTTCCCCTTCCACGCATTGACCAACTTGTAGACTCAACTTCTGGGTGTGAGTTATTAAGTTTTTTAGATGCGTATTCAGGGTATCACCAGATTAATATGAGTAAAGAAGATGAAGAGAAATTTTTTTTCATCACTCCATACGGCACGTACTGCTATGTTAAAATACCGTCTGGTCTCAAAAATGCTGGTGCAACTTTTCAAAGGTTGATGCAGAAAACCTTTAGTCCTCAGATAGGTCAAAATTTAGAAGCCTGTGTTGATGATCTGATCGTAAAGAGCATCAACGCTGGCGATCACATCCCCGACCTACAAGAGACTTTCAACAACTTGAGAAGACATAACCTCAAGTTGAATTCGAAAAAGTGTGTGTTTGGAGTTTCCGCTGGAAAACTACTCGGTTTCCTAGTTTCGGCTAGAGTTATCAAAGCAAACCAAGTAAAAATATCGGCCATCGACCAGATGGGTCCTCCGACCGCGAAGAAAGAAGTCCAGAAACTAACTGGTTGTATGGCAGCGTTGAGTCGTTTCATAGCATAGTTAGGAGAAAAAGGATTGCCTTTCTTTAAGCTTCTCTGGAAACATGGAAGTTTTGAGTGGACTAAGGAGGCAAACGATGCCTTTGAAAACCTTAAGAAGTACCTTACGAGTCCCCCGGTCTTAGTTTCTCTGAGATCGGGAGAAACATTGCTAATTTATGTGGCTGCAACGTCACAGACAGTTAGTGGTGTACTGGTCGTAGAGCGTGACAACGTCCAACAACCTAGTGTATTACGTAAGCGAAGTCTTATATGGACCAAAGGAAAGATACCCACAGGTACAAAAGTTGTTCTATGGTCTCCTTATAGCTTTAAGGAAACTAAGGCATTACTTTCAGGCCCATAAAGTGGTCATACCAACTGGATATCCTCTTGATTAAGTCCTTGGAAACAGGGAATCATCAGGACGAATAGCAAAATAGGCGGTTGAGCTAGGGGCGTTCGACCTCCATTTCATCTCACGAACAACAATCATGTCCGAGGCAATAGCAGAATTCATTGCCAAATGGACAAGTTCTGAACCCATCCAAGGGCCCGAGTACAAATACCATGACGAGTGGATAATGCACATTGACGGTTCCTTGATGCTCAAGGGCTGGAGTTGTCTTGATATCCCCTACTAGCGAACACATCAAGTACGCTATCTAGTTAAATTTTCCTGTTACAAACAATGTGGCAGAATATGAAGGTTTACTGGCAAGACTCAAAGCAGCTCATTCGTTCGGGATTCGCAGATTACTAGTGAAAGGTGATTCTCAACTAGTAGTGAATCAAGTAGGGAAAGAGTATCAATGCTCGAGTACCAAGATGTCATCTTATTTGGTGAAAGTACGGAAACTCAAAAAACACTTCTTCGGTTTCCAGATCCAACATATTCCTAGAAAGGAAAACTTTTTGGCACACCAGTTGGCATAGATGACCTCCACGAGGTCAATCGTCCCATCCGGAGTTTTTCTCGAGCAACTCGATTCGCCCTCGGTGGTCGAGCTTTCCGAGAACATACATGCTTCCTTACAGGTCGTACAAACCGATCGTGAGAACATGGATGCTCCACAGGTCGTCGACGGTTGGTGCTGTCACGATCAAGGTAGAAATTGGATGACATCGATCTACAATTATCTTCAGCATGACATAATTATGGAAGATGATGTAGAGGTTGATTGTATAGCACGAAAAGCAAAATCATACACTCTGATCGAAAGTACCTTATATAAACGAGGATCTCACGGGGTGTTGATGAGATGCATATCTCAAACGGAAGGCATTAAATTGCTAACTGACATTCATGAAGGAGTCTGTGGAGCACATCATTCCTACAGAACACTGGTCGGTAAAGCCTTTAGACAAGGATACTATTTTCCAACCGCCTTCATGATGCGAAGAGTCGGTGACGGTTCGACAATGTCGGGCTTATAGCCGATAAGTACATCACCCAAGCACAAGCTTTGCAAACAATTCCTCTTTCTTGGCCTTTTGCAACTGGGACTAGACATTCGGGACCTTTCCCAAGAGCACTGGGGCTTCGAATTCCTTTTCGTCATGATTGACACGTTTACTAAATGGATCGAAGTCGAGCCTGTTGTTAAAACAACAACTGTGGCCGCTAAGAGGTTTCTCAAAAAAAAAATATGATCATACGATTTGGTGTACCCAACAGATAATCACAGATCTTGGTGCCAGCTCAAGCGGTCAATTCCAAGAATTCTGCGAAGAACATGACATCAAGGTACATTTTGCTTCTGTTGCTTATCCGTAGAGCAACGGAGCAGTTGAGCAAGCCAATAGTATCATTATGCAGGGGATCAAACACGAAGTATTTGACCAGTTAATAAAACAGTCAGAAGCTTGGGCTCAAGAACTCCCTTCTGTATTATGGGCCATTCGAACCACGACCAGTCGTGCGACCAGTGAAACACCTTTCTTTTTAGTTTATGGTGCTGAAGCCATGCTTCCTTTAGAACTAAAACTTGGCTCTACTCGAACTGATTGTTTCAACAAAAATGATCAGAATGAACAACGACTTGACGACGTCAATTTCCTTGAAGAACGATAAAACCAAGCCTTGATAAGATCAGCGGTCTACCAATAAGCCATGCGAAGGTACCATAGTCGTAAGGTGCAACCTCGCAGCCTCACTGTAGGTGATCTGGTTCTTAGAAAAATTCAGAACCAAGCAAATCGCAATAAACTTTCTCCTAAGTGGGAAGGTCCTTACACTGTGGTCGAAGTCACCTGACCAGGTTCTGTACGATTAGCCATGCGTGATGGGCAAGTTTTATCTAATTCTTGGAACATTGATCAATTGCGTAAGTTCTTTGTTTAACTTATTTTGTACTTTCTTTCAATTCTTTTTAGTTAAATAAAGACTAGTCATTCCTTTATTTTTTTTTTCTGACGAGTGATATTGTTTATATATCTATAACTATACTCTGGTCATCTACTGTTGTTATTTACACTGGTCGGAGAAGACAATCTTCTCTCCGACTTCCTTTACAAGGATCTCTGTTACCCTTTGGCAACAACTTCTAAGTTATAAGCTGTATGGGTCCTAGTTGTGATCATCCACTGAATGATTCTCACGCGTGACCGCACACTTTTTTCAAAGAAATATATGAGTAATCAGAGCATAATACAAATAACTTCATGTAGTTACTCATATGCTCAAGATCGTGAAGGCTATATTTCCTCATTTCAAGATTCGGTTCTACTCTCGTTTGGCTACTGGTTGGGATACGGAAAGCCTCCTAGTCGAAGTCTCTCCTTTTTCGTATGTGGTCCTACCCACTGGAAGGAGTTTCCTAGCGACGGTTCTTTTCTTACGATCCTCGCTGCCAGTCGGACTTGAGCCTGAGCATGTTTCGCGAAGTGTATTTCATGTCTTTAGTTCTTAGCAGTTCTTCCGACCAGTTTATATAGTGTATATAAATAAGATTACTTGTCATCCATTGCATACATTTTTGCCTAATTTCTTTTCTCATCAAAGCAAGTCTTTTTCTTCCTACCATATACTGTTTTGTTTGGTATTCCGATTATTACAAAACAGATCTATAACTAGTCGAAATCATACACTGGTTCCGACCAAATTGATTACCTAGTATTGCTACGATCGGTTTTATAATATAATCGGTATATGCCTTCAAAATAATGATTGAGACTTTGAAGTTCTCTTTCTTGGCTTACTGCTTATATAGTAAAGTTCTTCTACTATAAATCAATCGGAGACTAGAGAATATATGAGTACTTCAAAAGTCAAAAGGATAAACAAAAGGCTTGTTGATGGCCAAAAGGTAAGTTTTATATATTTCATAATTCTTATATTACAATGTCCTACTCTTGGATATCTCTAGATTAGTTGCTGCTTGACGGAGATTCGACCTCCATTTCCTCTGCAACCTTGTCTCCGAGAGGCTTTACTTCCTCGAGAAACCTGGTCGCCTCATCAGGCAGGCAGTTGAAATCTTCTTCAACAGCTTGGAGATTGGTAGAGGGGTCGAAAGCCTTTAGTTTTACAAAAGCAAAACTAACTCCGCTGGCCACAGCTTCTTTCATTGTCCGGGCATAATTTTCTCTAGTAGTTTTGAGCAGGCCATTGAGATCCTTCAGAAGTTGGCCTAAATAGTTCATTTTCACTGTTGGATCTCTTAAGGTAGGCAAACTCGATCCTGATCCCACATCAAAGATCATTTTATTAAGTGCCTGGACTTTTTCGTCAAGGTTTTGCACAAGAGCTGTCCCCTTGTCTTGCTCAAATTCTAGAGCCTTCTTTGTTCTATTTAGTGCTTGAGTTTGCTCTACACAAGTAAAACAAATAGCGAATAGGTATGATTAGAAGAGATGATACGTTGGTCAAGTCTACGACCAATTACCTTCAATCTTCTTTTCAAGAGTCTCAACGACTCCCTTGTACCTGGTCGTCATGTCTGCGATCGACCGGTTCTTAGCTTGGCATTCTTCCTCAAGCTGGGTTATTCTAGCTTTATCAGCCACGATCTCTTCTTTTATTTTCTCAAAATCTATCAAATATGATAAGGGAGAATAATTAAATAAAAGAACAAAGTATTGAAGAAGAAAAGTTAAGAAGAAAGTTATTACTTTCCAATTCGGAGTGTTTTTGCTCCAGAAGCTTTATTCGCTGGGTCAGTCCTCCAACCACAACAAAATTCTCGACCATGTGCTACGTAAATAGCATTCTTCATTAAGTTTCTTATAAACTTCTTAGTGGAGAAACTATGGAACTGGTCGTGGATACTTACCCGAATTGCCACGTTATTATAATCAGCAAAAATTGTATCAGGACCTATCTTGGCTTGATGGTCCGATATTTTTCCCTAAAGCTCGTCAAGCTCCTTATCCTTGATAAATCGGGGGCAGAAAGGGAACTTGTTAGCTCGAGAGGGATTATCAACAGGGGTCGAAATCTGTTGAGGGTCTTTAGGGGCATCTACCTCCACAGATGGAATTAGAATCACCATTGGATCCTGAACGACCACCAGCACAAACACCTGCTTGGGGGCTTCCTCGACCACTATTTCTTCAGGAGTTTTTTTTTCCTGAGAAATGCTTTGGACAGGAACTTCCTGGGGTGTCTGTTCCTCAGCAACGTTTTGGTCGGAAACGACCGGAACACGAGAAGATCTGTACAGAAGGAAGAAATGGAAATCAAAACTTCAAATGGTCAAAGACTTTTAAAGGTATGTACTCATATGACTATTTTGTTTATACATACCTGGTTGATTTGTTAGTTTTGACCTTGAAACGCGGTGGAATAAATTCTATACATGAGGTCGGAAGCGATATTCTCGACCAATTGGTCGAGGATAGCGTCTCTGACCATCGGGTCGGAGGGTGTGGTTTCATCGACCTCCAGATCAGTTGTTTCAGTAACAACTGTTAGGTCGTGAACGACCACTCTAGGGTCTACGACTTCCGCAGCATTGCTCTGCGGACCCTCAATTTCTCCCACCTAAGTCAAAAAATAATTTTGGTCAGGTGATGAAATCTTCTATCTAAGTATATATATCTTCTTTCAAAATGCTCTTTTACCTCGGAAGAATCATCTTCTTCCACTGCCTTTGGGCAGGAATCGGTTGGAACCACAGTAGGATTACGATCCTCACCGGATTATATGATTTTCAATCCGACCGCCTACAAAATTAAGAGCAAGATCAATAAAAGCGATCGGAGGATATATATATATATATATATATATATATATATATATATATATATATATATATATATATATATATATATATATATATATATATATATATTGACAATTGATTATCTACCTTAAGTCTTGCTAGTCTCTCTTTAGCAAAGACCATCGCCAAGATGCCAGAAAATACAACCTTCTCACTAGGCTCCCCAGCGCAGATCATTTTGATCCGCTCTCTGATTTCCTCAGGAGAGAGGGCTTTAGAAAAAGATAGAAGAGATTTTAAGGTTTTATGATAATCTATTTATAAGTCATATTGGTCGGAGCTTCTTCGAAGACTTACCTTCTCGTGAGTCCGGTGATTGCTTCATCACGACCAGTGAACCAGAGCAGGGGTTGTGTTTGGAGTTTCAGAGGACTGATTCGACGTTTGGTGAAATCTTTCACCACATGCCAGGAAGTCAAGCCCTTGATCCTTAGATCTCGAATGGCATCCACACACCTTCCGACCCTCCCTGTTTTCTCCACGGTCCCCCTCCACTTAGGATTCTTGTTTGCCCTAACTTCGGCGAAGTAGAGGCCATCGTCACTCGTAACCGTCATGTAAAACCAGTTCTTTTTCCATGACGACCACAAGGACTTTGAGTACATTTGGATGTACTCGTCGGCTTTCCCGTCGTGAAGGCGCAGCGTGCATTCTCCAGGAGCCGCCGTGGATCTTTCTGACATCGCCATCCGATAGCAATACTTGAAGAGCTTCAAATTTGGTCGCACCCCCAGGTACACCGCACACAGATAGGCGAAGATACTAATGTTGGCGATGGAGTTCAGAGCCAAATTCACCAACTCCACCCCGTAGTACTCCAGCACGTGAGGGAGGAATTTGTGCACCAGCACCCTCAGCCCGCACTCAATGTAGACGAGGAAAATTGGGATTTCCCCATCTTCACGGCTTGGATAGTGCTCTCTGGCCACTGACCTCCATTTGATCAGATTCTTGTCCAGGAGCATTCCGATTTTCTCTAGCGCCTCAAGCTTTTTCTCGCTCAAATCTGAGGGCACCCACTTTGTGATTTGATCCGACATGATGAAAGCTCTCAAAGGGATGAATAAGTGATCGGAGGGTGCTTTGGGCGGAAAAGAAAGCAGAGGTCAGAAAGGTTTTCTTGGCAAGGAACTGAAGGGGATTGAAGGAAGATCTGGAAGCGTAAAAGCTCTAAAACCCAACAATGGGGATTTTATAGCTTCTAATCTTTAACTGAATCGGGAGTTGCTTAAAGTCCAACAGATAAAAGCCTTTTTGTCCAACAGACATAAAAACTCTTTGGTTCCCAAGGCAAGTTCTCAACTTTAAAGTGAATACAGACCACTTCGTATGTCACGACATTAAATGAGAGTTTGCCCGATACGACTTCGTCGGAATAAAATATTCACACGACCTATTCATTTAAAGTTAAGGGGCTAGCTGACGAGGATTAAAACCTCTATGTATTACTTCAATACATAATAAAAAACCATACGTCTCTATGGTCGTAACCCCTAAGGTTAACGACATCACTGGTTATGAGGATTCCAGATGTTACATAATGGGTACCCTGATCAGACAAGATCTTGTGCCTAGTTTCCGACCAGGTAGCTGCTCAGAAAAGATATGAACTACTATCTGGATCTAATTCCAGATATGTTCTTTACCGTGTGATGAATGGAACACGTGCTGTATATTCCATACCACGCAACGTTACATAATCCTAAGACACTGACAACAATCACCGTGCAGTTGTGTGTCTCACAGTCACTTAACCGCAGAGCAGCTGATACTTTATCAACTGTCGTCTCGCTCCGACCAGTCGAAATGCTTCGCATAGGATGCCTTCTTTAGGAGTAACTACCACCCCTTCGGAAACTATATAAGGATGGAGCGAAGATGAGAAGACAAAGGAGATCTAATCATCCTATATCAGATTAGAGCAACGCAATTAGCCTTAGACTCATGCTTTAAGTCTGATTGATTAGCATAGCAAAGATCATACTCGGTGTAATTAGGATTAGTCCCCAACTGGGTCGTAGATACTCCCTGTAAACATCCAGTTCATATTTATAAAGAGCAGCCCCATTCTCTCCTGGGAGATCTGTGTCATTTTCCTCTATATTTTCGTAAGATCGGCGACTCGATTGTCGACAGAGGGCCTTGAGGCTGGTTTGTGGGCCATGATTATCATAGATAGCTTCTCCTTCCCTTGACTGATCTCCTTCTTTTGGTCCTGGTCTCTCTCTCTCTGTCGGACCCGGATTTTTAAAATCTCAAATCCTCTGTGAATATACTGTGCTATTCTCTGGATCAGTAAATAGCATTCACAGGCATATTGCTGAATCAATTCATACAAGTCGTAAGATCAAACCATTCAATATATTACAAACATTAGAGTGATATAGACCTCGTCGGGTCGAGTTTACAATAAGGGCCGAGCCGGCCAAATGATTACATCACAAAACAGCGGAAACTACAGTGCAAGCAAAAAAGGGGAGGTAGAGCACATCTCTCCACAGGCAGCGACTGGCGTACTCGTATACGACTGATATTAACGAAGGACTTAGACAATACTAGTCATACGCAAGTACCGATGAGCCAGCTAGACTGGGCGATACTTAGACTACTCGAAACTAGACTACTCATCATCGCCGCCATGTCCATCGACTTCAAAGTCCTCATAGTAGTCGTAGTCTCCATGGTCGGCGAGCTCTGAAGGTTTGGAGAAAGAGCGAGGATGAGAACAATTTCCGTGCTCGCGAGCCAACACACAAGATGCAATAGTATATATGCATGGCTTAACAAGGGAGGCTCGGGTTCTTTTATTTGCCAAAGCAATGCTTTCAAATAACATAATTAGATATTTCCTATCACTTAGCATTTTAACCGAATTGCATTTTTGTAAAGAGAGTAATTGTGCAAAATTGAAATACAACGAAGGTTACCTCCGCCTTATGCTTATTTTTTATCGTGGTTACCTCCACCACTTAACAACACTGGGTACGACCACCCAGGGAAAATCCAAATGCTAGGTTACATCCATCCGAACAGCTTTCATCCCACCCACAAAGGTTTTTGAAATAGAACTAACTCTAGCAAGTTCTTATGTTCGCCTTTGACCGTAGGCACGACTGTTTAAATAGTTTTACACTATGTAGAGGTTTGTACACTGTACCCACAAGAGATAATCAACTCGTAGCCCTACACGATTCTTAGTCATGTGGTCAAGAGACCATCACAGTAACTTTTCAAATCACCTCACCCCTTCTGTCATCTCACCCATATGGGGTTATGCCCATACATTGTGCGGGATGTTCACCATAACGACTAGCGCAGCTGACAACTTCACCTCACCACGGTGTCCCTTTCAAGCCAGAACGCATCCGCCGCTTGTACTGCCCCGATCCTGTCCAATGAGATGACTTTCAGGGTTTGATAACTTTATTAAGCCAAGTTTCACTTTGCAGACTTGTGGTTGCACATGTTTTACGATGAGAGATCATCACCGGATTAAGTCCTTAAATTCATTTGAGCGGTTTATACCACATTCCCACCATTCTTGTGCTACATCCGCGCCCACCATCATACCATCCGTCCAGATGTGGTGATAGCAGTTTGGGATTTTGAGGAAGAAAACCAATTTATCTCAAATATTGCAGTTATGTACCTTCCAGGACTGCCCCAAATTATTTCCATGTTTTTAAGAGATGATACTTGGGACATTTTAATACCCCGGTACTTAAGCAAGACTAGCATGTCGCTTAAGTACAACCTATAACTAGTATAGTTACCACATAGTTACTATGGTGACATGAAATAACGGATTAAATTGTCAAAGGATGGGATAATGATTAATTAACCAACAAGTGGGCATTTAACTACCTTAAGAGTTAACATACATTTGCTTAAAGAATTAAAGCATGTAGTTTTGGTAATTTAACGGAATATAATTTACATAAAAAAGGTATGCTAAGAATGATCAAAGTATTGACTCGTCTGAGCTAAGGGCAAGAGAGTCTTGGTAGTCTTGTGATTGATCAAACTGGAGATCTCCTGCTTCCTCGAACTCTACTCGGACGAACGTACTGAAAAAGATCAAACAAACAAGGAGAACAAATAAATACACCAGAAATAATAAATGAAATCCAAATTAAATAAGACCACTGCCAAAAGTGAGATCTTGAATTTAGACAAATTTAGAAATAAAGAACACTGAAATCGAAGTTATAACAGAGGAGAACGGAGTCCTCGAAGTTTTTGGCTTCGAGCACTGCTCATCTGACTACACGTGGTCGTAAGGGGAGGTTTCGACCACCTGGTCAGAAGGAAGGATTCGACTACTCAACGTGATCGAAAGAGGGAAGGATTCGACTACTCAACATGGTCGACAGAAGGAAAGATTCGACTACTCAACATGGTCGAAAGAAGTAATGATTCGACTACTCAACGTGGTTGAAAGAGGGAATGATTCGACTACTCAACGTGGTCGAAAGAAGGAAAGATTTGACTACACAACGTGGTCGAAAGAAGGAAGGATTCGACTATACAACGCGGTCGAAAAAGGAAGGATTTGACTACTCAACGTGGTTGAAACATAAGGACTCGATTACTTGACGCGGTCGAAAGAACACGATAGAGAACAGGGCGCGAAAAACTCACGAAGACCGAGAGAGAGGCCAAAGGCGGGGGGGTGTCGACGAACGGCGAACGGCGGCGAGGAAGCTCGTAGTCGAAGGCGAAGGAGGACGGCGGTGAAGGGGTCAGCTGGGACTGAAGGAGAAGAGGTAGGCAGCGGCTCTTGTGAAACACAACGGGTAGGCCGCGATCTTGCGAAGCCAACGACGAGGACCACGTCGGTGGAGAAGCTTGACGGCGGCGGTAGTGGCGATGGCGCGAGCTCTAGCTTGAGGCAGTGAAGCTCGAAGCACGACGAAACAAGGGCGAGAGAGGGGGAAAGGGAGAGTTGAGGGGAAAACAAGAGGAGGCAAAAGGGCTCCCTGGTGCTCCATTTATAGAGGGAGAAGGGGGACCGGGCGACAAGATGGAGCGGTGGGGTTCGCGGCGGTGCGGTGGAGACAATAGCATTTAATGCGCACAACGATGTAGAGGCAACGACATTTAATGCACACGTAGCTGCAGAAAGAGAGAGAGAGAGAGAGAGAGAGAGAGAGAAACGTGCCGAGGCGAGGGTGGTCGCAACCGAGAGGGTGGTCGACTATAAGAGGGTGGTCGACTATGAGAGGGTGGTCGCAACTGAGAGGGTGGTCGACTACGAGAGGGTGGTCGCAAAGGGCGCCGAGCGGGGACAAGGCGCACGAGGCACACCAAAGTGGGCACGTGGTCAAAAGAAGCTTTCGACCACCTGATCGAAAGAAAAGAAAAAGGGGTAGGGGAGGAGAGGGGCTAGATTGGCCGGGCTCAACAGAGAGGATTTGAAATGAAACCAAGATTCAAGCTGAAACTCGAAACCTGAAATTTGAAATGAGGCAGAAACAAAAGAATTTTGCAATTACACTATAATTTGAAATAGGTTTTGAAAACCAAGAAGACAAATGGAAAGATACTATACAACACCCAAAAACGGGATGTTACACTCTCTCTCTCAAAATCCACTCCCCTTGTTCTCCTTTCTCCCTGGCTCTTCTTCTTCTACCTTGGATCTGTCCAATTCTTCTCCAAACGCTCCTTAATCGATCCTCTCTCATACTCCATTGCCTGAACCATGAGCCACCTAGTGTCTGCCTCTAGTGCGTGGTTGGGGAGCCATGAAGTTGCGGCAAGGGGGCACTCCTGCCGTGCACTGGCCATGTCTCGCCACATGATGCAAAGCTCATTTCGTCGATGACCACGCCGCTGCCCAAGAACGCCTCCTTATGTGCTACCACTCCACGCCGCAAAACTGCTTATGCTCATCGATGAAGTCACTGATGCTGTTGTGGTGCAAATCAGAGTCGGCGGAGCTAGCGGCACCAAAGATGGATGCGAGGAGCGTTGAGTGCTTCTAGGCCAATGAAGGGAGCAACGGACGATGGAGACACGTGTCTACCTGCATGGGTCATTTCACCGCGTCGTACGAGCATCATACTAGGATTGTCGTATGTATAGCAGCGCTGAAATATCAATGAGACAATAGGATGTCAAATCTTAAAATGCCACCGAACAAAGTGACAAATCTTTAATTTTCCCAAATGGATATTTTGGAGGGAGCATACTAGCTAGACAATCAAGCTTGTAATGACTCGTACCTCAAGATCGTGCCAATCGATGGACGCTAATTTCTAAGATGCCTTAACTTGTTCGTATATGACCCGCGGTAGGGCTGGAAACAAGCTGAGCTGAGCCGGCTCGAACCAAGCTCGGTCTGACATTCGGCTTGGTTCATTTAGAAAACAAGCTAAAACCCAGGCTTGACTCAGCTCGAATTGAAGCTCGAGCCGGCTCACGAGCTCGTTCGAGCCAAGACCAACCCAACCCAGAAACAAAGCAAAAACAAAGCCTTGAGCATTTAGGCATTCAGCAATAAGCACACTTAACATAAGCATAAACTATTCAAAACAAGCAAACATTTCCTCCCCCCTTGGACTCCAAATGGAAGACGAATCATGCAAATACGTCCATAGCCAACATAAATGACAAATCTTTGCAATATCCGCTTCGCGTACACACCCAATCCCACTGTGATCCCACGAACTGATGAATATTTACACACACATGCACAACAGTCAATAGCGCGTGAAAGTGGAGACTTGATGAGGTAGTCGTAGTCGGCCCGAGCCCTCGCCAGTGGCGCAGCCATGTCGCTCGTCCCTCCTCCTCCAACCCAGGCGCTCCTCCACAACCAATCCCCGACCTGTGAAGAAACGAAGACAGGAAAACATCATGTGAATCGTGAGAGAATGGTGGCATGAGACAGCGAGGTAGATGGGGATGGATGCGGATCGCGCGCGATCGGGAGTGGGGGTTGAGGAGCAAGAGGCGGTGTTCAGTGCGGTGCTGTGGTGGATTTGGGGGGAGGAACGAGTGACTTGTGATGGATGACTAGTTGAATGCTCGTGCGTTGTTACGGATTAAAAAATAATCACCTTATATGTTAAACTAAAATGTTATTCTCTATAAATATTACACAGAATCGCATACTTGATTCTGCACTAAAGGAATGAAAATCCTTGATAAAGTGCACTATGTATCCTCTTTCTTTTCCTAGATCTCAACATCCAATTTACAAACAACCCAAAAAATCAAAATAAAATTCAACATATTTCATTTGTGCCAAAAGCATCTAACACTTGTTGGTCTTTGTAGTAAAGAACAATGAAGCAATTAAGTCTTGCTAAGAGCACTTCCAACAATTATGCAAATGAAATTGCAATTACTCACGCTTCCCAATATTTTTACGCAACTCTAAAATCCTTGGTATCTAGCTCCCTTGCTAACAACATCTATACATTTCACATTTAATACGCCCCCTACACACCCGAACCACACCACAACGCCACCGCGCGACACCGCCACATGCCCACGCACTGTGCGGTTGGCACACGCCGAAATGGCCCCAAGTAACCCCGAAACTATGGCCCAGTGCGCCTGTTTCACTCGTCTCTTCTGTAGCCGTGCCACGTGCCGGTCCAAGCCCTCACATGCAACGCAATCACCCCCGCGGAAAAGGCTACCGTTGTGCACACCGCTTCCGCTTTCTTGGCGTTGCTACCACACAGGTTCACGGCCGAGCCCGCTGGTTTGGATTCGTGCTGTCAAAACCACCCAAAAAGCCCCTCCTAGACGAGAGTATGAGAGAGGCAAATTGCCTTTTGCGCTTAAAACACGACCGTGTGCGGCTCGCGAGGAGGAGGAAGAGATTACGGCATCGGAGACCACATTGTTCTGCGTATCGGCTGCAAGCAATAGCAAGGGCACCACGCCGAGGCCGCATGGGCACGTCGTGCTCGCGGGGTGCATCCACGAGGTGCTTGTCTTCGCGGCCGACACCGTGGCGGCGGTGCTCTTGTCCAACCTGGTCACCTTCCCCCTCCTTTCCCTTTCCCTTCCCCTTCCCCGCCTCCGCATACGGTGATGACATGGGCGCTAGCACGGGCCCTGGGTCATCGGGGCGCACGTTCTACGACAACACAGAGGTGTTATACACCATCGACCAGTGCGTCACCGGGTGGGATGCAAGGCGCGTGGAGTGGCTACGCCTACACCACCCACGCAGGCTCAATGCTAGTGGCGGCATGAGGAGGAGGGTGCGCGTGCTGATGGTGTTTGGGTCGCAGTCCCCGCCCTGTGCCAGTGTAGGGGCGACCACCTACTGCTGTGCTTCCTCAAGAACAAGCTATTCTACAACACGGCATTATTGCAGCCGGAGATGCTGGCCTACTAAGCCAAGATCTCTGCCATGAGCGCTGCCATGCTCGCCCACCCGGAGATGGAGTGGATTTGGTGGGTTGACGCCGACGCCATGCTCACTGATATGGACTTATCCCTCCCGCACGATAGGTACAGGGACCACAACCTCGTCTTCTATGGCTGGCCCAAGGAGGTGTACGACGCCAGGTCGTGGGTGGGGCTAACGCTGGCGTCTTCCTCATCTGCAACTGCTAGCAGTCGCTTGACCTCATGGACACGTGGGCGCACATGGGCCCTACCTCACTTGAGTACGGCCACTGGGAGTGATCTGGGAGGGGTTGGGAAGAGAGGTGGAGAGAGTATCGAGAAGGATGCATGCGGAAAGAGGGGTGACGTGAATTGTGAGATGAATCGAGTGGGTGTTGACTTTGTGGGCCCAACTGTCAGGTAAGTGGTGGCAGACAGACCACCGCCACTGACAACTCGTGCTTTTAAGTAGTAGAGATGCGTTGAACTGTAAAGGGGTGTGCTAGAATTAGATGGACAATAAATTATTTGAAGTACTCCCTCCAGTCACAAAAGGTGGTCGTTTTTTACTTTTCAAGGTGCCACTTTGACCATTAAATTTTGTCATCATATTTTTGGAAAAAAGTTATAAAGTGTAATGTTATGAAAGTATTTTTCGTGACAAATTTACTATACCATTTTTGTATACCCAAATTGCATACACTACTGTAGAAAAGATCATCACAGACAGTTCGAAAATGTCATCACAGACGGTTTTCTGAACCGTCTGTCTTTATAGGTCAGTAATAACCAACCGTCTGTGATAACCCTTATCACAGATGGTTTGTAGCAAAAACTGTCTATGATGGTCGACTATCACAGACGGTTTTTTGCTACGAACCGTTTGTGAAGGATATATGTAGGACAAAAAAATGGTGCGGCCGCACCACGAAGCGCCCCCTCACCATCGGCTGCATCCTGAACGCCACCAGCATGGTGTGCATTGTGTTCCACAACGTTAGCTCCCCACTCGCCGGCCTCCCTGGCTCCACCCGAACCACCACCTCTCCCCTGCTTAGAGGCCGACGGGAAGACCAGAAGCACGGCAAGGGAACATGTTCCAAACCCTAGGAACAATAGCAAAGAAATCAAACCAAGGAGAAAGGGGAATGGAGAGATTAATGAGAGGAATGAGCTCACCAGGGTCTTAGGGGGGTCGATCTAGATGTGGCGAGGTCGGCCCTGGATGGAGACATGGCCGAGGTGCGTGGGCTCGGGGAGTGGAGACCGGCCTCCACGCCGAGCTCTCCACAGCGCCATGGGATGGGATGAGAGGCGGGGATGGGAGCTCGCCGCAGTGCCTCCAGGATGGTTGACGGCAGGGGAGAAGAGGCGGGGATGAGACGGGAGGGTGGGGAGGGGGAGGAAGAAGAAGGGGTGGGAGGGTGGGGATGCAGAGGGATGTTAGGAGGGTGGTGCCTGTCGTTCGATATTGAGAGAATGAATGAGCGAGATAGGGATCGTGGGGAAGATGTCGCAGATTGATGACGTGGTGGGAGCTCGGATCGGTGGGCGGGTTATCACAGATGGTTTTTAATACAAACCACAGAGTAAAATCAAGGAGTAAGGAATATAGGTAGGTGTCCAAGTCATGGTAAATTCAGGGAGTTAGGCATTTCTGTGTGTGACCAAGTCATGGTAAAATCAGGGAGTTAGGCATTTCTGTGTGTGACCAAGTTATGGTAAAATCACAGAGTAAGGAATATAGGTAGGCATCCAAGTCATGATAAAATCACAGAGTTAGGCATTTCTGTGTATGCCCAAGTTTTGGTAAAACCACAGAGTCAGGTAAAATCGAGAGATACTTATCACAAACGGTTTTTAATAAATCGTCATGATGAGATATTTATCATGCATCGCTCAGATAAGAACCGTCAGAAAGTATCACGCATTTATTCGTGATACGAACCGTCTATGATATTAGCTCATCATAGACGGTTCTTAGCGTATCCAATAACAGAGACGGTCGCGCTAGTAAAACCGTCTGTGATTACCATTAACGCTGATGGTTTTAGAAAATCGTCTATAATGAGATGTCCAGTATGAACTTTTTTGTAGTAGTGATATTTTTTATATAGTATATTTGATCAAAATTGATACGATTTTACTGCACGTATTTTAGGACGACTTCCTTTCATGACTTAGATAATGCAAAAGCGAAGTCCTAAGTGAGTATCATAGTAGTTGTACTTTGTTGCCTGTTAGCAGTAATCCTCATTGCAAACAAAACAGATTCATGACTTAGATAATGCAAAAGCGAAGTCCTATGTGAGTATCATAGTAGTAGTACTTTGTTGCCTGTTAGCAGTAATCCTCATTGCAAACAAAAAAGATACTAGTAGACCATATCACTGATGTCCTTACTGACGAAGCGATAGATGAGTTTTGTAGATTTTTTTTAAAAAAACTTTGCATACCGACATAATTTTATGTAAAAATCATGTTGTAAAGGAGGCAAATCATCCTTTTTTGAGAAATTATATGTTAGAACTACGTGCTCAAGTCTTCGAGATGGGATTATTTCCCATGTACAGGCCGATTATACATGCGTGTATGAATCAGACATGGTGTCTGTGGCCTCATATATATCAGAATGCGACTACAATTCCCCAGCCAATTCTCTACTTCTAGCTTTTCTTTGTCTGTTTTATCAAATTAAACTCATCCGGACGATACTATAAAACTGAACATATATATGATAATAGTTATATGGAACACACTATATATCATACATCAGTACTGTTTATCTTGTCCTATATATGGCCTTTTGGTTCATGGTAATTAAACACAATATCCATCGTTTATATATTATGCTCCACTACTGCTGCAGATATAGTCCTGCTTTTTTCTCGACGACTTTCTCCAATTTGTCACAGAATGCTGGACACTCCTTGTTTATCGTTCCTTGACTTCTCTGTTTCAATGTAAAATGGGATGGAATTGTAAGTTATTTGGGAATAAAAACCTCCATTCTAATGCATCTAAATGTAGATTAACACAACGTACACACACAAGTCAAAAACATTTCCTACGCACACACACCACCACGCACGAACACGTGAGTGTGTTCCCTTAGCATACACCTAGAAAGACAGAGACCGAGGATAAATTCATGACCTCATAAAATTCCTACTGAAAATGCACTCGTGTGTGCATAAAAATGGGTACCAAGATTTGAACACCAAGAGGTAGTTCCCCTTCCTCATTGTGTTTATGTAGCGTTGTACGTGAAGAAATCATGTTTAGTCTGATCAAGGGCATGGTAGTTTTTTTCCTTTCCTAAGAATATGGTACGGTCACCTCGTGGCAATCCTAATGTTTGAATGTGAATACCTTTGTTTTTCTTAGTTGTACATTGTTTTATGAACCAATCTTGCTTTTACATGTAAGCTAGGGCAAAATTACGCAATTTTTTTGAGAGGGTAAAGTTTTTGCATGTTGTAAGTAATATAATTTCATATTGAAGCCTACCAGTCGTATCCCAATATGATAAAGGACCAGATTTTCAATTCCTAGCTTATATATGCATATGAATATAAACCATATGGAAAGTTACATCAGGTTGCATATGAATTAATGCAGGGTTGTTTGCTAGTAGTAGGAATTGATCTTGACAATAAATTGAACGCCTAAGGTATCTTGAACTAAACTACCTTCTAATTTCAAAAACAATTTCGAGAACGTGTTATAATTTCAAACTAAAAGGTAGTATATGATAGTAGAAAAGGTAGTATGTGATAGTAGATGACAAACATTAATATATGTTAAGATTTTGGGGGCAATTGTAGATACACCACAAAAAGATTTTGTAATTAGTCTCACGGGTCCCTAAACTTGCATGAAGTAGACCCTTAAACTTTAAATTCACCTTGCTGGATCCTTAGATTTGTGAAAATAAGTGCCACTTAGATATCTATGGTTGACTAATAGTGAATTCTAATGATGTGGTAGTAAGATCAAAATAAAAACACACGTGATCTAGTAAGAGGATTTTGATGTTTATGGGGGTTAAGTGGCACCTTCGTTAAAGTTTATGAAGCTCTGGTGCATATTTATCTTAGCTTACAAATATGTTGTACTAATTTTTGTCATACCACCAAAACACCGCCAAATATAGATAAATTTTCTATACCACTATAGAGAGCACAAAAAATAAATAATGTTTTACAATTTTATGCCAATATATAGTTGTCTATTTTTCCGTGCATATTTCAAATAAGAACTTACCTTCTTATAACTATGTTTTAGAGTTATTCCATTGTAGAGTTACTACAGTCATTGAATCAACACACACCATCTTAATCTAAACCCATCCAATAAATTAAGGGTCATCTTAATCTCAATCTAAATTAGTACGAAATTTATAGATCAGACTCTAATTTGCATGAATTCTAAATAGTATTGTTGGTAGTAGATCCTGTTTCAGAAAGCATAGAAGCACTACGCACTTATCTTCTTTCAAATAGCTCTATATCTAAAATAGAGTTGTATTTGTTACAGAATTGTAATATCGAACTCTAACTCATCTAACTAATTAATTTGAACTATTATAATCTAGACCTACCAAATAAACAGTTTAGATATTTCTCTTCTTCTTTTTTTCTTTTTTTACTTCTGATTAATATGATAATTCTTTTGCCTCCCAAAGTGAACGTAGCTGCTCGCATAAACATAGTTTTTATTATATAATAGATGATTGAGCGTAGGGCCTATAAACATAGTTTTTATTATATAATATATAGATGATTGAGCGTAGTGCCTTACATGCATGATCCAATTGAATGTAGCTTATATATACCAGAATGAACGTAGCTTTGGACTAATTTGTGATTTGTTCACTGTTGCTAAGAAGTTTATGTGATTTTTTTAAAACAAAAAAAATACTATAAGTGTTGAGTATTAGCGAGCTAAGTACTATTTGTAATATCCCGAGTCGCATTAGAGGGTTCAATTGAACTAGAGAATGAATTAGATGATTTAAAGTGGAAATTTCGGAATTTTGAGAAATGAGAAGAGACATTAGGGAGTTAAGTTCTGAAATTTAGAAGTGTTTGGGTAGAGTTGTGGACAGCCGGCCCATAGCCAAAGTGGGGGAGAGCCGGCTTTGTTTTCGCCCAAGGCCTATTAGTGGGCCGACTTAAGAGGGCAAGGAGGGGGTGGGTAGCAACCCTAGCCCCTACGCCTCCACCCTCCCGCTTTACACCCTCCACCCCTTCCCTGCTACTGGTGCTGCTGCCAAGAGGAGGACGAGACCAACAAGGAAGAGAGGAGAAGGAAAGAGAGAAAGATCTCGTGAGAAAAATCATGGTTTGGCTTCGTGTCTCCGTGGGTAACGATCTAGAACCTTTAGAAGTGCCCTTGGATAATCACTTTTTATTTTGTAGATCGTTTTGTCATTGGGAAAGGTAGATGAACTTTTTGTCTAGATTCGTCAAGATTAGGATAGAGTGTTGCGAGGGTGATTTGGGGTAGTTAGGCTCGAAATTAGAATTCGGTCTAGTTAGATAAAAGTTATGAAATTTTGTTAACTTTCTATAGAGTTCTGGATCGCGAATTTTGGTTGGATAGAATATAAATTATGATTTTTGCAAGCTTGTTGTCCTAGAAGTTTGTCGTGTTTTGGTAGCACGTATTGATATGTAGGTTTAAAATAGAAGATACAATAATTTGGGGTTTTGGTCCATGAAAAGAGTAGGTAATTTCTTAAGGATTCCAAAGAGTCTAAGATCATAATTTTTGGATGAGTAGAACAGAAGTTATAAATTTTGGGGGACTGTTGTCCAGACTGGGTTGCTACTGGACACAGACAGGGGAAAACCTTAATTTTGACAGAATTAATGGAAGAATAGAATTTTTGGTATAATTAGGTTATGTTAGATAATTCCCTATGGATTCTGAAAAGAATATATCTTTTATTATGTTTGGGTTCTTGAGCCTAGAGAATTGGCTGTTTGAACAACAGTGCAGCAGGGAAAGGTTGCTGTTTGGAGGAGGGTTGTTTTGGGTTGCGATTAGGAGCGGTGTTATTTATTTCTTTTATAATGTTGTGCTGCTTTTGAATTGTTTTTTAGTGTGTTTTATGAATGCTCTGGTGGTGGTGTGAATCAGAGGGCAGGGTCCTCTACTCAGCATCCTTCGTCACACGGTTAAGGCAAGTGCAAGTAGTCGGTAACCAATGTAGAGAATATCTATGTCTTGTTAATATCTTACGCATATAAATATTTATTCATGTTTTTGCTTTTAGTTATGCCATATGCTTATGTTGATAAAGAAAAGAGATAAAGATTAATGGTAGACAACAATCACTTGCATCATTTCATTGGTCCTTAAGACTTGGTCTACATGGTAGCCAAGTAATGATAATTTTTGAGGTCCCCGTTATGTTTTAGACAGGCATGAGGTCTCTACACTTATGGAGTGTGAGTTTGAGATCCCTGTGCTAGAAGGCACAGGCTTGAGTATGCATCGACGGGTGCATACTCCGCATTACCGGTAATTGCAAAGAGAAAATAGAAGTGCATTTGTGGCATTTGCATCACATGAAAGTAAAAGTTGAAAATTTATGAAACCATTGTGGATGGCTGCATGTGAGCAATGTTTATGTTCAATATCTGCTTATGAGATTTTGTTTATCGTCTTGATTGTACTTTGCTGAGTCAAGAACTCACATTTGCTGCTTATGTATTTTTTTAAGGTACTTCCTGTGAAGGCGGCGTGCATGGGAATGAGATAGAAATTTTGATGCACTACACCTTGATATTCACCATGTCTAATAAATCAGCAATTTTAGTTTTTAATTGGAGGAACCTTACTAGTGAATTTGTTTTACAGATGTGTTCATCCTTCGATGTGAAATTGTTTCCTTTATAGTAGAGATGATCGGTTATTTCGTGTGGGTTTTTCTTGTTATGTTTTAAATATCACAGCATGATTATTATGCTCTTATACTTGATAGTTTGTTTTGAACCCTTCAATGGTCAATGTTTCAAAGGAAATGTTGCTGAAATTTAAAGAAAAATTTATAGTTTTGTTTTGTGTTTTGTTGGTTTAGTAGCATTCTATGCTTGTGTTACACTATTTCTCAAGATCAAATAAACATCGATGACAGTAGCAACAGAAAAGTCATGCATGTACCTGAAGATGGAGGCTATAGAATGTTCTGTTCTCAAAGGTGGAAAAAGTCGATGAACTGATCAGGTGAAGGCCTTCGTTCTCCAATACTTTTATACACTTGGACAGAGGAAGAGTTGTACCAGCAATATTGCTCAACAAACTGACCTGAACCATGATTTCTTTGTCATTGAGGCAAGTAGCAGAAACAATAGGAGTTATATTCTCGCTCATGCTCAGTACTCCTGGTTTGCAGTTGGCTTTAGTCAGCTCCTCCTTCTTTTTCTCCAGATTCTCGACCTGTTTCTGCAGCTCGGGGATGTACTTGAGGACTCGAGACACCGTCGTCGGAATGCTCAGCTTCTTCTGCAGCACGAGAATCAAAAGCGCATCAGGATCTCATGCTAGCTATATCTTGTGGTGGTGGTTTACACGAGGGACGACGCCGTGTTGGTTTACAGTGTGATCGGCGTCGGGGAGAAGAGAGCGGAGCGAGGAGTAGAGCCCATTGAGCTGATTCCGGCGGTCGCGCTCGTACGCGTTGTGGCTGAGCTTCCTGTGGGAGCCGGAGCCGCCCGAGCCGGAGCCGCCCGAGGAGGTTGCGTTCGCCGCCGGCGCGGAGAGCTCGTGGATGTCGTCGTCGAGGTCGAGGTCCGGCCACGGCGGGGACGGCAGTTGGCCGGAGAAGATGTCTGCCTCCAGCGACGAGATGCTGCTCGCGAATGGGTCGTCGAACAGCTGGTGGTCCATGGCGCCGTGTATTGCCGCAGTTTCTTCTTCGTGGAGAGGTGAGGAGAGGTTAATTAGAGAGGGAGCCTAGCTTGCTATCTTAGCAGCTCTGACATTATTATTTGTGAACCGCCAGGAGCAGTACTATGAGAGGACCCTAGTCGAATTTTATTGAGATGATTAGCATTGAACTATATTCTTGATAAAGGTTTGATCGAGTTGGGCCAGTTCCAAAGAGATGACTTCCTATTTATATAGGGCGAGATGATGGATGTCAGTGTCACATACGACTTCATATAATTAAGCTATAGCTAAATAAAACTGGATGCCTTAATTTATTGAAGGGAACATATTTAGCTTAATCGCTAATGGGTCCATGCCTTAATGTCAATCGTGAAAGCGTCGGATCTAAATTTCAAACAACTTGGATCAAGGCGGGTGGGAAGCCCTAGCCACTTATGCAGTTTTGCAATAACCCCCGCGTCCAGTCACTTTCCCCATTTCATTTCTTCTAGTGAAGAGGAAAGATGGGAGGGAACCGAGTACTAGTGAAGAGGAAGTCGGACCCAGGCTACCACCCCCTAGTCCGGTGGACCGAGCAACCGGGCCGGAGGCGCGGTGGCCGGAGGCCGAGCCGCGGGTTGCACGAGCATGGGGCCTAGGCCGAGCCGCGATCGAGAGGCACACAGAGCGGCTTAGGGCGCTGGCAGAGCCAGGGGACCGCGTGGGAGCGTTGGGCCTCAGGCACACGAGCAGGAAGGAGCACAGGCGGCACCATGGCAAGCCGAGGGAGCCGAGAGCTGTACCGAGTGTGCAGGCATGGGATGTAGTCGAACCTCCTTCCGACCACGTGTAGTCGAACCTCCTTCTACCTGGAATGTAGTTGAACCTCCTTCCAACTAGGTAGTCGAAACTCCTTCCGACCATGTAGTCGAAACCCCTTCCGACCAGATAGTCGAATGATGAATAAAGATCAAACCAAAACACACGATTGGTTTCGGAGCACGCTAGGGCCGAGCCCGCAAGCAGCGGCGGCCGGAGGAGGCGGCGCCGGGGAGAGAAAGGGGTTGGAGGGAGGTGGCGCCACAAGCCAGTAGAAGCTCCAACTGAAGAAGCTCCAGGAGAAAAACTGGAGTAGAGAGAAGGGAGAAGAAGACATGAAATGGGGAAAGTGACTGGACGCGAGGGTGTTATCGCAAAACTGCATAAGTAGCTGGGTCTTTCCACCCATCTTGATCCGAGCCGTTTGGGCTAGATTCGATGCTCCTGGTTGACATTAGCACCTTAGCACCCAATTAGCCATTAGCACTAGATATGTTCCCTTTATTGAATCATACATGCAATAAATATTGACGAGAACGAAGGGTTTTACCCGTGCTTGCTCCAAGTTAAAGGGTGAAAAATTAACTGTCATGTTAATCAGGAAGAAACTAAAAAAATATGATATGTATATTACTCATCTCAATATCTAAGTCCATCATGGTTCTAAATACACATTTATCATATGAACTTTTAAGGCCCTATAATGGATATATAGTGTTAGTTTGTACAAAAGATTTATCGATGCATTTACTCGATGCACTACAATTGTGTATGTTGATCAGCATTGGACACTGCTCTTTAGTGTACGTACTAGCTAGATTTAGTTGGTCTAATATTAGTGTGATTCATTTCATTAGGACTAGCTAACGATCTAGCTAGTTGGGGCCAGTTGCTATTAGGTTGGAACAAACTAATAAAGCAGCCTAATCGTGCATCCAAAATAAAACAATTACTCCTATTGCATACATCTGTGCATAGTGTTAGGTTCAGGTCAGGATTACTACTGGTTAACAAAATGAGACTAGCTAGCTGAGTAGCTGTGTCATTTTTGTTTGTACTATATACTAGGGCATTACTCAAGGCGTATAGATAAGCCTATCGGAGCAAGCTAGATACGCCAAATGGTAGAGAATGGAATCTGGCACCACTTGCAGGGGGCGTCTAGCTAACGAGCCTAGGAGGCTACCGCTTTATCTTGATCGCCGTGCTTAAGTTTAAAAATGGCGCGCCGCGATTAATCTAATGGACACGTCCACGTCGGTGGGGCGCAGTGTGGCTTGATCGGCCTCCACGTAGCGTCAGGGAGGCGCCACGCGCAGTGAACGCGCCGGAACGGGTACAGAGCGTGCCGGCACGTGCCGCGGAGGCTTAACTCTCGCGCAACACGCGCCTAGGCTTAAACAAAATCTGTCGAAACAGCAGAACGACTCTGCTCAGTGTCTTGGGTGCTGGAAATATACCTTAGAGGTAATTATAGGGATGATTATATTTTATTATGCTCATAACACTGGATAATATGTTTTCTTATTTCTGAATAATATTGTTAATATTTATTATCAAGATATGACTTGGTTGTGAAACTATATATTTCTGCGATAGTTATTCTTATCGTTCTCAGTCGGAAACATATGAGGATAATATATGTATCAGACTAAAGATATGTATTGGTTGATACTATGTTTCACGAGTAGATATGAGATATCAAACCAATAATATGGACACACGTTAGAAACGTGATGTTGGATTAGACCCACCTCGGACACTATTGAGATTGTTATGATTCTACGTGTCGTTAATGGTCTCAAGAATGATGATGTATAATCCTTAGACCGAGATCATCATAGTTTCCTACATATGTAATAAAGACTTTAGGGGTTGCCAAACGCTACAATCAGAATCAGGTAGTTATAAAAGGTAGCTTTTAAGATGCTTATAAACATGGAGAGAATGCGACCTGGTCGGATATGGATTTGCCCCTCCTAACATAACAGAGAGATGTCTTTGGGCCCCGTTGCAGATCGGATAAAGAAAGTGCATGGCCATGCCACTAGTAGTCAAGTGTTCGACCATGTGGTTATCCGACACTCGATCGAGAAAGAATTAAAATACCCATGGATGACACAACATCTCACCCGGAGTTCAACCGGACATCGTAAGGCAAAGGGAGTATACACGAGTAAGTCACTCGCTTTGATCGCCATGATCGGGTCGTATGGAGATACAAGCCGGTCGAGATCGATCGAACGTAATCACAGAGCGGTCGAACCTAGTCGTGAGGAGTTACGAATCGTCGTGACCACAAACGAACTAGTCAGATAGAGTATAGACCGGTCGTAAGTGATGAGGACTGGTCGTAGATCATATTGCATTAAGGTTCGTCCGATATAATTTGTGTGTATTCGGAATCGCTATGTTCTACTAGGAGCCGCTACGACTAGTGATCGGAAAGGGTTTCCGAAGTCACAACCGACACGCATGAACCTCTGTGGTCACACACTTAACGGGTTAGAACAAATCAAGACGAATACGATTCAGAACGTGTTCGGATAGGATCCGTCACGAGCACTATATAAGGAGATGCATGAGGCTGTTGGGAGGCACGCGAGAAAACACCACCAAAACCCTAGCCGCCATCTTCCGAGAGCTCGCTGCGGCGAATTGGTGCTAGCACACCAACAGTATGGTTGTTCTCGTCCGGATGTGTGGATACCGTAGAGGCGCTTACTACAATTGTTGCGCTTGAGGACGATCCGCGATCTTCACGAGGAACTACAGAGGTTGCTTTGGAGGACGATCGACTACGATCACCGCGATCGACTTCTTTGGACGTTGACGATCGACTACGACCACTACATCGACGCGCTTTATGTTGGACCAGTCGCCCAACCCTTCTTCGCCGCTTCAAGGCTCTGGCGGTAACGATCCGTGATCATCTACTTGCTTGGCTTCTCGGGTTTGCGTGGTAGAAATTTTTGTTTGTAGCTATCGTAGCTCTACCCCGCGACCCAACAGTGGTATCGAGCCATCTCGCGTAGTTTTTGATCCGGATCGATCGCATATACTTGATATGTGGTAGTAGTAGATTGGATCTATTATCGGTCGATCCGATAACCTAGATCGGTTCATATAGATGGAATGATCTAGACCGGTCGATTTGATCGATCGGTTTTCGGTGGTAGTAGATGGGTTTACAAGGAGGTATGAGCTATAAGGACTAGATGATTAATTGCGCTTGTTCATGACCGACCGCATATCACTCCTACCGGCCGAATTTCGCCATCGGAGTTTGTCGCAACGTGTGGTCGATCAAAGGCAATGATCGAGTGGTTCTAATAGGGTTAATGTGATTAATCGATGATTTCCAAGGCTCTGCACGTGAATAAGATTCATGTTTCAAAAGTTTCGAGCACGCCCTCAACGATGATGGCGCCGCCTTCGAACCCCGCCCGCTAACCGGCTAGCGGGACCACCGTGCTGGGTATTCGTACCGCGCGCTATAGGTAGTGTGTGCTCATGTCGTCCGATAGAGTTGGATTATTTGCATAACTTGTTTTTGCAGGGATTGATGTGAATAGTATGACCCATATTGGTTCATGTATGAGATGCATATATGTATGTAATTTCCATGACTGCGTGTCATGCTTATTGCACCAAGGTCAGTTTATATTTGTATAACGGCTGTGTGGTCGACTTGTGATGCTTCTTTGCTCTTTGTAATTCATTACTAGTGCTATTAGGAGTAATGGCTTAGTGGGAGTACTTGGAGGAGTCGACCACTTGGAGACACGGCAAACAGGATGCATGGCGATGGAGATCACCGTGGAGAAGGGTCATACTATATCACAATGCAATTTGATTGTCTGTGAATGCCTTTATATTCCTGTTCATTTATTTCTACACATGTTTTTGCTTTTAATGCTTTTAACATGGTAGAAGTAAAAAATCCCTCACATAATATTAGGTTAAATTGATGCCCTCCCAAATGCTGCACCATCCAAAGACATGTATTTTAATGGTAGGTCTTGCCATAGCAGAATGCCATTAACAATCCTTGACTAGATGGGTTTGTGTCAGACACTTACACACTAAGCATTGGTTTAACTTAACAAGGTTATCATAACAGTTGTGGACCTTGGGGCATAAGGGTTAAAGTCAAGCATAAAGATCTTGCCCAACAACAAGAGTCATATAAAGATATGATTAGCAAAGGGTTGCTTACCATTTTCACTAGTCTTCTAGCAAAGTGATGCCATAGCTCACTAGTAGATTAATTGATTATGGATCTTGAATCACTAAAATGTCATAAGAGGGATATGGAATTTAGTGGGAGTATCTTTGTTAAAATTGTTTAATAGAAGTTACTTTTTTTGAACATATGTCTTAGTTTTGCATAATTTAATTATGTTGTAGATCATGGCACCCATCGTCAGACCTACATCCAGCTTTTGCTTTACGCTCGATACTTGAAAAGGAAAACTGAATGGAACAAATTTTGCGGATTGGTCCCGTAACCTAAGAATTGTTCTTAGGCAAGATAAAAGGGAACATGTTCTAAAGGAACCAATTCCAGATGTGCCTACAGAGAATGCTGTTGCTGCTCTTAAAACCGCCTATAAAAAGGCATGTGATGAGTCCCTTGATGTTAGCTGTCTCATGCTTGCTGCTATGAACTCAGACCTTCAGAAACAGTTTGAGAACATAGAAGCCTACGATATGATTGTAGCGCTCAAAGGCATGTTTGAGACACAAGCAAGAACTGAGAGATTTGAGATCTCAAAAAACTTGTTTGGATGTAAGCTAGTTGAGGGTGGTTCGGTGAGCCCTCATGTAATTAAAATGGTTGGTTACACACAGAGCTTGGAAAAACTTGGTTTTTCACTTAGCCAAGAGTTGGCTACAGATTTGATTCTTACTGCCGAAAGCTATGGGCGATTCATTTTGAACTTCCATATGAACATTTTAGACAAAAATCTCACCGAATCAGATATGATGCTTAAGACAAGAGAGGCAAGATAAGAAAAGCAACAATCATGTGATGATGGTGCAAAAGAGTACAAGCTTCAAGAAGAAGGCTAAGACTTGGGTCAAGAAAAAGGGTAAGGCTAAAGTTTCAGATGAGATCAAAACTAATAAGCCTAAGCCCAAGACTAAGTCCGGCCCGACTCAAGAGAATGAATGCTTTTACTGCAAAGAGCTAGGCCATTGGAAGAGGAACTGCAAGAAATACCTGGCTGATCAGAAAAAGAATGGTGGGACTAAAACTTCCACTACATGTATTAATGTTATAGATGTTTTTCTTACTGACTCTTCTGTTAACTCATGGGTATTTGATAACGGATCGGTTGCTCATATCGCAATTCGATCAAGAGTCTAACAAGGAGTAGGAGAATTACAAAGGCGAGATGGATCTTCGCGTCGGGAATAAAGCAAAAGTTGCTGCATTAGCCGCCGGATTTTGCCATTACTTTTGCCTTCGTGATTTATTATGGAATTAAATAATTGTTATTACGCTCCGACCATTAGTAAAACATTATCTCTACCTCATGTTTGATGGCAGAGGGTTATAATTCATTATTGAGAACAATGGTTGTTCTATATTTTTGAATGAAGTGTTTTATGGCTATGCACTGTTTTGAATGGGTTGTTTATCTTAAATCTTGATGATGCGTCCATCTATAATATTAATGCGAAAAGGCTTCGGTCTAATGATCCACTTTCATTTGGCATTGTCGTTTAGGTCACATAAGTAAGAAACACATAAAAAGGCTCCATGATGATGGAAATCTAAACTCATTTGATTTGGAATCATTTGAAACATGCGAGTCTTGCCTGGTTGGAAAGATGACCAAGACACCTTTCACTGGTTGGAGTGAAAGGGCGTCCAACCAGTTGGCACTCATACATACTGATGTGTGTGGACCAATGAGTACGACAAGTAGAGGTGGTTTTCAGTACTTCATTACTTTCACCGATGACTATAGTAGATATGGATACATCTACTTAATGAGGCACAAGACGGAATCCTTTGAAAAGTTCAAGGAGTTCTAGAATGAGGTACAAAATCAACTTGGCAAGACAATCAAATCTTTACGATCTGATCGTGGAGGTGAGTTTTTGAGCTATGAATTTGGCAATCATTTGAAACAATGTGGAATTGTTCCACAGCTTACACCACCGGGCACTCCACAATGGAATGGTGTGTCCGAGCGGCGTAATAGGACCTTGTTGGACATGGTTCGATCAATAATGAGCCAATCCGATCTGCCATTGCATTTTTGGGGTTATGCTCTAGAAACCGCCGCTTACATTTTGAATCAGGTACCATCTAAATCAGTAGATAAGACACCATATAAGATGTGGACTGGGAAGAGTCCTAGTTTGTCTTTTCTAAGGGTTTGGGGATGTGATGTCTATGTTAAACGTTTGACGTCTGACAAACTCGCACCCATATCAGATAAATGCTTCTTTATAGGATATCCTAGGAAACCAAAGGATATTATTTCTACAACCGAAGAAGACAAAGTTTTGTTGCGAAATTGTATCTTTTTGAGAAAGAGTTTCTTTCAAAAGGAGTTAGTGGGAGAAAGGTGCAACTCAAGAAATTCGGAAAACATCCGAAAGTGTTTCAACTCCTATTGAACCTCTCATCGGGTGAATAAAATGTTGTTGAACCTATAGATGAGGCACCCCACCGTGAGATCTAAAAGACCACGCCAATTGCCTACAAGGTATGGGCATGACATATATATTATTGAATAATGATGAGCCTAAGACATATGAGGAAGCGATGATAGACCCAGACTCGAGAAATGGCTTGGAGCCATGAAACCGAGATAGACTCCATGAGAGAAAATCGGGTTTGAATCTGGTCGATCCACTTGATGGTGTTAAAACCATTGAGTGCAAATGGATCTATAAGAAAAAGATTGATATGGACGGAAATGTTCACATTCATAAAGCTCGACTAGTCGCAAAAGGTTTTCGACAAGTTCAAGGAGTTGACTACGATGAGACTTTCTCACCAAGAGGCGATGCTTAAATCTATTCGGATCATTCTAGCAATTGCTGCATATTTCGACTATGAGATATGGCAAATGGATGTCAAAACAGCTTTCCTTAATGGAAACCTAGATGAGGATGTGTACATGACACAACCTGAATGTTTTGTCGATCCAAAGAATGCTAGTAAAGTATGCAAACTTCAAAAGTCTATTTATGGGTTAAAGCAAGCATCTCGGAGTTAGAATATACGTTTTAATGAGGAGATCAAAAGGTTTGGTTTCGTCAAGAACAAAGAAGAACCTTGTGTTTACATGAAGGTTAGTGGGAGCGCACTTGTTATTTTGATCTTATATGTAGATGACATACTACTGGTCGGAAATGACATTCCAATGCTTGAATCTGTTAAAACTTTATTAAGAAATAGTTTCTCAATGAAAGATTTAGGAGATGCAGCATATATCTTGGGAATAAAAATCTATAGAGATAGATCAAGAAGGCTAATTGGATTAAGCCAAAGTATGTACATAGACAAAGTGTTGAATCAGTTCAACATGCAAGATTCCAAGAGAGGATTCTTGCCCATGGCACATGGCATTAATCTTAGCAAGAATCAGTGTCCTACGACCACTGATGAGCGAGACAAAATGAGTAATATTCCATATGCTCCGGCCATTGGATCTATCATGTACGCCATGATATGTACACGACCAGATGTATCATATGCTCTAAGTGTTACGAGCAGATACCAAGTCGATCTGGTGAAGGTCATCGACAACAGAAAAACATTCTTAAGTACTTAAGAAGGACTAAGGATGTGTTCCTAGTTTATGGCGGTGATGAAGAGCTCGTTGTAAATGGTTACACTGATGCAAGCTTTCAAACCGACAAAGATGATTATCGTTCGCAATCTAGTTTTGTATTCATTTTGAATGGAGGAGCAATGAGCTGGAAAAGTTCCAAGCAAGAGACGGTTGCTGATTCCACGACGGAGGCTGAGTACATTGCGGCTTCTGAAGCTGCAAAAGAAGGTGTTTGGATAAGAAATTTCATTGATTATTTGGGTATGGTTCCGAGTGCCTTGAGCCCAATGGATCTCTATTGTGACAACAATGGAGCCACTGCGCAGGCTAAGGAGCCTAGATCCCATCAGAAGTCCAAGCATATACTCAGGCGTTATCATCTTATTCGCGAATTGGTGGATAGAGGAGATGTTAAGATATGCAAAATTCATATGGATTTGAATGTTGTTGATCCATTGACAAAGCCTCTCACACAGCCAAAGCATGAGGCACACACAAGAGCTATCGGTATTAGATACCTAAATGATTGACTCTAGTGCAAGTGGGAGACTGTTGGAAATATGCCCTAGAGGCAATCATGGAGATGATTATATTTCATTATGTTCATGACATTGGATAATGTGTTATCTTGTTCCTCGAATAATATTGTTAATATTTATTATCAAGTATGTGACTTGGTTGTGAAACTATATATTTCTGCGATAGTTATTCTTATCGCCTCGGTCGGAAACATATGAGGACACATATGAATAGACTAGCATATGTATTGGTTGATGACTATGTTTCACTAGTCATAGATATGGAGATATCAAACCAATAATATTGACACATGTTTGAGAACATGATGTTGGATTAGACCCACCTTGAGACACTATTGAGATTGTTATGATTCTATGTGTCGTTAGTTGGTCTCAAGCAATGATAATGTATAATCCTTAGACCTGAGATCATCATAGTTTCCTACATGTGTAATAGCACTCTTAGGGGTTGCCAAACGCTACACCGTGAATCGGGTAGTTATAAAGGTAGCTTTGGGTATGCTATGAAACATGGAGAGGAATGTATTTGGTGGGATATGGATTTGTCCCTCCTAACATAACAGAGAGATGTCTCTGGGCCCCTCGTTGTGATCGGATAAAGAAAGTGCATGGCCATGCCACTAGTAGTCAAGTGTTCGACCATGTGAAGTTATCCGACACTCAATCGAGAAAGAATTGAACATCCATGGATGACACAACATCTCACCGGAGTTCAACCGCACATCGTGAGGCAAAGGGAGTATACACGAGTAGGTCACTCGGTTTGATCGCCATGCATCGTTATGGAGATACGAGTGGTCGTAGATCGGTCGAACGTAATCACAGAGTGGTCATAACTCGTCGTGGGAGTTACGAATCGGTCGTGACCACAAACGAATCGGTCAGATAGAGTATAGACCTGATCGTAAGTGATGAGGACTCGGTCGAGATCATATTGCATTAAGGTTCGTCCGATATAATTTGTGTGTATTCGGGAATCGCTATGTTTCGCTAGGAGCCGCTTCGACTAGTGATCGGAAAGTGTTTCGAGTCACAACCGACACGCATGAACCTATAGGGTCACACACTTAACGGGTTGGAACAAAACCAAGACGTAATACGATTCAGAACGTGTTCGGATAGGATCCGTCACGAGCACTATATAAGGAGATGCATGAGGCTGTTGGGAGGCACGCGAGAAAACACCACCAAAACCCTAGCCGCCATCTTCCTGAGTGCTCTGCCGTGCGAATTGGTGCTAGCACACCAACAGTATGGTTGTTCCTTACTGGACGATGTGGATACCGTGAGAGGCGCTACTACGATTGTTGCGCTTGAGGACGATCCGCGATCTTCACGAGGAACTACAGAGGTTCTTTGGAGGGACGATCGACACGACCACCGCGATCGACTTTGTCGGACATTGGACGATCGACTACGACCACTACATCGACGCGCTCTACATTGGACCAGGCTACTCCAACCCTTCTTCCGCTGCTCTGCGCGTCTAGTGGTAACGATCTGTGATCATCTACTTGCTTGGCTTCCTGGTTTGCGTGGTAGAAATTTTTGTTTGTAGATATCGTAGCCTACCCCGCGACCCAACATTGGGACCATGTCAAAACTGATACTGGCCTTAAGAGAGTATATATTGTTGAGTATATAAGTATTTTTTGAATTACTTTAATTCAGAAATATAGTAGATAAAACATAGAAAATATTCTAGTTATTTTCACAAAGCAGATCACAAAGAACACTGTAGCGATACCAGATTCTAGAAGAATAGAAGCTAGCATTCCTATCTCAGTGTTCAAGACAACAATAGACAATAAAGCAAACCAACTAACAAGAAAGATATAGACATACCCAAATTCTGTGGAAGAAGAAGTTGCAGCAGAGTTCTTGATGAGGACGTCGTTCGTCATGGCGTAGTGGTAGTAGACGTGCAGTTGATGTAGAACGTAGCAGAGTAGTAGACGTGCAGTTGATGTAGAACGTAGCAGAGGAACAACGAGCGAACAAGCGAACACTCCCCAAAACCTTATTCGCCCTCGCTCGTGCAAGCCTTCAGGACGAGGTTCCGAGGCTCGCTTCTCCCAAATAAGGCCGTACACGCGCCTCGCCAGGATGGAGATCGCAAGAGACAGCAAACAAAACTATGGAGTTCTTTCTGTATTGTGGAAGTGGAAAAGCTCGGACCAGAGCCAATATTCTTAGTTCTCTTAAATAGCCAAAAGACAGAGAGCCCAAAGGCCAACAGTCACCAGAGTCCAAAGGCCAACAGTCGCCAGAAGACCAAAGGCCAACAGTTACCATCAAGGACAGTCGCTAGTAGTCCAAAGGCCAAAAACAAAGAGACCAGAGATCAACAGTCGCCATCAATGTTAGTGCGTTTTCATTTTCGAATAGATAAAGAAAATCGCTACCAGATTTGATACACTGCACAGCGTGCGTGCGACACACCACACCGCATGCAAGAGCAAAGAAAGCGAGCGAGCGCCAAGCGTGTGTTGCTCTCTCCAATTCCACAAGAGGGCCGCCACGTTCCACCTTATAAACCGTGTAACTCCTTAATCCTCCATGGGACTAAAGCAGATTTAGCACATGCATATGGGCCTTTGAGATTTACCAGAATTAATTAGAATATAATATTTGGGCCTAGCCCATATTAATTCCAACATATATATTATTATATTTATCCACTAAGAAAACCTAAAGATAGTTATTGTATTTTTTTTCTCTATACGCCTACTTAAATGTTTTAAAAGAGATTAAGTAAGTAAGTAAGTAAGTATATATATATATATATATATATATATATATATATATATATATATATATATATATATGATCATTTCATTAAATATTTTTGAACAAAGAGGGAGAGCACGCCTTTGCATTGATAGAGAAGGAGAAAATAGGTAAAATAAAAGGATACACCCCGAAAGGGAAGAAATCCCAGCGGGAGGGAAACCGCAACTGCGACGCGCCTAGCGACAACAACACCAGAGCTAGAGACGCCCACTAGCCAACTCAAGGCCACACCCTAACCAGATCTGCCGCACAAACACATCAAAGCTAAGGGGACTACAACACCTCCCAACCAACCCACAGGAGCTTCGAACAGGTAGAATCGGACAGCGAAGAAGATCGCCCTAGCACCAACTTGAGAGGGAAGAGTAGAAGCAGGTGCAGGTTGGTCCACACGTTGACAGGGCCACCAGTGAGGAGCTTTAGATGAAATAGGTGAGGAAGCGGTTCTTCGGCTCGGCAGTAACAGAAGACGATGCAGAAACTAAGGACGACGACGACTCCAACCCCGACTCCTCTCCCCCTCCACCCGCGCGGCACAAACAATGGTGGACTAGACCAACTGCTACGAACGAAGGCCTCCAGGACAATCGTCTTGCGCCTCTTGCGCCTCGAGACGACACTTCAGTGGCAATAGCCCCCTCCTCGGGCTCTTCCACCGGCAACAACACCCTACCCGGGCTCTTTCAACGGCTGGCCTGCAACTTCTCAAGACACAGCCTAAACTCGAAGCGCCTCCAGCATAGCAGCATGGGAGTCCGACCTTCTCTTCTCTTCTCCGCAACACACGGACTGGCGAGCACACAACAAGATCCTGGGGGCAGGGGTTCTGGAACCGGGGTGAGGAGACACTTGTCGATGGGCATGCCCTCACAGCTGGGCAGTGGCGACAACATCGGTTTCCCATGACGCAAGTGGACGGCAACCTCCCACGATTGGCCCACGGCCGCTGCGGCCACCTCGGCTGGCCAATGCAGCATCCACAGGGGGTGGGCCTCTCCGGCGTGGGGCACTGAGGAACGCCCGGCGGGTTCAAAGATGACGGCGGCCCCAGAAGAAGCGGAGGCGGCAGCTCCTTGCGCGACGGGGCCTCCCGGCATGTGCGAAGACGGCGACGACTCGAGAAGCGAGGCGGGCTCCTCTGCGACAGGGGGCTCAAGACGCACCAAGACGGCGGCTCCCTGCACAAAGAGATCCTGGGCGACGGCACCCCCGGACCCGCACGACCGGAGGGGTGCTAGCGGCTTAGGAGTAACGGCGATCGGGGCCGTAATCAGAGTGGTGCTAAGCGGCTCGAGCAACAGCGGCCGTGGCGAGGTGGACCTCTCCGGCGTGGAGCCAAAGGCCGAGGCCCACCCGCCGCGAGTGAAGACGACGGCCGCTCCCTGCGTGACAAAGGTCCTCGTGGCGTCGAAGACTTGCGCCATGAGCGAAACGACGGCAGCCTCCGCACGATTTAAACTCCTTGGCGTTAGCACCCGAGCCCGCATCCGTGGCTACCTTGGTGGTCTGCTGGATCTAGATCCGGCGCCGAAGACGCCGACGACCTAGGAGCTCCGGCCAGGAAAGGTGCCAGCGACACCGGAGGTTCGCCGGAGGCTTCGCCGCCCTTGCCGCCAAGAACGCACGCAGCGACGCCGCCAAAAGGCTCCTCAACGAGAACAGAGCGAGGAGGAGGAGGAGGAGGTTCGAGGAGGTGGTTGGGGGCGCTTGGCAAGCAAGCAGCGGCGGCGCCATGCGGGTGTGGCGGGGTTCTCTTGGTTTGCGGCGTCGCCTCCCGGGTCGCCCTGAGGAGCGACACGGGAGAGTTTCTCTGTCAATATTTCTTAGATTTGGTGCTTCTTTAGTCTCTACAAACGGTAAACCGTGGACAAATATAGCGAAAACAGAGGGAGTTGATTAAAATAGCCATGTAAAAGTTGAATACCCTAGTAGCATGTCAGGAAAACAACAGAAAAGATTAGGCAGCTAAGAGCATCTACAATGATTTGTTTCTTAACTTGTTACTAAGAGGAGAGAGAGTACTCAATCTAATAAAAAGAAACAAGCCTTCCAATGGATTGTTTCTTGAGCTTGTATCTAAGACTTTAATTGCTACCCACAAAACAAGTTTTTAGGTAACAAGCAAGTCTCCAATAACTATTTTGTTGTTTTTTGTGTCTTGATATCAACAACTTGTTTTTTTCTTCATCTAGAAGCAAACTCATGTTCTATCCTCACCATCTCTCCTTCACATCACCTAAATACTGTTGTGTTCATCATTTAATAACAAGTAACATAGACTATTATAGATGCTCTAATGGGAAAAAAAAAGTTCAACAGAGAGGGAAAAGTAGCTCCTACGACGTATAACTAGACAAAAAAAACATAACTAGACTAGACATTCTTATAGTACAAAAGGACACAAGCGCACTCACACAAGATTAGGTAGCTAGTGGGAAAAAGTCCAAACACAGAGGAAAAGCATCTCCAACATGTGTTGCGTTCACTAGCACCCGCCTCACTTTAACCCGCGTGACTTCTTTAAACTGGAGACCTGAACCTCACAGAGCGCAGTACATGTTTTGATCATTTTACTGCTGCAATGACGAAGACGACCGCCTGCATCAGCAAACAGCTTCACATGGGCTTGTTGGACCAAACATAGCCATGCTGAGACGCAACCCCCATCTGAAGGTCGGTCGTCTTTCTGACTAGTCGTATTGATTTGGACCTCTAGATTCCTACTTTTCGCCACAACTGGGCTATTACGTAGCTGAACCGGCAAACCAGGCCTCGCCCATATGTCCCATGAGTATAGCAAGTTAGAACTAGGTGCTGCTAATACTACGTTTGTAACGTGGCCTTTCAGTCGGCTTCATCGTCCGAGGAGCCGGTGGCACCGACCCCCCTCTGCGCGGGTGCGGCCTGTATGTCTTGCGGACGTTGAGGCCGTCGACGATGTACTTGAGCCATCGCACCGGGAGGACGACGGTGTCGACCACGAACTGAATCTCGTAGAGGAGGTCCAGCAGGTAGGGGCATTGACGGCCCACGCCCTGCTCCAGCTCGTCCCCGAGAGGGCGCAGCCGCTCAGCCCGTGCGCACGCCTCGTCAAGGAGCTCGTCCATCTGGCCCACCTCATCCCACGAGAGATGCGCGAGCTGAAGCCCTACTTGGTCATCAGCTGGCCGACGAGCCTGGGAGAGAGAGGACGCGGCCGTGCTTCGGGGTCGCAGGCCCTCCGCCCCGCCTTCTCGAGGTCCTGCCTGATGGCGCCGAGCCGGGAGAACATCGAGCTGGCCGTGGAGAAGATCCCGGCGAGCCCTTGCGCCAGCTCCATCTGCTTGAAAGGAGGGGCCCCCTTGGGTGTACATGTTCTCCCAGAAGGCCTCGTCGCCGCCCCGCTGATCTATACACGTCAGCAGCACCTTGTCCAGGTCGTCCGAGAACCGCTGCAGGATGTCAGCGCGAATCGTCACCGTTTCGGGGAAAAACTCGCTGGCCTCCGGCTCGCCGCCGCCGCCGCGCAATGTCGACGCACCGCCTTGTACATCTCGATCGTGATCGGGAGTCCAATCCCCATGACCGTGGCTTCGTTTGGTTGGCTTGGGCCTCTCCGTCCGTCCTATTCGACCGCGCGTACGTACATCGATCACGCGTACATATAATAGGCAGTGCAACGCTCGCGCGTTCCAGTTCCCCAACACGATCTCTATTCTGATCCCATATATATCTCGGTTCCGTACCTGACAGTTGTACCGTGTATGTACAGGATACGTGACGACCCGGATTGAAGCACCACTGGTCCACTACCGTGTGCCAACTAACCCTTGTGGCCGGCCCATTTGAAGGTGTGATACATACATGTTCCCCCCTGAAATTGACCGGGCTACTGTGCATCAGCATCTTTAGTTGCAATCCTGATTTCATGGGGATTATACTCGGCTCACTGCCCGTGCACTGGCGTCTTAGTTTCGACTCTGTCTCGACTATGGACACGTCGTGGTGAAACTCGCCCCCCCGGGCGAAAGAATTGGACTACATAGGCATCTCTAGTCCATGACCTCTCACAAGCATCACAGATTTTATGTTGACCATTAGGCGACTGTAGATTTAATTGATGCAAGCTTGGTCTTTCTTATCCCGCATGGAGTATTTACAGTATGCATATGCATCCATTCATTCATCGGCTTGAGATATTACAAAACTCATCATAGCAAGCGTGCCTCTCACAAATCACCTGATCAGCCTTAGAAACATGGTTGCCTTCCCAGAAGAAAAGAGAGCACATTTATCAAGGATGGAAGAAAAAAACCAAGAATACTTCACAACGACTAAAAGTACAAAAAAAAAAAGAGGAACAAGTTGTTGTAGCTACAAACTGGAAAGTAGAGAAGAGAGACCACCCGGGTTCCCTACAATAAGAAGGGGTAAATCCCCGAAGGTCCTTTTATAGTCCCGCAGCAAGACTTCGTTCATAAAGTTAAGGTATCTCATACCACATACATCAACTAAAATTACTAGAGGCTTGCTTTGCACATAAATGCGCGATAATGTTACACCGTTGATTAACAAAACAAAAAAAAAACTCCAGAAAAAGTCTTGCTAAGCTCCCTAATTTCAGGGAGAACCGGTGTAACTTCAGAACATGTCTGCACAGACTCATTCCAAAGATCGACAAGCTGCTTACTATCTGTTTCCAGAATAATCTTTTGCACCCCAACATGATGTGCTAGCTCTAGGCCATCTCTACATGCTAGTGCTTCCGAATGTAGATCATTAATTACATGGGTGTACCAGATCGCCTTGGCCGCAATAAAACGAATTTTTTTATTTGGCCCCTCGACGCCACGTTAATTGCAAAAATGGCCCCTGTGGCGTTACATTTGCAAATTTAGTCCCTCTCGGCGCGGAGCACGGGGACGACATCGTGCCACATCTCGCGGTCGGGGGCGCAGAAGACGCGAAGCGGCGATCGCGGAACGCGTGCTAACACGGGAGGTGGCGGGCCCGGGTACTTATCGCGGTCGCGGAGCGCAGGAGGTCGCTGGGTTCCTGCGGTTCCCGAGCGTAGGAACCGGCCACCCACTCCCCCGGGCGTGCTCCCTTCCTGCGGTGGCCGAGCGCATGAGGTTGGGCACTGTTCCTATTAGGGTTTCTTCGAAATTTTGTCGCATGTTCCAATTACACCGATTAGGGTTTCAGCGATCAGGAGAAATATAGGCATTGAGATTTGTAAAAAAAACATTCATTTTGAAATATGGGCACAAAGGCTTGTAAATTAGGGTTTCCTTTTCTCCAAAATTAGAGTTTTATCGCGGTTTCAGCGTTGTTTGTAGTAATTTGAAATGTAGCAATTGAGTTCTGAAAATTACGAAAGTTTTTGTGGAGCCTCCTGACACAGTGTACTTGAATGTGTAATATTTTTGAATGTGTAATATTTTGACAAGTTTATATGTGTTCTGTAGTTGTCTCGGAGATTAAGCATTTATCTCTCGAAAATTTGGATTATATCTCTCCAAAATTATTTGGCATCGAGTCCTTGAACTCTTTGAAGCACCTTGTTTAATTCTTTATTATAAGTAGAATAACTCATCTTTTGGATGAGTTGAAAGTCAATAGTTCAAGCTTCTGGATGAGTTGATTGATGAATCAAATATGGTGTGCGAGGACTTAAGAAAGAACAATGAATATTTTAAGTCTCACAACCAGTCCCTCCAAATATCACAATTAATGTTTTTTCTCTGAAATACGAACGTCTGAAGCTCCGGACCTCAACAGCTTAAGCATTTTGATTAGCCAAACTTGTATTGATTTTCTTTTGGTTCACAAGAAATAAATCATTGCATTTTTTTCCTCAGCAATCAACCCAAAATGACATTAACATCAAGGTTCTTGATCACATTAGCTTCTAAAGAATGCAATTGAAGGGGCTGAGAACGCTCCTTGTGATTACGAAGATGCCCTAAATCGTTAGCGGTCCAGAGGATGTTGTGGGATATTCCAAATATATATACTTTTCCCTACTTCTGGAAAATGATCTTTAGCCGATAAGATGGCCATTAGTGATTTTGACGGCGACATGTACCAGGTCTCAAGAAACCAAAAGGTCAGTTGACTACTAATCGACCGGAGGTAAAGTGTGAGACACAGAACCAAAACTATATTAGACTCCGCAGACATAAGCCCATTACACGTGGTCATATGGCATGATGGTTCGGCTAATTGCTTTAGTCATCGCTACTACTACGGTACATTGCGACATAAGCATCTAGACCATGTAAGTATACATGCCTTTAGGGGATAATAAAAAACATGGCGGGTAGGTCAGGGTACTACTACGGAATGACATAATCTATTGCGTGGATCGGGGCCATTTGCCATTCCTTGTGAGCTCGGTGTTGTACTCCTCGTCGGCCTCCTTGGCCTTAGCCGTCATTTCCCTCTTTTTCTCGTGCTCCCTATCGCAAGCCTCGCGCTCCGTACGTCTGCACGCCTCGAGATGAGCTTTTGTCTCCCGACGGATACTCTAATTTTGCTCTTCGTTACGGCGCTCCTCCTCTCGGATCTCGCGGGCCCTTTTGGCATCCCACTCGTCGTAGTCAATTTGCCACTGGTTTTGTGGGTGGATCTCTTGGTCGATCCACTTGCGGTAGCCACATAGCGGATCTGGGGACTATGAGTAGCCGGAAGAGGTTGTTAGTGTGTACTTTGAAAGATAAAAGTCCGGGGAACATACTGTAATTGGTCCTTACCGGTTGCCGATAGCTGCGCGTGTCCCAACGACGGTCGGGATAGTCGCGGGAGTAGTTGGCGTAGCCCGAGTAATGCATGCAGTGTTGCATTGCTCTTAAAGAACTTGCATGTACATGCAAGTTCTTTAAGTTCAAGTAGCGGCTCAGCCTGTGCATGCATTACTCGGGCTACGCCAACTACTCCCGCGACTATCCCCTACACCAACAGATGGACGGCATCTCCCCCTCGGGCGGGTGTTGGGGCGAATGCTCATTTGGAATGTTCTAGTAGGGGTTGTTGCTACGGAGGGTAGCGTCACTGCGCGAAGGTGACCTCCTAGCACGCTCCCTTTGTTCCTCCTGGGCTGCATACTCCCTTTGCAGTTCGCCTCCTCCAAGTGCTTCTCCATTTGAGTGAGATTATGTTGAAGTCTGGATGCAGGAGAACCAGGCGTGGAATGGGTAGTACTTATATGCCGAGCCGGCACTGCATACGTGGTTAAAATGTAATTCTGTTGAAGGAAATTCACGTCCGCGAGGCAGCGTTCTAGAGGACTCGTCGGGTCACGTCGTTGTCACTGCGCAAAGCTGCCTCGTCGGGTCACGTCGCTGAGTAAAGCTGCCTCGTCGAGTCACACCGCTGCGTAAAGCTGACTTGTCAGGTCATGTCACTGTGCAAAGCTGACTCATCGGGTCACGTCGTTGCACAAAGCTGACTCGTCGGGTCTCGGGCAAACGGTATGTCAATTACGATGCGTTTGAGGTACCAATGAGTCGTAAGTACAAGGGGTTATATAATGCATGCGTAGATAATATTACTGGTTCGTCGGGTCATTCATGAAGAACTGCGATGCATAGATAAAGAGTGGACAATAAAATCTCATTACAATCTCATAACAAGACACTAAAACTCATGGTCCACACCTCCGTCGCCTGCCACGACGACATAGCTAATCCTCAGGGAACGTGAGCTTGTCAGGGGAGTGACGTACATCTCGGAAGTCGTAATGGGAGTGCTATGTGGGAGGCGGTGTTGCGGAGACCTCAGTGTAGGTATACGGTTGACGCCCGAGCATATCATCCACCCAGGTGGGCATAGAGGTGTGCACATCCTGCAGGAAGGGTACTGCTCGGTTAGGGCAGAGGTTACGACATTTGAAATGCATAGTCGTGTTGCAAAGCATGTACCTACAGAGTCGAAAGTGTGGATGACGATCCTTGGCCCTGCTGTCCGAATTGCTCGCTCCAAACCTACGAGTTTGGTAGGCAGTGTGAGTTTACCGTAGCGTGCAACCGGAAGATTGCAATAAGTACGTTACAGCGTATCTGTGTATGTGGCTGTGCAGATGATGATGCTCTGGTGCAATTGGTGTCAAACTGTTGCCAAGTGCTTGGTCCATACGACTCCCAGAACCACGGGTCGCCCTCATGCATGTTTGACTGAAAGCCATGTGCGAACGTGGGCAACGCCTCATCCCGGCGCTAGGACGAGTCTGGGTTGCTGTCTGCGGTCGCACACCGTGGACCCTACGAGGAAGTCTGGTCCTGCGTCTCCTACCGTGACGACGACGGCTGTAGCAGAGTGCTATCACCTCGCAAGTGCTAAAATAACAAACAGAAGTGAGATATATGTTACAAATGAGGGCACGTGCAGACAATTGGAACAAGAAATCGTAACTGATATACCGCTTGCCCGAGGCCCGTGGAGGTAGACCGGCCGTAGCTACGATGACTCCTGGAGTGCGACAGACGTGTGGAGGGAGGTGCCGAGGGCGGTGGGGGAGGAGGTTGTCCTCGGTGTCCGCCTCGTCGCGCGGCAACATCGCTGTGCTGACCACAAGTGATGGTCCTCATTGCCGCCGCCGAGTCATTGTAGATACTGCGCAACATACCTAGGAACTGAGAGGAGGTGCCTATCCTCCCACACCGTAGACCGTCAGCAGCGTCATTGTTGATATGCCGAAGGCGGTCGTACTGCAAGCAAATTGAGAATAAGTTAGACACGTGTTCCCGTGCATAAAAACTGCAAAGACTATTTTACGGTCTCGTCTTGGTGTGCCGCCCGATGAATGTCTAGGCCTCCTCGTACGACGGCATCCTGCGCAACCTCCGCAGGACGCTGTGGTGCCGGACGAGTAAGGCTACTCTTGGTGCGCGAAACGTACCACCTCAAGTACATAGTGTGTGTCTCAATGTCGTACGGTCATGCTTCGTGCACGACGTCAATCGCTGCCCTATCGGCCCACAGCACCGTCCACGGTAGCTGTGTGTCTCTCCAGTCATCGCTCCTCTGCCCTTGCCTTGTTTGCCTACAGGTGAATTTGGACGTTAGACAATCGAAAAAAGAGATGGAGCTAACAGGTAAACCAATGAAAGCAAATAACAACATACCTGTAGGCCTTCGCTATAAGTGGTCATCCCGGAGGTGGTGGCACCTGCTGGTAAAGCCCGAACTGCCTCATGACCCGCTGCGGTGAGTACGGCTCAACCATATGGGAGAACACTAGATGGCAGATCGTCATCCAGTATGCGTGGTCCTGACTGCACTAAGAGGACAAACCGTAGGGGGCTATGTCCGCAAGGAACCGTGTAGACCATGGGAAGAAGATGACCTCGGCCTCGTGTAGAGTCTCAAACTAGTTGTGGAACTCAAGGTACGCACGCCTCGGCCTCTCCCTAGTCCACCCTAGTCGAGCACGTGTCCAGCGAGTGCCCATTGTGGAGCCCTCAACGGGGTTGGTCCCATCACCATAAAACTCGGGGATACGCTGGAAAGGGTGCACAGCTATGCGGAAGTACGGTCGGCCAATAGGGAAGTGATCCCAGGACCATAGCTGCAAGAGGATATAGCATACCGTAAGGACTGGCTCCCCGGCCGTACTACGCTGTGAGGCATCACACAAGCCTCGGTACATGGCGCAAAGCACCGCAGCGCCCCAACTGTACTGCGGCAACTCATCAGTCCAGGCGTTCGCCAACGCCCCAGCAAGATGGATGTAGCTAGGGTGCACAAATATCTCCTTGAGTCGTAGGAAACATGAACCACCCAAATAGGAACAACAGGTATGCAAGGAAGTGTGTCCGTACAACCTCCTCAGCCGCGTGCACGGGGCAGACCATGTACCGTCGTAGCCAAGAATGTGACACACCTGATATGTTCTCCGGGATCGGGTCACCGAACCTGTCAGCCATCTGTACCTTCCAGTCTGGTTACCTGGGAGGTGGCACTACTACTTGACCCTGCAGCGATAGACCTGTGAGCATAGCGACGTCCTGTGGAGTAATGGTCATCTCCCCCCACTGAAAGTGGAAGGTGTGTGTCTCCGGTCTCCGACGGTCCACGAGCGCGGACATCAGTGTTGCGTCAAACTGAAACACGTGCTCCAGGTCCAATAGGCGGGCAATGGGCAGAAGCCCTGTGTCCTGTAGTAGTGGGACGTGCCACTGGTCCAAAGGCCAGTGCTCTTTGGGACTCCTGAGGACGAAGCTCGGAGGCCTGACCCCGGATGACCACACATGGCATCGGTGTCCCCTATCCCACCGTGGGTCCAGTAGTTCGTACACAGTGTCATCTCGAGGCTGCGCCATCTTCTGAGGTGTGTAGAACAACAAGTTAGTGTGCAATGAAAACAGGAGATACAACAAGCAAAACGAAAGCGAAACATCTCATAGGTACAACAAGCAAAACGAACGCAAGACATATGATAGGTTTAACAACCAAAACGAACACGAGAATAACACAAGAGTTTGAATCCAACACATACAACACGACACATTCCAACACATACAACAACATAACGTCCAACGGGAGTGCACATGAATGCATTACAACACAGTAATGGCGACATGAGAGATGAAACTCCATCACTACAGTGCGTTGCTTGACCCAGGCTTGTTCGGGCAGGTGTTGAGGGAGTGGCCAATCGTCTTGCAGAGTCTGCATCTCGGGCGCCTAACCTGTTGCCTACATTGGCTATCATCCATGTCATTATGGATGCGGCGGGACTGTCATCTTCCACGCCCGACCTGCTTGAGTGCGTCGTTCGACACCCACTTCACATGCCCTGGCCAGATGTACCTGTAATGCATGTCTAGCCCGTATGAATTGAACTCGGCACTCCAAGTGTCGTACAGGTGGTGCATGTCGTAGTACTCCGAGACGAAATGCGCCGAGGCCTAGCGCCACGCTGCGCACGCCACGTATACATGGGAGCATGGCTTGTGAAGAAGCTGCGGCTTATTGCAGGTGTATGACGCTTCGTCGTCGATCGAGCAGACTTATTTGCGATCACATCTAGCTTGACCCATGACATACTTCTGCCTCAGACGGATCTCGAACTTCTTCCTGATGCCATCCATGGTCCTGGCAGTGTGCGAATGAGCCTTAGTGATCTTCTTGTCCATGTAGGCCTGCGCCACCTCCGAGAATTGCTTGCCTTCGTTCATATGCTTCTTTGCCATCATGGCTTTGTTGACAAAGTACCCCACAGTATGGTTCCAGCTCTCCTCGACGATTGCGGTGATCGAGAGGGATCAGACACCCTTGAGGACACCGTTGTACACCTCGGACATGTTGGTCGTCATGATTCCGTACCGTGCACCACCTGTGTCGTGCAGCAGAGACCATTTCTCCAAGTCGGGTGCGTGCGAGTTTACCCGCTGCATGAACTCTCCAACTCTAGCGGAGCCTCCTGCCACTGCTCCTGCCTCGGTGTCCTAGGAATTCCTGACATGCTTGCCGGTCTCCTTGTCCAGCTGTCTCCACACGGCGTCGAACTTCCGCCTTTGGTTCTGCATGCACAGTTTCTTGAAACTCTTCATCAAGTCCTTGTTTCGAAACCTCGTGTGGAAGTTCGCCGCAAAATGTCTCATGCACCATCGATTCGCCAGGTCGTTCCACTGGAAGGGGGGCTGTGTCCTGTATTGCATCGTCCTCAACGCGGACAGCAACCCTGCATTGCGGTCCGAGATGACGCACACACCTGGGCGGTCTTGAACCACCGCTTGCTTCACGTTTACAAGGAACCACAACCAACTATCCGTGTTCTCGCTCTCAACAATCGCGAAGGCCACGAGGAGTCACTGGTCCTTCGCGTCGACTGCAACCGTGGTGAGGATGGTGCCCTTGTACTTCCTAGTGAGGAAGGTGCCGTCCATCGACAGCACGGGACGATAGTACTTGAACCCTCTGCACACCTGGGGGAAGGCCCAGAATACTATATCAAGGACAAAACAATTAGGCCCCTTCGTAGGATGCACCCGCTCCAGCTTGTTAATGTATGTCTCGGGATTCGATTATGCAATCTGATGGAGCATTCTTGGGACAAAGTCGTAGACATCTTCGTATGTGCCGAACATATGCTCTAGGACCTTCCGTTTCGCCCGCCACACCTTGATGTAGCCAACCGGGAAGCCCACCATATTTACAACATCTGCCAAAAGAAGCTTCGGCGAGACAGATACATCACCTACGACGAGGTGGCTTATCAGCTCCACAACATATGAAGAGGTCAGGTTGCGGTGGCTATGAAGTGGCTCTACAAGCTCACATGTGTGATTCTTGAGCACCGTTATGCAGAAGTCTGTGGCGGCGCCCCTTGACCGCTGCGCACGAATCTTGTCAGGGCAAGATCCATCCACACACTTGACAATGTACGTGTCAAGGTTGGACCTGTGCACCCGATACGTCTGGCTAATGTTGATGGCGTATCTGGCAATGGTCTACTGGGTAACGTTCTTGTTAGGAAAACGCTACCCTAAAAGCAGAGTGTCTTCATTGAACCCCCACTCCGCCTCCTCTGCTTGTGGCAGAACCAGGGATGTTGCTGCAATGTCGTCCAACCTAGATGAGACATACGCAACGTCAGTGATCACAACACCACCTAATACACCTCCCGTACTAGCTTCTCCATCAGGCTCCTCTCTAGAACTAGCTGTATCCACAACCCCCTCCTCGCTTTCCACTACATCCACCTGATCGACAAGGTATTTGTGGCAGTCAATACGGGCCGCCCACCACCTCTCCATGCCTTCATTCGGCTCGAACGCCTCCGCACGCCTCCTCAAGTCTTCATCACCCACTTCCTCGCCCAACTCTCCGTCGACACCAGCATTTGCATCATCACCGAAGACCAACCCAGGCACTTCATCTCCAGCAACTCCACCAGAACCACCCATGGCGAATGATTTTGTCCTCTCCACAAATTGGAAATATACCATTGGCCTGGCATATATCGCAACGGCAGGGTTGGCCACAACCTCCATGTAGTTGGTCCACGAAGCATCACTGCTCACCTTCATAAGTTACCAAAAGGTCTCCCCTACACCACCTGCCGCCGAGGCATACAATGCTTCGATGCGTAGCTTCTTCCTTCTGATGTCCCGATTGAACGCGGAACGCACGCACCTTCTTAGCTCGCATAGGCTCATGTCCTTCAGGCCTAGTGCCCGGATCTGGGTCCAGTCACAATTTGACAGGTCCGCCCCGTACGGCCCGTCGTGTACAAGACCATCACCATAGAATACAAACAAGTCTTCAATCGACATGTTCAGGGAAGACTTACCTTCTGTGGCTGGGTCTCTTTTTGTTGGTTGAGAAGATTTCCGGCGATGTTCGGTTCTACGCTCAAAACGAGAAAAACAAATAAATACATAAATACAAATAAAATCACAAAAGTATAAAATAAATACTAGAAGGAAGATTAGGATTTTAGATGAATTTAGAAACTTGAATCACTGTATTCAGAGTTCGGACGATGGAGAACGAGCGATTGGTAGATCGATTGCAAATAAAATACAGGAAATTGCAAAACATACGAATATTATAGGAAATCTTCTTTTCGAGTTGGTTTTGTATTTCCTAATGTACAAGCCGAATAGTCTACGTACTTTCAGCTAATAATGTTTCGGATTCCTGAAATTTCTGACTAATGGGGGCATGTAAAAATTAACACCATATACATTGCATAGTATTTTTTCCTAACGCACTAGCTATTTCAATTTCGTAATGTATATGACGAATAGTTTGTGTACGAGCGAAATAATGTTTCAGATTCCCAAAATTTCCGACTAATGGGGATATGTACAAATTAACACCCTACACCCTACACATTGTGTACTATTCTTTTCCTGAACTCACTAAGTATTGTAATTTCGTAATGTACATGACGAATAGTCTGCATACGAGATTTACATGGTTTCAAAATGGAGATTTCTACTGCATAAAGGATTACTATATTAATCCTTACGTGCTAATTAACTAACAATATCGTCCACATAAACTAATCATTTATGTCAACTAACCATAGTCACCTAACATGTTCTACATAATCAACACATCATTATGGTAATAACAAATTAATTACGCTATTTGCATGTATACTTACGTAATAATTACGGGACCACTAAGCTAATTACATGCTAATCAACTAGCTAAAAATATAGTCGCATGTGGATGAAAATTACCTTTCTTCACGCTCGGAAGCCGACCTACAACTTATGCAGTTGCGTAACCTCTGAACTCGGATTGAAAACCATCAAAAATCCAATTGAAAACCACCTCCTCTTCCTCCCTCTCAGTCTCTCGTTGGCTAAGAACAAATGCAAATGGCTTCAACCGAACAAGCGACGGGCGCTGCATTTGAAGGGGACTTGGGTCGCAGAGGTCGGGCGGCGGCCACATGCCAGCCAGCCTAAGGCGGGGCATGCATGAGAGGGGGCGACGCCACAGCATGCGCGTGCCAGTGAGCAGCAGTGCGCCACCAGGGCAGTGCTGGCGGGTGAGCGTGGCGCCTATGCGGCACAAGGCTGGAGCCGGTGGCAGCGTGGCGATTCGGTGGTTCTGTGCTCAGAACCGCAGGAACTCGGCGACCTCCTGCGCTCCACGACCGCAAGATCTTGTTGGGCATGTCCTGCGCTCCGGCACCACGGTAAGTACCCGGGCCCGCCGCCTCCCACGCTGCTCACCTTGCTCCCGTGGTGGCACGCGTTCTCGTGGTCGCCACTCGCTTGCTGTGCTCCTGGTTTCTTTCCGACGTCTTCCCTTTTCCTTTTCTTGGTGCGCAACAGCAGGACTCTCGGTTAGAAACAAAATTGCGCACATAAACTAGGATGACCGAAGCAAATACTAGATCAGTTTAGACTATTGGAACGACAAGAGTAAAAGCAACACAAAGGAAACCTTAAGATCAGCAAGCTAAACACGAATCTAATGGATACAAACTTAGCAATACTCACGGAAATTTCAGATTGATCACTAAGGCTAAAAGGAAAAATTTTGGGGTTTTGACTGAGAACAAAAATTTAAGGTAGCTAGATAAGAATCCTACCGAGTAAATAGAGCTCTAATACCAAGATGATACGGGGTGTCCTATCTTCTCGACGTAAGATCAAGATAACTCGAGTAGATTGACGAATCGTATGAAGCCAATACGTTGCTAATGCAACAACCTACAACACATAAACTCGCTCAACCGCACACTAAATTTGCAAATGCGACGCCACAGGGGCCATTTTTGCAATTAACGTGGTGTCAGGGGGCCAAATAAAAAAATTCCAATAAAACTGCCTTGATCACCCTGAAGCACCATCCCCGAAGGTCCTTGAAGATGGGAAAACAATACCGAAAAATGAGTAAATATGTCCTTTTTATTCCCAATAGTCCTCTCCTTAACTATAAGAGGAAATGGATTATTTATAGTGCTACATCAGAGGTATAAGACATTACAGTTCTACCTCTAAAAAGGTTATATAACTATAGGAGCTTTACGGTCTTTGCACCTCCTTAGACGTAGCCTTTGGTGCACGATGGATTTTCATAAGTCCTATCTACCACGCTTGTACTCCTAATCTCTAAGTAGCATTGACTCTCTTCGCTCTATACGAGGTGGGCCTGGAGCGAAGGCTCCCTGGAGCCCTTTGCTCCACACGAGATGGCCTGAAGTGAATCCTCACTCCAGGGTGTATTGTGCTCTTCAACCAAGGTTGTCTGTAGCGGTCTCTATGTACACTTTGCTCTGAACGAAGAGGTATCTGATACCATCCTCTTCGCTGGGTCACTGGACCGGTGGTCCGCCCTTCGACATTGGTAAACATCACTGCACCGTGGTGAGTAGAAGAATCTTTAAGCTTTCTTCCTGCAGCATACTTTGGCTTGTTGCTTATTGGATTGTCATATTTGTTGGCGTCTTCGCTTGGAGTCAACGGCGACCTCCTGTTGAGTCAAGCTCCAAGCTAGGAGTAAGCAGCCGAGCACAACAACATCGGCAAGTAGAGCAGACCAGAGCAGATATCGATGACAATTGATGAGCCTGCGGCGGCTGAGGGGGGAGTGGGAGATCCGCGTCGTGCTCCTCGGCAGCCTATCCCTGCACGTCTTCCTCATCTTCATCGGTGGTCTCCGCAAGCGCAACGTCGCGTCCTGGCTCCACTTCCTGCTCTGGCTCGCCTACCTCCTCGCTGACTTCGTCGCCATCTACGCGCTCGGCAACCTCTCCCAGAACTAGAAGCTCTGCAACGCCAATCGCGATGACATGCACCTTCCTCATCCTCCACCTCGGCGGCCAGGACACCATCACCACCTTCGCCATCGAGGACAACGAGCTCTGGCTCCGCCACCTCCTCAGCATCGTCTCCCAGATCGTCCTCGCGCTCTACGACTCTACGTCTACTTGATTGAGCTTGACATTGATGAACGAGTTGAAGGAGGGCGTCGGTAGCAGACCGGAGCTAGAAGAACCGCTGGACATCGATCCAGAGGACGCAGAGGAAGCAGAGGAATTCTGAGATGTGGTTGACATGATCTTCAGAGGAAGCAGATCGAGTTGCTCACGGTGGTGTGGCTGCTCATGGCGCACTTCGGCATGGGTTATCAGTACAGGGTCGAGGCCGACCACCGACCACGCCCGGGCCAAGCTCATCATCGAAAACTAGTAGCTGCTATCTAGTTTGTCCGCTGAGTTGTGTGCTCTGTGTTAGTTCTGGAATTGGAGCTGCAAGTAACTAACTGCATTGCAAAATCTGCAATGCATCGGGAAATTAATTCACAGAATATTTTTCTTCTGGAGTGTTATCAGCTTACTCGTACGGTTTGTTGGTGATCTTGTCGATGAAGTGTCTAATTCAGTCTGTGAGCTCCTTTCTGAGTTTCTGTAATATGGCTTCACCAGTTGAAATGGTTACTCCGTTCAGTACTAATCAATAATAAAGCTGACAAATCTGACGAGGCTGGACTTGAGATTTGGAAATACAGGTGCCAAACTTTACTACTGGCTACATGAGTTTACAGTGATGTTGGCTTGGCTGCATTGCGTGTAAGTCAACTTGAGCTAAATAAATGGCAGAAAGAGGTTGGCAACATCTCCCATTGACTCTGGCTTCTTTGAAGCGTGGGTCTTCTTTAGCAGTAATTAACAGAGTGCCAAAGTTTTCCTGTGGTAACTGAAGGATACTGTCGGAATGTTTTCTAGCTTCAGGAACTGAATTGCATCGATCCGGACTATCAATTTCCAAGGTTGTTCCTCTGGTCCTTTCACTCCAAAGAAATTTATGAAAGTGTCCAGTCCATGGAAAGGTCTTAGTCCCAGTGGAGGAGCAGAATTTCCATGGAAACTGCAACATGAAAGTGATTGACTTCTAATTGTATTTCTTGGCCGATAATATAGCGAAAGTATTTTTTACCCCAACTGTATAACCGGCGAAATTGTTTGACAAGTGCGTTGGCTTTTTCACGAACATGTGCATGGAAAGTTCATGGCAATCAAAGCCCAGGGCTGCTTCTTGCGAGAAGAAGTAATGCAGTTGTTGTCAGTCGCGTTCAAGTCGACCATAAAAAACAGCATCAGCGATTTCATTCGTTCGCAGTTCGTTCCATAAGCGTCCGTTCCATAGGTGGAATTGAAGTGTTTAGATCTAATCAAGTACAAAAAACGCATGATTGCCTTTAAATGGTCATTGTTCAAGAAAGAAGTTGATTTAATCATCAATGGCTTGCTTGCTTCTGAAACAAAATTATTGGATCATTTCCATCTGACGTAAGCCAATTTGGTGTTCTCTTCCCTGAATGGGGCATTGCCTCTTGTCCTAGTCTTTGAGATAGAGGAATTTGGCACTCGGCCGGAGTGCCTTTTCGATATCCCATAATGCAGCCACCTAATATGGATGTTGTTCTTGCAAGAACGTTTTATTCGTACTATTAAAAGAAAGACAAGGAAAAGAAGTCACAGGTTAAGTAGCTAACTAGTACAACAAAATCTTTGTAGAAATCTTATATAAGACACCAAGTGCAATAGCACTATTCGGAAAAGCTTTGAACAAGTGTGCACACTCTCTCACTATTTGGCTCCTCAAGGGTTCAGAGGAAAGCCTAGTAGTACTCGTTAAGAAACCTCACCAAGCAATCTTGCCTGATACCCAAACACAACTCCATTAATTCCACCTGCTACTCTTAGCTATATATGTAGTTTGCGCTTTTGATGAAGGAATTAAGTTAACAATAACAATTAACAAGCAAAACCTAATGATCAAACCGCACGCTGAATGTTGTGTCTGAAATTTGATCGATACCTTTGCAAGAAGAGAGTTTTTTTTTTCTCTGAATAATTTGTTCAGAAGAAAGCTCTGCTTCCGTAGAACACCCTTGCCCCGTCCTTCTTCACCTGCTGCTTCACCTCTGTCTCCGGCTTCTCCTCCTTCTGGACGACGACCCCGTCGTCGCCGTCGACCTCCATCGGCAACTTCATCTTGGCCAGGGATTCGGTGAACTGCTGCATGCTCTTCACGTACATCTCCATGATCTGCCGCTGCATCGCGCTCTGCTCCGCCTCCATGTCGATGTCTCCCAGGGGCGACTTGAACACGTCCCCCGCGACGCCCTTCTCCTTGCCCGACTTCCCGTTGTTGGACGTCGGCGTGTCCGGCGAGCGGCAGGACATCGGCGCGGTGGCCTCGTCGGCATCGGGCCGCGGCTTCTCTGTTGCCTCGGAGGAGGAGATCACCCAGTCGTCGCTGACCGTAGTGGTCGTCGAGGCGTTCTTGCCCCCGTCCGAGGACACTGACTTCTCCCCGCGCGGGCTCGTGCTCATCTCGCAGTCTTCCATGGCCTCCGGCGGCTGCGCGTCCCCGAGGTGCAAGAACGGCAAGTACTGCACGGCCATGTCGTGGTTTTCCTTCACCACGTTAAGGTCGGGGAACTCGACCCTCGAGTAGTCCACCGGCGGCGCCGGCTCGAGGATAACCACCTCCGACGTGATAGACTGCTCGGCGGCGCGCTCCGGCGGTGGGCACGCTTCGCCGGGTGATCCCGAGTGGAGGGCGAGGGAGAGCCGAATGGTGCCGGCGGGCGAGTGGAAGAGGTCGGTTGACGAGAGCGAGAAGTCCTGAGCGAGCCGCGCGCCGTCGGCAGCCGCGACGGACGCGAGCGGCACGAGCGCGAAGCCGAGTAGCTGGTCCTCGAGGAGCCGCTTGGCGCAGCTGCGCATCCATATCTCGCACTTGAGCACGTCGGTGCAGAGCCGCCCGCGCCGTACGCGCAGCGGCGGGAGGCGCTCGTCGAAGCGCGGGTTGGCGCCGCCCAAGGCGGCGACGCGCGTGGAGAGCGCGGGCGCGTGGTCGGGGCTGGAGGTGAGGGAGAACATGGCGTACACGTCCTGGTTGGCGTAGATGCAGATGTTGTGGATGTTGCGCGCGTGGTGCACGTAGATGTCCAAGAAACAGGGGGGGAGGAGCTGGCTGCTGGCCAACCCCTCCTCCTCCTCTGCTTCCCCGCCTCGTTGATCCGGCTTGTACCGAAACTTCGCCGATTCCATCGATCGCGGAGACGAAACCAAGTACTTAATTGTCCTTCCTAACAAATCCAAGATTACGCTTCAGATGTCCTGATGTGTTGAGACAAAAACAGCATCGATCGTGTCAAAGTCACAGGAGAATCGAACAACAAGATACACAGAACAAGAAAGCATGCATGCAACTTACAGTTAGAGAGAGGCTGGAAGAAGAGCAGCAGCAGCAGCAGCTCGTTCTGTATGTGCCTTGATGAGATGTAGTTAGATGCAAACATTTGTAGCTGGTGAGACCACACATGTCCCGCGCACGCGAGGGCATGGTGGTTGCAAGAGGAGAAAGCCTTGTGCGTCCGTTTTTCCAAAGGATGCCTTGCCTTGCCTTGCTTCCACACCTGGTGTGGTGTATCTCTGTATATGTATGTCTTTGTCTACAGACAGATAGACAAGCATGCAGCAGAATCCAACCGTAAGTTCTAGTATGTTTTTGTGCCGTTGTTGCTTGCCAGTTGTAGTGTTCTTGCTTGTGAGACAGTTGCACCCTTCCAAATGGTAGGAGAGACGAAGAGGGCAGGTGGTGAAGAAAACTGGGAGAGGATGTTGTGGCACTGAGAATGAGAACATGAGAGGCCCAACCACCCCTCCCTAGTGCTCAACATCATCTAGCTCACGCACACACCACCACCAACCAACTTTGTGTTCTTTTCCTTGTTTTTTGTCCACACCCTTGCACCGCAATTCCTCCCCATCCGGATTAGTTATGTATCGGTCTCACTATCATGTACTAGTTGTACTTGTTTTATCCTGAAGAAATACATGATCGAATAAAAAAACAAAATATTTGTGTCAACTTTCGATGCGAGGTTGACAACAACATTTCTGTAGAATTTAGCAATCAGCACAGTGTTTAGCAGCTGGACAAGTCCCAACCTAGAAAATGATCTGTTCCCGTCGTGAGGGCATATCTATTAATTCTCGAGTTTGGTGTTGTTTTTAGATAATGAAGAGAAAAACTCTCTCCGATCTCTGCATCGAAAATGCACACATCCCATTTATTAAAAGGACATAGGTACCAACATAACCAAAGTTGTTAAAAATGGCTAGAAGCCTTACAACCATAAACAGGCAAATGAGAAATAAAAGATCATTTGTCAATCCGGTGACTACGCTGCCACCCATGATAGTTGAGGAGTTGCTTTGCTACAAACTTCAATCTTAGGCTTCCATCCACCATATACTCCTTCTAGGCAGGCTTTTGTAAATTTGCCCAAGCACGCAGCCAAAATCCACACAAGAAGATAACCTGCAAAGGATTAGTGATCATCTTTTTGTTAAAAATAACATCGTTCCGACAACACCAAATAGACCAACATAAGGCACTCGCTCCCACCAGGAGTTGTGACTTTAAATTAGTTGGAATATCAGCTAACCAATTTCCGAACATGTTTGCTATGCTCACAGGGGGAGTTAAATTAAACGCGCATCGAACAACCCACCAGGCAAGACGTGCAACTGGGCAGTCAATAAAAAGATGCTGAATTGTTTCATCTTTAATACAGAAACAACACTGCTTGTTTCCCCTCCAATTTCGTTTAAGCAAGTTATCTTTAGTTAAAACAACTCCTCTTTTAAGATACCAAAGGAAAATTTGTATTTTTAAGGGAATTTTAATTAGCCAAAATAGATTCCTAATAGGGACTTGAAAATTGTTAATAAGAGCCCCATAGAAAGACTTGACCGTAAACAAACCAGATCTATTTAAATTCCACTTAAAAATGTCCTTTCGAGAGCTCAACTGTAAATTAGCAATTCTCAAAATTAAATCATTCCAAGCAAGTAACTTGGATCCAATAATAGGTCTTCGAAAAGAAATATTTAAAGGGGTCGATCTCATAACAGTTGCCACAGTAACATCCTTTCGCCTTACCACATTATAAAGCGAAGGATATTGTCTTTTCAACGGCGAGTCCCCTACCCAAGTATCTTCCCAAAACCTAGCCTGCATCCCATTTTGAACCTAGAATGACCCAAAGCGAAGAAATTGATCTTTAATTTTCATAAGACCCGACCAAAAATGGGAAGTCCCAGATTTATTAACCACCTGCGAAAGACTCTTGTCACCCAAATACTTCCTTGTTAGCAAAGATTGCCAAATCCCTTCTTCATTAAGCATTTTAAATAACCATTTTCCAAGCAAGCTTTTATTTTTTGCGTCTAGGTTTTGAAAACCAAGACCGCCATGCTCTTTGGGCGAACAAACTATGCTCCATTTAACTAGCCTATACTTACGTTTATGATTATCACCCTGCCAAAAGAATCTAGACCGATAAAAGTCAAGTCGTTTGAGAACTTGTCGAGGAACTTGGAAAAAAGAAAACATGAACATTGACAGACTGCTGAGTACCGAGTTAATAAGTACTAACCGTCCCCCCACAGACAAATTTTTTCCTTTCCAACTACTAAGTTTTTTCTCAATTCTATCTTCTACACCTTTCTAATCACTATTCCTCAACTTTTTAAAGTGAATTGGAATGCCTAAGTACCTGAAAGGAAAAGTACCTACTTCACAACCAAATAATTGAGTATACTGTGATTCAACAGATTTGGTAGAACCAAAACAAAAGATCTCACTCTTATGGAAATTAATCTTTAAACCCGATAACTGTTCAAAGACACAAAGAATGAGTTTCAGATTCTTGGCCTGTTCTAAATCATCATTCAAAAAGAGAATAGTGTCATCAACATACTGTAAAATTGACAACCCATCCTGAATCAAGTGAGGCACTATGCCTGATAAAAGGCCTGCTTCTTTAGCACGAGAAATAAAAATAGCAAGCATGTCCCCTACAATATTAAAAAGAATAGGGGACATAGGATCACCTTGCCTAAGACCCTTATGAGTTTGGAAAAAGGAGCCAAGATCATCATTTACTTTTATTCCAACACTCCCTCCCTTAACTATACTTTCCACCCAAGAGCACCACTTAGCAGAAAAACCTTTCATCCTTAAAGTTTGAATTAGAAAAGGCCATTTGACTTTGTCATAAGCTTTCTCAAAATCTATCTTGAAAATAATCCCATTCAATTTCTTTTTATGCAACTTATGAATGGTTTCGTGAAGGATAACAACTCCATCAAGAATAAATCTCCCCTGCATAAACGCTGACTGAGACGGTCTAACAACCTTATGAACAACTCCCATAAGTCTATTAGTAACCACTTTAGTAAAAATTTTAAAACTAACATTTAAAAGACAAATGGGTCTGTATTGCTCTATTTTTTTAGCATCCGTTTTTTTAGGAAGCAAACTAATGATCCCAAAATTCAAGCTAAAGAGAGGAAGAGAGCATTTATGAAATTCCTGAAACAGAGCTAACAAGTCAAATTTAATGACCTCCCAGAACACCTGATAAAACTCGGCAGGGAAACCATCTGGCCCAGGTGCTTTGTTTTGTTCCATTTGAAAAATTACTTCCTTCACCTCTTTTTCAGTGAAGGGCTCTGTAAGGAACTTATTCTCCACCTCGGAAATTTGAGGTAGATCATTGACAACAGTATCAATCATAGAAAAATGATTAATTTCAGCTGAACCAAACAAATCCTTATAGTAATTAGTGATATACGTTTTTAATTGTACATCACCCGAATTATTCCTTCATTTAAAAAATGAATCACCGAACTGAACTTGCACTGGTTTGTGACTTTCTGTTGTCAAGAGTAGTAGTTCTACTCTGCTAACTGCTATAATTCACATCATGACGCTTGTTGTTGACTAAATGCTTTTATGCATCTTAACATGGCTAGTTGATGGATTGATGTGACGACATACACTGTCTAATGGTAACTGCCATAAAGCAAATTATTTGGAAAATCTTCTTGTTGCATTTTTATGTTCACCGTATGTACTGCATTCAGTAATTCTTAAAGATTTAGTTCTGAGCATGCGTGTAAACGACCGTTGAGAGGCTAATAAACTAGTAGTAAAATGAGTAAACCATGATTACAAAGTTGTCAGGATATTTTATCTGTGAACTAATCTGCAATCTAGTCAAGGCCGTTACGTAAGCCGAGTGGAAGTGATCAGGAGAAGATTGCTGGTGCTCGAAGTAATGTGGACGCCAGCCAGACGAAAAAATTATATCCCCAAAAGTAACTTTCTTGGAAAGGATGACTTGGTGAGAATTATGATGAGCTGGTTCCGGTATGCAATCATGGATTATAAATTGCATATATATCGTCATTTCTGATATACACATTGTCTTCTAGAAGCTCCGTTGCCTAGTCTTGTCAGTTGTCATAATCATGGTTGATTGCATGTGTCAGAATTCATAGCTGAGTAGAAGATTCTCCGTACGTATGTGTTGCCGTACGATACAGGGCTCGTATGCATGTCGTATAGTTGAGAATGCATGACACAGTAGTAGTATTTGTCTGGCCTCGGCTTCGGTTTCAACCGGCACATGAGCCGTGCCCGTGCGTTGGTACGGCGATGCCTTGAAAAGAAAAGAAAAAAGATGAGATTTTGTATGATACTAAAGTTGCATACTACTAGTTGCAGGTTTGTGGCACTCGACAAAGTGGCTCGGCTTTGCGCGGACAAGTGATCCAAGTGCCGTAGAAACCGGTTCCTTTGTCAACTGAATTGGTTGGAATACACTGGCACTCGACTGTGAAGGGCACCAAATCGGATTTAATGGTCGACGAGCACCAACCACCGAAGAGTCAGGCAAAAAGGCGTACAAGTATACGTGGAATCAGTGGCGGAGTCAGAAATTTTCTAAAGTCTGAATAAGCTGTAAGCTAAATATCGGTTGTCTTGTTTTGCCTAAGCAGAACGTCCTTTTTTGTCGAGACTATCATAGAGTGTTGTCAGCAAGCCTGGGTTCCATCGAGACTACCATAGAACGTCACCAGCAAACCTGGACAGTTTGCTCAGGCTAGAGGGACAGTGGGCCGCCTAAGTGTAGAACATCATCCATAATACTCTTATCTGATGTTTGCTTGCAATGTTGAGACGGTATGCAATTGCGATTCCTCTGCCAGAAAGTATGAGAGAAGCATTTCTAACCCGTCTCATAGAAAAACTGGCATTTCGGAATCCAAAAAATCTGGAGTTGCAGTACCTGAAGCTGCTGCAGCGCAGTGTTTTTTATTCGCGTATCATTAGATAGCTGAGCAGATCTTGAGAGTTGTTTATCGATCTAGTGACTACAGGAGAAATGTGCAGTACTGCAGCATCTTGTCACATTCACTGAGAGAGATATGATCCGAATGGCATACATGGTATCGGAAAGTTCATACTGAAAAAATTTACGAAGTTTACAGTGCTTTTACTCTACTCCTTTTTCAGATAACGACTGCAATATTGCAACGCTTTTCTTTTCTTGAACGACTACCAATAGCTTCTGCCCTCCACCTTATTTTTGGATCAATCGGAAAGTGGCAAAATTCTGGCTTAAAGCGCAGCTCATCGTGAAACATAAGAGTAAAAGAGAGCATTGTACATCACACGCCAAAAAACAACGGTGTGCGGCCAAATATTAGGCCGCGGTTGAGCACATCTCACTGTTGTAGTGGTTGGGGGTAGTTCGATAGTGCTTTAGTGGCACACTGGCATCAACCGAAGCCATTCTCATGCTAGCTAGCCTGATAAATGGTGATTGGGATCAGCACGTGACTATCCAATAAGAAATCAATGCTCTAAACCGAGGTGTTTGGATTTTCCTTCGATTTCCAATCTCTTGACAATAAAGAGAAAGGAAAATCATTCTTATGCCGCGTGGTCTCCCATTTGTATGAAGGGGAGAGATTGTGGTAGCGATCATGGTATGTCAATGCAAAAAACTTTTCCTGTCCATGCATGGGTCCTTGTAAAGACGGTCCGTGCATTGTGCAGCAATGGTTGGCTGGTTTGTACTAGGTGCCTGCCACGGCTGTCCACACCACGGCGTGTTCTGCAAGTCCAACAAGGTTGAAAAGCGAAGTGAAGAGTCACGTAGCATATATACTCACAAATCACGTAGACTTTGGTTGGATTAGGTCTGAATCCACCTTGGTCCTCCTCCATGAACGAATAACAGGTTAGAGGATCGATTTTTTTAAAAAATAATATTATTATTTTAAAAGATAATTACAAAAATAAATAGACGTCCCAAAAAAAATTCAAAAATAGCTCTCTGTCGTCAGTTCATTTGGCGGAGTAAGTATCGCCGATTGATGAGGACCTGTCCTGACTGTCACCGGTCAGAACTTCGTCGTCGATTAAGCGTCGACAAGATCCCATGTATAAAAACCTTGAAAAATCACTCCAAAGCTCATTTTAATTCCAGGAAAAACCAGAAGAGATGAGGAGAGGGAGAGAAGAAAGGTAGCGAAGTTCTGCTAGTTCCTCGCGGAGGAGAGAGATTGACAGAGCATCAGATCCGGTCGGCCATCTTGCAGGTACATTTTTTTTGCAACTTTGTATATTATGTCAAATTTTGTAAAATTAAGTACATCATTTGAGCTGTAGCGAGTAGAGTTAAGTAGAATAGCGAGTAGAATGTCGGGACCCTGAGTAGCAACCCGGGACCCTCTATGCACACTGGACTAGTCTCATGATCAGTAGCTGGTCCGTACAGTCTCAACAATGATGTCATCACAACCATACAACAAACGAAAGAAAAAACAGACGAATTAACACTTATACAGCAAAAGACCTTATGGTCAAAGTTGTTACAGAGGTCTGCCGCACAGGGCTATAACAAAAGAGCTCACAGCGAAAACAAAAGAACACGTGGAGGCCATTCGATACGCCCACAGGCAATCGAATGGAGGACATCCTAGCATGAGAGGTCTTCAAAGAGCTCCTCTTCAAAGAGCTCGGAGCACTCTAGGAGGTCTTCTTCAGCTGCTAATCAACCAGAGTGCACAAGCCATAAGTACTTTGAATGTACTTAGCAAGCCATAGGGAAGTGTATGCAAATATTGTTCATACAAGGCTCAACAAGGAATAGCTTTATGGTTACTTTGCAGAAAGCTAAATTGATATGAAATGCAATATGTAGATTGCAAAGCACAAGTTGGAAAGAGTAGTACATAAGTAAACAAGTTCTTTGAAAACAGCTCGTGACCACCCTGGTCACTTCCCAGACCTCCCGTGACCACCCTGGTCATGACCCAGACCACTTACGACTACCCTGGTCATGAGCCAGACCACTCAAGTTTTGAGAAAAGATCTACCTCTTGCGTGAAATCACCACGCAGGTCCATAACCGGGGGCACGGCTATTCAAATAGATTTACACTCTGCAGAGGTTGCACAACTTTACCCACAAGACACGAGTTATCTAGTTTGTTTGGCACCCGTCAATGCCCCTGCTCACTACCTTAGGTAAGCAGGCTAGAGCTAGAGCACGTGACAAAGCCTTTACAAGGTTCTGTTTTGACTCGGTTCCGCTCGCTAAGGTTTCGCCCTCTCGCCCCCCCTCTTGCGCCAAGTGTGTGTGTCTATCCCATGTCTTACACACTTTCATCAAAACGGAACCGAAGCAAAGCATTGCCAATTAGTTGGGCAGGACCACCCCATAATGGTCTTTTGGTTGAACGGTATGTCCCGGATCAATGGCTTACAAGGTTAAGTCCTTAGTGGTTGCTTAGGCGAGACTTCCTCATCCCAATGTGCTTCCTGCACCCCTTTTACTGCACGATCACTCGCCCGAGCGAAAACATTTTGGGTTCCACCTGGCCAATGACCACCCTGGTCATGGCACAACAAATTTTATTAACGGCAACACATGCTAGGGCAACGTATGCCAAGGCAACACATGCAAAGACAACACATGTCATAATTCCATATTCACTTAGTCAAGTTTATCATGATGAAACAGCTGATCGAGAGACATCGCATAACTACAGCAGGTCTAAGCAATACGCACCCAAGTTGGTTATTACAAAGAGGTCCAACTAGGATTACCCAACCTATGGTGGTCCAAAGGTACATGCCAACATGTCATCACAAGTATTCAAGGAGTCATACTGTCAGTTAGGTGTTTAACTAATTCCCAAACCATTTTTATACAAATAGCCATGCATGTTGGTATAAAAACAATATAATTTTGTAAACTGGGAACAACATGATCAAAGGTCTACGACTTGCCTTCGATGAAGAGTGGAGATGCTTCGGTAGAGGTCACCGGGTCCGAGAACTCCTTTGAGAAGTCAAAATCTACACGTGCGAAAAGAGTCAAATAAATACAATAAAACCAAATAAAAACTAAAGCTACCAAACTAGGACCAAAAGAAAGGCACAGAAATAGAAACAGGCACTGGGAGGGAGGTCTAATGAGGAGGAGGTCCAAAGGAGGAGGTCCTGAGGAGGAGATCCCGAGGAAGAGGTCCTGAGGAGGAGGTCCTGAGGAAAAGGTCCAAAGAAAAAGGTCCTGAGGAGGTTAAAGGAGGAGGTCCTGAGGAGGAGGTCCAAAGGAGGTCTTGGGATCCAACGAAGGATACGACTACTCCACGTGGTCGTATGAGAAGGGATACAACTACGCAATATGGTTGTAAAAGGAGTTACAACCACGCAACGTGGTCGTGAAGCAAAAGAGAACAAGGCACGGAGGAACTCACCCGGACACTAAGAGAGAGAAAAGAAAAGACGGGAGGAGGACAGCGAACGGCGCGGGTGCTTCGGTGAACTTGTCGGCGGCGATGTGGTTGAAGACAGTGCAGGCTCCAGCGACTCCTTGGCGAAGCTTCAAGCACGAGAAAGTAGGGCGAGAGCAAGAGAGCGTTGGGTGAGGAAAAGGTGGTGAAAGAGGGCTGCTTAGGCTTTTATAGCCAGTGGAGGCAAAAAGAGCTGCTGAGAAACTCAGAAGCGCACGAGGTCAAGGGTGGGTGAAGGAGGAGATGGGAGCGGGTCTGGGAGGAGACAGGAGGGGGGGAAACGAGTACTACAAAAAGTGATAGCATTTAATGCGACACACCAGCATTTTATGCTCAAGGACCCTTGCGTCAGTAGCGATGCAACGGAAGGGAAAAAGAAAGTGAACAGAGTTGACAGGTGGGGCCAGTCAACTCAGAAAGGCGGTCCAACCAAAGGGGAGGTTAAGACCAAGGAGGAGGTCGTGACCCAAGGGGAGGTCGTGACCCAAAGGGTGGTCTTTGCAAAAAGACCAAGAGGGTGGTCGTGGCACAAAGGGTGGTCGCGGCCCAAAGGGGTGATCGCACCACAAAGTGTGGTCTTTGCAAAAAGACCAAGAGGGTAGTCGTGGCGAGTCTCCAGGACCACCCGGAGGTCCGGACTGAGAGGGAGGTCCAAACGAGAGGGAGGTCTAAACCAAATGGAGGTCTAGACTAAGGGGGAGGTCCAAACGAGGGGAGGTCTGGACTGAGGGGGAGGTCCAAACGAGAGAGAGGTCTGGACTGAGAGGGAGGTCTAGACTGAGAGGGAGGTCTAGAGCAAGCAAGGAAAGGAGATCCTAACATCAAAGAACTCCAGCAACTCAAAAGGAACCAAACTCGAATTAGTTGAAGTTGGATTAGTTCATGTTAAAGCGCTACAAATTTTCCGAAATCTCCAAGTTAAGCTTGAGCAAAGCAACAAACCGAATGATTATTTTTATTTTCCGAAAACTCAGAAACTCGGGAAAAACTTGGGACGTTACATAGAATTGTGTAGAATTAAGTACATAGAATTCAGTAGAATAGCGATATAGAATTCAATAGAATATAACGACATAGAATTCAGTAGAATAGCGAGTAGAATTTAGTAGATTAGATAATTGTAGTCAAATTATGTACTATATTATTTGAGTAGTGTATAGTGTAGTTCGTCGTACACATGTTATGAATGTTACAGCACTCAAACGATTTAGGATAAATCTGCAGAAATAGGAAGATGCCTATTACAAGTATGTAAAAAATAATCCCAGCTTTATTTAGCTTCCCATTTGTGCGTGGTAATTATATTGTTAATGTCAAAAATTAATTTAAAACTATGAAACTAGGAAAATAGGAAGAACTTTGTTTATTGTTTATATTTGCACTTGAAAAATATTTAAAAATATCCTATAAATTGGAAGACCCTATTAACAATCTGTTTAAATTGCTGGGTAGCTTAAATTTGGTTTACATTTTTGTGTGGTAATTATTATATTAACGCCGAAAATTATTTTTAAAGTAGGAATTTTGGTTTTTGTACATGTTTCGTAGTCTTTACAATGCGTGCACTTAATTTTTAGGTATGGCGGATGCAGGCCACTATGAGTTGCTTGACCTGGTGATTGACGCGTATCACCGTAGCCGCACCAGTACCATGCTCCCCCTGGAGGGCGAGGCGCCGATTGAGCTTGGCGCGTTGTGGCTGTGCACGCCCATCATTGCATGGAGGTTGCACCCAGACTGGGTTCCGAGATACGTGTAGTTCTGACCTTCATGCACTCAATCGCGGTCTGACTACTTTACGTGCAGTCACATTTGTTCTTAATCATTTTGACGTAGGTTGAGAGCGGCAGGTCTCCTTCCACTAGCGAGGATGGTGGAGGCGATGAGGGAGGACGACCAGGACGGCGGTCCTGGTCATACGTCTAGACATTTTTCATACGACCGGGCCCTACTGACGGTGCTGGTTGACCGTTGGAGGCCAGAGACGCACACGTTCCACCTTCCGTGCGGGGAGATGGCGCCGACCCTTTAGGACGTCACCTTCCTGACCTGGTTGCCTTACACTAGCTTCCCTTTGGCGGCGTACGACATCCCGACCACGTGGCACACAGACCTCCTAGTGAGGTTTCCACGATGTGCTGCCGCCGGGTAGCGGGTACACGGAGTTCAGCAGCCCGCACGGGCCGACGTTGAGGTGGATCTGCCAGTTCTACGTAAGTCTTCGTAACTATTGTCATCTCGCATCAAATCTTATGTGAACCTTACTAACGTGTACATGTCTTCTTGCAGCTCGAGCATATGACGGAGAACGCATGCGACGTCATTGTTAGGAGGCACTTCGAGGCCTACCTGTTGTGGCTGTTTGGGTGGGTCATGTTCCTGGGGTTCCACGGTGACAGCGTCGACAAGCACTACGTTCGATACGCACGTGAGCTGGCGGATTGGCCAGTGGATGAGATCGACCCTACGCTCGGGTGCAGTCGTGCTATCTTGCGACGTCATCGCGCCTTGTCGGCGACGCGTGCCACCGGGCCCAGGACAGCTCCATCCTCTCCGGATGCCCGCTACTTCTGCAGCTGTGGTCCTTCGAGTGCTTCCAAGTCGGACGACCACAGCTGGTCTTCGGAGCATACGCGGTCAGCTTGTATGCCGAGGACGACGTTGTGGACCGGCCGACCATGGGCACGATGTGGTGCCGCCGATGGATTAGTTTCAAGATCATTTATTATTTTCATAATGTAATCACAATTTTGGATGATAAGTTTCCGTTGTTATATTCCACAGGTCACCTACACGCTGATCACTTCGCAAGGGTCCTACCCGGAGTATGTTGTGATGTTCGATCAGCTGATGGATGACCGTATCATCTAGACACCGTACACTCAGGAGAGGGTGAATGCGCACGCGCCCGAAGGACTATCGAGCCTGTGCACACGAAACTACGTGTACTGGTACACGCGGAGGGCCTTGGTGCACAAAGTCTTTGTGGAGGAGTACCAGGTGCAGCAGGTCATGCGCTAGTTCGGTCTGCGACAGGAGGTCCCAACCCCGTGGGGTGGGGGGGACGTGAGTGCCAGCACACGTCCATACGTAAGTTCATGCTTTACTTCTTTTGTATAATGTGCGTTACGTGCCGACCAAATAATTGTCTTGCTGTCCACAGGTACCCTAAGAAGGGAGTACGTGGCACAGTCTCCTGGTTAGACAAGATGTCCTCTTGGGTTGAAGCTTGGATCAACGCCTACGACGACCTCGTCCAAGAGGATACTCCCTACGACCTCGGGACGTACGAGGAGTACATGGAGTGATACACCAATCGGACGAGGCGTCATTGCGTCCGGGTCATGGTCGACCCAACACGACACGAGGCTGCAACGTCCAACATGTACCCCACCCAGCCGGACTCCGCATTCCACTGCTACGTACGTATTGAACGGTCTTTAATTCATATTTAATTTGCAATATTTAGGTTTCCAACTTGTTGATTACTTGTGCAGACGGATCTACACTGGGAGGTTCTCGAGTTGGCAGCTTCTGCGCAACAGACACCAGAGGGGTCCTGCAGCGGATCGTGGATAAGGTGAGACGAGGCATCCAGATTGCCACTTGTCGCACGTCGAGAGTCCCGGTGGACCAACCAGTGCGAGGACGAGGGGTCAGCCAAGGTGGTTCATGGCCATGGGCTCCTACCCTGGACGTGGCAGGCGTGTCGTCGTGGCATCGTGGTGGGAGCACTGAAGGGCTACGGGTAGGCTACGCTAGCGCAAATTAATAAAAATTCTACCGTAAACCAAGATCACTGCAGTTATAGATCACGGAATTACCACTAGACAGCGAGTCGCGGAATTGATCAAAGACGTCGGGCGAGTAGTCATACTACGTTGATGCAACGTCGAGGCGAGTAGTCGTACTACTTTCTCGTCCTCGTCGCGGTGTCCAACGTCTGCTCCTCTCTTGCGGTTCGTCCAGCGCTTCTGATCGGCGCCTCACGGTATCCACACGTGCGGGAGGAAGCGGCGCCGCGCCGGACTACTAGATCGCGCGGCGACTTAGGCGTGGGAGGGTGGCGGCCAGGTTTGAGGATGTCACGAAAAACTCATCATAAAACACAGGCGCCTTGCCCTCCTTTTATAGGCGTCCTTACAATGGGCTTCTACTAATAGAGGCCCATTGGGACTCAATCTTGATCTAATTGGATCAATCCGAATTAGGCTTCACCCTTAAGTGTGTGACCCTATAGGTTCACGTATGTTTAGACATGACACGAGTATACATACTTGGTCAATAGTTGGTAGCGGTCTCTAGCAAGGCGTGCCAACTCCTAAACGCACACAAAGATCATATCGGACGAACCATCACAGCGTTATGTACATGCCAATCCCTTTGCCTCACGATATTCGGTCGAGCTCCAAGTGACCACTCTTTCTCGATCTGTGATTGGAATCCCTTACTAGGTTAACTCTTAACCTTAAGTAGCATGGCCATGCATTTACGGATCCGATCACTCGAGGGCCCAGATATCTCTCTCGGGTAGAGAGGGCAAATCCCATCTCGTGACCATGCCTCATGACATGCTTCATGACAAACCGAAAGCTACCTTTATAACTACCTCACAGAGTAGCGTTTGATAGCCCTAAGTAGGTCGATTCACATCTCAAGTACATGCGACAATCTCAGGTCTAAGGACAAAGGCGTACACATTGTGTAGAGAGAACCATAAGTATAATTGTTATGTCTCATGTTGGGTCGGTCCAACCCCATGTTCTAAACATGTGTCCACATTATTGGTTTGACATCTCCATGTCTATGACACATGAAACATGGTCATCAACCGATACATGTGCTAATCCATCATTCACATGTGTCCTCACATGAACTCTGACTAGGGACAATCTTTAGAATAACCATACAAGTGAAGAGTTTCACAAACAAGTCACATACTTGTTAATCAACACAAAGGCAATATTCAAGGAACATTTATTAAATCATGGATACAACGAAATATCATCATCTCTATGATTGCCTCTAGGGCATATTTCCAACAAGCACCGCAGGACATTTTGGAGGTCAGCATGAAGCATTCACTTCCGCTTCTTTATTTTGAACTGTACTAGTTACTAATAATAGTTTTCTCTTGCAGGTCCTATGCTCCACGGCATGTGGGGTAGGAGTACATAGAGTCGTCGGGGGCACGCCTTCATGCCACTAGGTATGACCACCTTGCATGCTTGCGTAACATCATTTTTTGTGATTTTTGTCATGATTACATGCGTAACGTAATGCTTCTTTATTTCGAATCCCACTAGTTACTAACGGCAATCTTCTCTTGCAAGTCCTGAGCTTCACCGGCACGCGGGGCAGGAGTACACGGAGTCGTTGGGGCACGCCTTCGTGCCACCAGGTATGACCACCTTGCTTGCTTGCGTAACGTCCTTTTTCGCGGTTTTCTCCATTAACGTCATGCTTCACAGATCAACCACCGCCTTGGGAGTACGATTACTTATCGCACGAGAAGGCACACTCCGGGGACTTCTTCTTGAACCAGCGTGGCACCCAGTTCTCCGTGGGGGCTTCTTAGCTGCACGGTGTGCCGGGATCGACCCAACCGACGCAGGACCCCCCCTCGTGACACCACCTCAGGCTACTGGCGTCGGCCGGGTAGTGAGGCAACCTAATCCTCTAACGTACTCAGACCATCATCGGGCGAGGCCAGGGGCAACATGCGGGGTGCGCCCCAAGAGGGGTCGCTAGTAGATATTTGTTCCTCCAAATATCAGTCATGCCATGTAAATATTAATTTCTATATAACTATTATTATGCTAGTCTCGTGTTTCGATAACTCTTTTTGCATGCAAACCGCGACCACGTGAGGGATTTTGCATTGGGACACCCCACACCCGACGAGTCAGCTTTGCGCACCGACGTGACCCAACAAGTAAGCTTTGCACAGTGACATGAGCCGATGAGTCAGCTTTGCGGAGCGACATGACCAAACAAGTTAGCTTTGCGCAGCGACGTGACCCAACGAGTCAGGGTTGCTTCCTCGTGGACGTGATATTCCTTCAACCAAATTACAATTCAGTCACGTACGCAGCATCGGCTTGGCATATAAGTACTACCCCTTCCACGCCGGGTTCTCCTACATCCAGACTTCAACACAATCTCGCTCAGATGGAGAAACACTTGGAAGTGATCCGCGAACAGCAAAGGGAGTATGCGGCCTAAGAGAAACAAAGGGAGCGTGCCAGGAGGTCATCTACCCGTAATGACCCCCCCCCCCGGTAGTAGCAATCCCTACCAGAACATCTTAACTGAGCATTTGCCACAACACCCGCCCGAGGGGGAGACACCGCCCCTCTATTGGTACAGGGACATATGCAAGTTCTTCAAGTCCAAACACCGGCTCAGCCTGGGCATGCGTTACTGGGCTTGCGCGAACTATTCCTACGACTATCTCGACCGTCGTTGGGACACGAGCCGCTATCGGTAGCCGGTAAGGACACATAGCAGTATGTTCTCCTACCATTTCTCTTTCAAAGTCCGCACTAACAACCTCTTCCATCTACCCGTAGTCCCCGGGTCCACTATGTGACTACCGCAAGTGGATCGACCTAGAGATCCACCCACACGACTAGTGGACTCTCAACTGCGAGGAGTGGAATGCCAACAGGGACCACGAGAGGAGGGAGGAGGAGTGTCGCACCGAAGAGCACAACCAGCGTATCCGGTGGGAGATGCAGGCCCATCTCGAGGCGTGCAGGTGCAGAGAGCGTGAGGCTCGCGAGAGGGAACGCGAGAAAAAGAGGGAAATGGCGGCTGAGGCCAAGACAGCCGGCGAGAAGTACAACACCGAGCTCACAAGGAAGGGCAAATGGCTCCAGTCCATGCAGTAGTCCAACCCTCTTCATCCATATGTCCCATGTATTTCTAATTCCCTAAAGACATGCGTGTACCGTCCTTGGTTCATTTGCCTGCGTGCCATATAACCCCTCTTGTTGGATCAACTGTCGTGTTGTTATCGTTGCGCCATTTGTTCAAAATTGTGCACCATGTATGAATTCTCTAGCGCATCGCAATATTGCTTACCTTCCTACTTACGAATCATTAATACCTCAATCATCCTCATAAAATTCTTCATAAATTCACTGTAGTACGACAACATATGACGGTTACAAAATGTTATTGCGAGTCTAACATATTTGTACTATTCATAATCTATGAAAATCACAAACATACCAACCAATCTAGGGTTTAGGTTCTTGTCGCTAGTTGAAATGACGACAGGTAGCTGTCGCTAGTCCAAATGGCGACAGGTAGCAGTAGCCGGTTCAAATGGCGACAGGGAAGCGTGACCTTATAAAAACTCCTTCAAACCCTAAAATTTGGCACATGACTCACTTTTATTCAGAAAAAAGAGAAGGAGGAAAGAGAGAGGAGTAGAGGGGAGGAGAGAAGCTAGCGAAGCGCTGCCCATCCGGTTGCCCACCTGTCGGGTAATTGTTTTAACTGAATGGATTACATAGTTTTAGATGTACGGTTACATAGTGTAGTATGTTTTACATAATACTTTTCGGTGGGTAGTCTAGTTTATACATGTGGTTAATCATGAAAATGTTCTTTATAGTGCAGTGCGTCAAATATATCCGACGTCGCTAATTTCAAAATTTACTACGATCAGAGGACTATTATGGAGGGTCCCGAGGGGATTAATATGTGTTATTTCCAATTAGTGACCATGCCCCTAGCAAGACCAGAGCAGCATACATGAGGAGCTGTGATACGGTGGTTGTTCCACACATTCCAAGTGGACTGTGATGTGTACGATCTGACATTGAGTTGCCTCACCATGGGCAAAGACAAACCACATATTAGGAGTTAGTGCAGCTGAAGGGAACAAATTCATGGCAGTCATATGTACGCATGGCGAGAAAGGGAGGGTGGAATTTTGTCCTTTTGGCCCAAGCATATGCCAAGCCCACTCCTCCATCCGCGGTTGAACAAGAAGGGGTGCCGTGTAGAAGAAGAAGTCGAGGACTCGAGACCTGGCCTGTGGCGCACACAATGGTCAAGCTCCTGAGTTCTTGATCTTTGTCGATGAAGACCCTTCAGAAGTAGCTCCTTTGGTCAGGCAAGCTAGTAGTCTTGCTGACGATGGTGAGGAGGTGGAAGTCGTAGTGCAAAAGATGGATCTCGAAGACTGGGACTACATGACATTGTCAGAAGATGACGATTTTGACGACGAGGATGATGTGGACCAACAAGTGGTTCCATCCGAGTGGAACATATACCAATTCGACAACCTCATCGTCAACGAAGGTTTCCGTGTGCCGTGGGAGTATGAACAGAGCGAGGTTAGGCAATGGGCTATGTTCAAATTCAAGGAGGCCGTGCAGGATGTGGTCAAATTCTAGGCCTTATCGGTGCGGTGCACATTTAGAGTTGTCAAGTCTACCCCAAGATCCTACAATGTGAAGTGCGACATAGAGAGATGTCATTGGCGAGTGCACGCATTTCAACCTAAGTGAGATACCTACTTGAAGTGCTCTATAGTCATTCCTCACACATGTGTTGTCGTTGAGTCAGTGCAGTCCCATAGGAACCTGTCATCAGGCTTCATCGCCAACCTCATGTACGTTGAGACCATGGATAATCTAGATTTTGAGCCACGATCCATCATTCGGACAATTGAGGCAAGGTTCCAGTACATAATCAGATATGCCAAGGCGTGGAGGGCAAAACAGAAGGCATTGGAATTAAGGTTCGGTATGTTCGAGGACTCCTACCACAACCTCCCTAGGCTACTCTGAGTCATACAAGACAGGAATCCCAACACTCATGTCGACATTCAAGATTCCACACATCGAAAGTGGGTCAATAAGAAGGTACTGCGACGAGCATTCTTCGCCTTTGGTCCATGCATCAATGCATTCCAGCACTGCCGTCCAATCTCGTGTGTCGATGACACATTCCTGACTGGAAGGTACAAGGGCCAGATACTGACTGCAATAGCGTCGGATGGGAACAATCAAGTTCTTCCCGTGGCATTCGCTTTCGTTGAAAGCGAGAACACGGACAGCTAGTGTGGTTCCTAAAGAATTTGAGGATTTCTGTTATACAGGACCGTCCAAACGTATGCCTCATACATGATCGGCATGCGGGCCTGCTGAGTGCAATAACTCAGCTACAACAAGGAGAGAACGTACCATTTTCGTGGGCGGATCTACAGAGCAGGTGGTGCATGAGGCACTTGGGTGCAAACTTCTGCAAGCAGTTCCCCAACAAGGACTTGATGAACATGTTCAAGCAGCCGTGCAACCAGAACCAGCAGTGGAAGTTCAAAGCACTCTGGAATATTCTAGATGAGCGGACCAAGACACACAGATGGGAGGCAGCGAAAAGAGCCACCCCAAGCGCTGACCAGGCCCCCAAGGTATTGCCACAGCTGCCCATAGATGCTCCTAGATTGACGAGGAGGATGGGGCGCAGGTGAAATGCTTCTCAGACTGGATTGAGCACGAGCCTAAGGAGAAGTGGTTGCTTCTACATGATAGGGGTGGTGCTCGATATGGTATCATGACAACCAATCTAGCCGAGGTGTACAAATGGGTCATACGCGGTGCAAGATGCCTCCCTTTGGTTGGTATTGTGGAGGTAATTCTCTGCGGTATAATGAACTACTTTATTGACAGAAACAACAATGTGTCACTTGCCATGGCAAATAATAGAGTACTCTACTCCGCTATGGTCACCAAGTACATGGAGGAGAAGAGCAAGAAGGGTGAGATGCACCGGACATCCAAGATGGGCACAAGGGAGATTCACTTCGAGATAATGTGCAGGGATAAAGGACGCCACAGGACGAACCACGAGAGGGTCACCCACGAGTGCACGCTACGCTGTGGTAGTTGCATATGCACTTGCAACAAGCCTCTTCTTCTGCATAGGCCCTACTCCCATGCCATGGATGCATGTTCGACGGTGGCGCAGCATCCCGGCCAGTACCTCTCTGACTATTTCACCAAAGAGACGGTGATACAAACCTGGAGTGGAGAGATGTATGGTTATCTTTGTGGTTGGCCATTTCATCGCCATCCGACACAGGAACAACTAATCTTGGCCGTGGATATTGATAGGCTCAAGGGAAAGGTTGGCCGGCGACAGTCAATAAGATCGAGAACGACATAAGCGAAGCGGCCGGATGTCGTACGAAGAAGTGCTCCATTTGCAGGGAGTCTGGACACACCTTCAAGAAATGCCCCACAAGAATTTCTTAGGACGAATGAGACATAAGCACTCCAAACGTTGCCGCGGGGACCTCATCCGGTCGCCCGACTCGAGGCAATCCACATAGGGGGGACGTTGAGGTCGCGGCCACGGGAAAGCACAGACAGTTGTAATATGTTATTGCCAATGTTCTGAATTACCATTTTGATTTGAAAAAAATTAAGTGTTATGACGTTTTGCTGAATGTTATGTAATATCAGTGTGATTTGTCGTAGTTTTGATATAAACTAAGTGTTATGATGTTTTGCTGAATGTTATGTCATATCAGTGTGATTTGTCGTAGTTTTGATAGTAATGGCAAATTCACATTTGTTTTCTTACATAATATGCAGTGCATGTACATAAGCAATGTTATGCAAGAGGTTATTTCTCCGAAGTTCTCCACCGTGTATGAATTCCTGGGCACATCGCAATATCACTTACCTTCCTACTTACGAATCATTGATACCTCAATCGTCCTCGCAAAATTCTTCAGAAATTCACCGCACTAGAACAACATATGACGATCGCAAAATGTTATTGCGAGTCTAACAGATTTCGTACCATTGAAAATCTACGAAAATCACAAACAGACCAACCAGTTTAGGGTTTCAACTCCCTGTCGCCAGTTGCACTAAAGGCAACTACCTGTCGCCAGTTCAAGGAGCTGGACCGGTGATAGGGGGTCAACAGGGTCCCTATCGCCAGTTCAACTAACGACAGGGAGTCATTTTTGTAATTTTTTGGGGCGGCTATTTATTTTTGTAATTATCTTTTAAAATAATATTATTATAAAAAAAATCCTCAAAGGATCTATCTGACGTAGTTTTTCTTTTCTCTCTGCAGTGCTTCCAAACTTCAATAGAGTATTGCTTATATGCTCTACCAAAAACTAAAAAGCACGAATAGTTAAATGGCATTTAACCACTGTTTGGCAACAGTTGGGAATGGTAACGGGGGTATTGAGCTATATGCACCAACCAGTTCACCCAAAAGCTTAAACTGATGAGGAAAAACAGACAATTCACTTATACTTCAACACTCGTGTAGGCCCTCTCAGGCCTAAGACGTGGAATAGAAGTGAGCTATAATTATTTTTATTTAATTATGTTAACCGAGTCTTGAACTCAAGATCGCTTGGTTCTGATACCATATTGAGATGCATGTACCAACCAGTTAACCTAAAAATTTAAAATGATGAGAAAAGACAGACAATTCACTTATACTTCAATAGGGAGTTTAGAGGAGAGAGTTTGTAGGGGGTTGGAGATGGAAGTTTGCTTTTTAGTCTTAATCCCTGTTTGGCGAGATGGATGAAAATTGTGGGGAATTAATTTCTAGCGGTTAAGTCATCCAAGGATAAGTCATGATGAACGGCTGAGATGCATCCACTTTCTATAAAGAAGATAGGTGTTGAACACTCAAACTTCTAATCCCCATCCTACTAAACTCCCATGCCCACCAACCAAATAAGAGATTTTGTAACCCCACCCTCTAAATTCACATTTCATCCCACTAATTCCCTCCAAGTCCAACCAAACAAGCTAGTATTTTTTTTTTCTATGTGTATGGATGTATTGAATGTTCGACTCATACGTTGGTGAATGTACGGCCAATTAGCTTTCCGCATGATGTGTTTATGCAATGCGCCAGAAGAAAAGGCATATAGAAGCCTCCGAACCTTACTATTCTCACCAACTCTTGTCGTAATAGTACATGACGTGACGACAGTATACACTGTACACTAACACAGCCTTTTCCAATCAGTCTTAACAAATTCATATAGAAGCCGTGCCGCAAAAACCCATAAGTCAATACCAAGTCACAATCATATCCACATTAGCACACGGACGTTCTTACTGCAACATTGTTCCTGTTTGGCATAGATGTGTCTAATCTTGACAATTACTTCGTAGGACTCGTTTCTTTCATCGTTTGATGCTTGCTTGAGATGCTTCCATGGAGAGATGAGCAAAATGGCAGTTTTTTTTTCTGGACGCACGCTGCTTGTTGCTTGGTACAAAAGCTTCTCGTTCTCAATGGGATCAGCAGTTCAGAAATCTGGACACCCATATAATAATATCAGCATGGGGCTTCCCTTCCATCTCATCCATTCTGCTCTGCACCTAACAACCAGCATAAACAATTCACACAAAACCAAGAGAGTTCTGGTTAGTTTGTGTCAAAAAGATTGGATATTTTAGACTTGATGGTAGCATGACAGGCCACCACAAAATGTGAACAAAAACAGTTAATGGATAACGAAACTTTAAAAAGCGGAGCTATGTCTAATGAAAGAAAACGCACATCGTATTCAGAATTTCACATCACCTGACTTTAGTTGTATAATCATGGAAAATGCCGAATTAATGACGTGAGTATTGTAGTATACTATAAGAAGGGACAGATCACAGATGATAACAGGAAAAATATGCATCTGATTACAATATGATAAGTCCCCCAATTGCTTTACTGTCGATGTATGTATCATTACAGGGAAAGGGGAACAAAATATAACCTTTGTTTTGAATAGATGTGACCAAATTACTAAACCTCTACAAACAAAAGAGCAATTCTCCTGGGATTTATTACAAGTTTCAGTCTGAAAAGGCAAGTTTCAGTCTGCCCACAATACGTTACTTGAACATGAAGTAAAATGTCATCAGATAAGGCAAGTATGCATCTGATTACAGTATGCAGATTAACACGGTCCTGAGTTGCTTCAATCCTTCTTCTGGAGCCTGAGTGTGAAGGCTTGAAGGGATAACAGCACTTGCTTGATCCGCTCTCTAATTTCGGCATCAATCAGATTTCCATCACTGTCGAACTTTGGTGGCTGCTGAAATGATTGGACGAACAGTTCTGGCTTGTTGATGAAGTGAAGATCTAAGAATACCCCAACCTGACGGAGATGGTACTGCGATCTACCTCCTCCAAAGCCACCTCCTGCACTGACAATTGCAGCAGGTTTGTCTGCCCAGCAATTCTTTCCTCTAGAAGCCCAATCAAGTGCATTCTTCAGTGGGCCTAAAATTAAAACACAAACCATGTGAAGCAAGCACATATATGAGTATCGAAAAATCAATATTACAGGCAATGCAGTCCCTCCATTGGGGAACTTTTTTTTTTGCCACGAAGTTTCTGACTTACCTTCATATGTAACCTATTTTCTACAGCTACAAGCGTCTATCTAGCTCGACAATAACTGGATTTTTCAAGGTAGTTATTCATCCCTCTAGTTTTTCTCTAGATATCAACATATCCATTAATCATACATTCATACTAGTGTTAGATAATTTAATCATTTCTCTTCCTGGGCTCCTGGCGTAACAAAACTGGACATGGTATTCTAATGCGTCCAGTCTGTGTGGATTAGCACACGGTAAAATTACTGCTTACAATAACTTTAAGAAATCCATTATACAGCCCAAATATAGGTTCAAGCATGAATTGCCCAATTGGGCTGCCTAAAATTCAACATCCTGCAATGGTGCACAACAGAGCATGTATTAAGTTGCAGCTATAAGGAAAATAAGCAAAAACTAAATGAGAATAAAATGGCGCAATGATTGTTGAGTAATATTAGAAAAAGATCAAAGAAATTTCAACAGTGAATTTGGGTAGTTAACATCATAATGCAACACAGTCTTATTTTTTTGAGGAAGTGCAAAAGCTTTGCACATCTTTTCATTAAGAAGGGAAAAAACAGAACAAAACATATACAACGAAGGAAAAACAAGAAGGGGAAACAGACAGCCCTCGACTCGACCAAAACACGACCCAACAAAGAGGACTAAAGGAAGACACGACCGCCGCACCGCAAAGCGCACATTATGAAAAGAAGCGACAGACCGAGAGCGGCCAATAAACTAGTTTAAAGAAAGAGACTACTCATGCAACACTGTTGTGGACACTTATTTGGGGCAACATTATCGGCGCAGACATTGAAGTGGTGATGATCAGAGCAAAGGCGCAGCAGAAGTTCCGACTACAATTCAGAATCAGCCAACGTAGCACTATAGAGTTTATGGCAATAGACAGAGTTGGTAGACTTTCCAAATAGATTACCGTATTTGTATTCCAATAGAGTTTGAGTATGAATCGGATTACATATGTAACTCTTTAAAAGAAGCTTGTAACTCTGTACTCAAGGCTAAGAAAGAAATATACTTTGCCTTCCAATTGCTATCCTATTGCCCTATGAAATTCTCTATTCTTCCTTCGTTATTCTGTATCAAGCACGATGGTGCCTTCTCGCCAAAGCCGAAAGCTTCGACTTGCAGCAACTCATCCGTATAACCTTCGCAGCCGAAGTCGAGCGCATCATTTGGTATCAGAGCCGACCATCATGCCTTCCAATGAGGACAAGAACAGCGAGCCATCCGAGGTGATGGCGGCGATCGCTGAATTAAAGCTAGAATTGAGCAAACAAATACAAGACAGTTTTTCGTCCCCGGAAGCGCGGGTGATTGCTCTGGAGGAGCGGCCATCCAACGTCGACGAACGCATCAGGAAACTAGAAGACCAAACAGGGTACGCCGGTATTCTGGGAAGTTTTCAACCACCATTGGCAACGTCATCGTTTGAGGCCAAACTGGAACAATGGAACACATCTAGTACGGAGGCAATTCCTTTGGCACCCTTGCCGATTGAATTGTTTCAAAAAGCTCCGACTGTTTCCAGCTTTGGGACGACACAGTTTGCGGGGACAATGCCAACATATCCTGCATCCCTGCTGTTCATACCCCAAAAATTTCCGCCGAGGGTGGTTCCACATATGTCAGCAGCCATGCCTCCTCTAGCGAACACAGCAGGGGTTCCAAGGTATCACAAACTTGATTTTCCAACTTATGACAGCAAAGAAGATCCCCTCGGGTGGATCAACCGCTGTGAGCAGTTCTTCTGGGGTCAACGCACCAATGAAGGTTACAAAGTATGGCTTGCAGCTTATCACATGGTGGGGGTAGCGCAGCACTGGCAAATCCAATTGGAACGAGACGAAGGAACGCCGACTTGGCCTCGCTTCAAGGAGCGCTGCCACCTTCGATTCGGTCCACCCATCCGCTCAAACCCTTTAGGGGAAATCGCCAAATTGTGGATGACTAGTATGGTGGCAGATTACTAGAACAAATTTTTGGCTTTGCTTTACCAAGCCGGTCCGTTATCCAGCAACAAGTTCAACTATTGACATCAGGACTAATGGATATCTTGCACATTGACGTCGAATTACAGAATTTTTCGAATTTGCAGGTCGCTATGAGCCTTGCAAGGTCATATGAACAGTGGGCGACAGCTGCACCACACCAGCGAGGCTGGCCTCGCAATACTCAGTTGGCCAAAGGAGCTCCCTCGGCTGGTCCCGATGGCATCTCTGACTGGCAGAGGACCTGGCTTGTCTAGTACCAATGGGAGGCAATTCAAACGTTTAACTGCCGCAGAGATGGCTGAACGTTGTGAAAAGGGTTTATGCTTTAATTGTGATGAAAAGTTCAACAGGGGACATCGTTGTATGTATTGCTTGGAGGTGGTACATGATGAGGGTGAAGCAGCTCCAGAGGACTCCGACGACAGGGAGGATCCACATGTGTCACTGCATGCTCTTACAGGACTCTACGTGGGCCAAACCATGTAGGTACGAGTGGGTAACATTACATTGCTAGCATTGATTGATTCGGGTTCAACGCATAACTTCTTACGGGATACGGTGGTCAATCAACTTGGGATTACATTACAACCCCGACAAGATTTGAAAGTGACAGTAGCCAATGGGGAGCGAATTGCCAGTCAGGGTGTGATCCGCAAGCTTCCAATTCAGATTGGCCGAGAAAACTTTTATACTGATTTTTATGGTTTACCTCTGGACAGTTTTGATATGGTCCTGGGTATTCAGTGGTTGCGCGGACTCAATCCAATCATTTGGGATTTTGACGTCCTAACAATGTCCTTTTGGCATGAAGATCATCAAGTGTTATGGCATGGTTTGCCCGGCAAGCGACCTCACGCCAGATTACAGAGCTGTGAGGGGCAAGATTTAATTGCCACGCTACTCACTGAATTCACCGAGATCTTCGTGGAGCCGTAGGGATTACCACCTTCCCGCCCATGTGATCATCGAATTCATCTACTTCCCGGCACGCCTCTAGTAGTGGTATGCCCATATCGCTATCCCATGCTACAAAAGGAGGAGCTCGAACGATAGTGTCGGTCCGTGCTCAAACACGGACTCATCCACGGTAGTAATTCAGCTTACTCCTCACCGGTATTATTAGTCAAGAAACAAGACAATTCTTGGAAATTCTGTGTCGATTATCGAGCACTCAATTCAAAGACTGTTAAAGATAAGTTCCCCATCCCAGTCATTGATGAACTCCTTGATGAACTAAAAGGTGCACATTTTTTCTCTAAATTGGATCTTCGTTTTGGATACCACCAAGTTCGTATGCATGAGGCTGACATCCACAAGACAACTTTTCGTACTCACGAGGGTCTTTTGAATTTTTGGTTATGCCATTCAGGTTGACGAATGTGCCAGCAACTTTTCAGGCTTTAATGAATGAGGTTCTTCGTGTTTACCTCCGGAAATTTGTGCTCGTATTTTTTGATGATATATTGATATATAGTCGAACATGGTCTGAACATCTCAAGCATGTACATGTGGTTCTCCATGTATTACCGAACAATCAGCTCTTTCTCAAACAATCTAAGTGTTTCTTTGGTAAGACATCCATCTCTTATTTGGGTTATGTCATCTCCGTGGAAGGTGTCGCCATGGACGCTAGCAAGGGTACAAGCAGTTAAGGATTGGCCTACTCAAGATTCAAGCGGGAATAATTGAGAACCGCCTGATGAATAGATGGATTTTGATTTGCCCACGTGTCTATGACATGTGGGCCCTGAACCCACATGTCACACACATGGGGGGTAAAATCTGAAATCCGTCTATCCTATGAGGGCAAATTCTGAAATCCCCCTTCAGTACGGGCATTGCGTGGATTCCTCAGCCTAGCTGGCTATTATCGAAAGTTTATTAAAGACTATGGTCTCATTGTCGCGCCCCTTACTAGCCTTTTGAAGAAACAAGCTTATCTATGGTCACCAACAGCCTCACAAGCTTTTGATGCATTAAAAATGGCATTGGCCACAGGTCCAATTTTGCAACTGCCGGATTTTTCCCAACCTTTTATGGTGGATTGTGATGCTTCAGGCTCGGGATTTGGAGCAGTTTTGCATCAAGGCGAGCGACCCATTGCATTTTTTAGTTGGACAGTAGCTGCACGCCATTGCAAACTAGCAGCATATGAAAGGGAGTTGATTGATTTGGTTCAAGCAGTAAAGCATTGGCGGCCGTATCTTTGGGGACGACAATTTGTCATCCGTACTGATCATTACAGTTTAAAATTCCTTCTTGATCAATGTCTCTCGACAATTCCACAGCACCAATGGTTTAGTAAATTGTTCGGATTTGATTTCATCGTGGAATATCGTCCAGGCTGCTTGAATCGAGTGGCCGATGCTTTGTCACGCTGAGAAGCAGACACAGCAGTTTTGTTGGCGCTTTCGGGTCCTCATTTTCAACTCCTTGAGGGCATTCTTCAGGACTTGCAGACCAATGATGAGCTGCTACTTTTGCAACAGCAACTGTCTACGGGTATGTTAGGACCACCTTGGGCCATGGTTGATGGGTTACTCACAAGACATGCTCACATTTACATCCCATCTTCCTCTGTATTGGTTTCGAAAATTCTGGAGAGTGTTCATAATATGGGACATGAAGGTGCACAAAAGACATTGCATCGCCTCCTCGCCGATTTCAGTATCTCCGGTGATCGCAAGTTAGTAGCTGACTGGGTACAAAACTGTGCCATTTGTCAGCGTAATAAAACTGAACATTTGCATGCTGTTGACCTTCTTCAACCGCTGGAGATTCCAACTCAAATTTGATCCGATATTTCCATGGATTTTATAGAAGGTTTCCCTAAAGTTGGTAGAAAATCTGTGATTTTATCAGTTGTGGATAGATTTTCCAAATATGATCACTTTATACCTTTGTCCCATCCTTATACGGCAAGTTCAGTTGCTCACACATTTTTTGTGGAAATTGTGCGTCTCCATGGATTACCTTCTTCCATTGTCAGTGATCGTAATCCTACGTTTACTAGTCAATTTTGGAAGGAGCTTTTCCGTTTCGCCGGAGTTCAACTTAATTTTAGTTCGGCCTTTCATCCACAAACCGATGGTCAGACCGAAGTAATTAACAGGATCATTGTTATGTATCTTCGTTGTTTGGTAGGTGATCGGCCAAGAGAGTGGATCAAGTGGTTGCCGTGGACGGAATATTGCTATAATACCAGTTTTCAAATAATACTCAAAACTAGTCCTTTTCGTGTGGTATATGGTCGGGAGCCTCCCTCAATTAAGGGCCTGTTTGGTTTGTGACCCCAAAAAGCCATACCAAAATTTTGGTAATGCCAAAATCGGGGCTGTGCCAAAACCAGGGCAAAAAAAAGTGTTTGGATTGCAGCCATGCCAATTCACGGGCAATGCCGAAATTGATGCGTTTGGATTGCAGCCATGCCAAAACTTGCCAAAAAAATAAGTATGACATGTGGGGCCCGCATGACATATATTCTTTTTTGCACCAAAATATGCCAACAGTGATCTTGTTTTGTTGATTAAATGACAAGGAATACAACGGTTCAATCGGATCGCAAATCGGATACTCGGTTTAGAAAATATGGTCATTTGAAAGTGATTAATTAAACTAACTTTGCATTTAATACACCAAAACAAAGCCAATCTTAGCTTGACACGTGTCCCAGCCTTTGGCTGCTTGCCCAGCCAATTCTTGGGCACGCGATTCTGCCACCTGAACGACGCCAGGCGCTTGCGAAGGAAAATTTTGGCATGACAAAATTTTGCGGGGCGAAGCCAAATATTGGTAGAGATCCAAACGATAGCCAAATTACCAAGGTACTACCAAATTTTGGTTTGGTAAGTTAGGGCTGCAAACCAAACAGACCCTAAATCATATGAGCCTGGAATGGCTAAAGTGGAGGCAGTGGATCAGTCTTTGATCGATGGGGATGAGTTTTTGGTTGAAATTCAGGACCATTTACATCTCGCCAAACAACTCATGAAAGATCAGCATGACATTACTCATCGGGACATCGAATTTCAAGTTGCTGATTGGGTTTGGTTACGATTGCAGTATCGTCAAGCACTTTCTATTACTGGCCGAAAGTATTCCAAATTAGCTCCTTGCTATTATGGACCATTTCAGATTCTGGAACGCATTGGTAAGGTGGCTTATCGATTGAAACTACCGGTTGGTACTCGAATTCACGACGTGTTTCATGTTGGTTTACTCAAGCGCTTTCATGGAAACCCTCCTAAAGAACTACCAGTCATGCCTCCTATTCTGCACGGCCGAGTAATTCAAACACCAATGAAAATTCTACAATCTCGTCTATGCAGAGATCAGTGGGAATTACTTGTGCATTGGCAAGGTCAGACAATCGTAGAAGCTACATGGGAACCACTACTTCAATTTCAACAAGTTTATCCGGAATTTCAGCTCAAGGACGAGTTGTTTGTCCCGGGGGGGACATTATTGACGCCGACATCGAAGTGGTGATGATCAGAGCAAAGACATAGCCGAAGTCGAGCGCATCAAACACAGTCTTATGATATGCAGCAATGCTAAGATAGTATACTAAAATACTTTATAGTTAATACAGTTGGACTGGCAATAGGAGCAATATGCAATGGATGGGCCAGTCATATAAATTTTAGGTCCTTTGAACAATTGGTATGACTACAAGTGAAAAGTCAGAGTTGTCAAATTTCCAAATTTTGTCGTCAGAGTGAGACAACCTGATTAGCTTATATAACTACTTAAAGGATAAGACATGGAACTAATATTAATTAGCAGATAGGCAATCATGTGCAGTGAACTTAACTTATTCACAAAAAATTAAAAGAATGTTTGCAATTTGCAATCACTATTTAGTGATGTAACTCAGGTTGCAAGAAGAAATGTAACAATGCAAATAAGAATACAGTGTCACAAAACTATATTGATTACTTTACTGGCTAATCTTTAGCATATCTAAATCTAATCACAAAGTGCCATCCGAGAAGATAGGATGCAAATGATGCGGAGGAAAATAATCTAATGACCTGGTTGAAAGAAAAGAAAAAAAAGCATAGTAGATGTGGAGTGTAAATGTACAGATCACAAATTTGAGACACATATAATTCAAGATTCTCAACACTCTACATGCTTAAAAACTGGTCAAATTTGTAGCGACAGTAAGAGGAGCAACAATAGTAATATAAATTGGTTCTCTAATTGCCAAAGTGGACTAATGTCCATGTAATTGGAGCGGGTGGGATCAAACATTTCTGGAAATAGAGTGGCAGACTGACAGCATAGATCAGAAAAAAAAAAGTCGCATTACTAATGATGTTAGCCTCAACTAACTATCTCCGCAATAAATAGCTGAAATTTGTCAAGATTGTGCACCCCTTAGAAGATGTAGGTTGAAACAAAGTGCAATAACCATGATTTTGGGGGAAGTGGCATTCTTCTGGACAAGGGTAAAGGGGATGTCAGCTAGGTATTCAATGGAGTAGAAAGGGGCATTTCTTAGCTGAAAGGATAAAGGAAAGGAAAGAACATTGAGCTATTCCTTCTTGATAACATTTTGTAAGAAAGGAATAAAGGAAACTCCAACATATGAAGATGTGTTTTCTGTCCAGACCTAATGTTCCCTCTTTTTTTCAATTGGTGTAGGAAATTCCATGAATATTTTACCTAGAATCTACTTTCGGAGTCCTGTTTCCAAGAAAACAATGCTCAGCAGGAACCCACTAATTGTGCATGATGACAATGAGATGGGAACCCGCTCCACTAATTGTGCATCATGAGTCAAGTGGGAATCCACGACTTGCGCAGCATGACAATCAAATGGGAATCCACCCAATTGTGCAACAACGCACACGAACCTTTAAACTACAGTTCAGTACAAGTTCCTGAAGATGCATCTAGCATGAAATTTGGTCAGCAAAAGAGGGAAAATATCAACTAAAAATTCATCCTTTTGCACAGTCAGCCTTCATGAGTATATTACCGTTAAGTAAACAGATACTTGAAATTGAATTGAGATGGAACATTGTACACGGCATTACTCCCACAAGTCTGTAGAAATAGACGCCCTAAATCACGCTGACCAATTTATCTTTATCCATGGCAATTCGTGCAGCAGAGGCGAGCAACTGCCAATTCGGGCGGATTATGGATATCGCCCAGCAGATTTCACATAAGGAGACTAAAAGGAAGGGAAGGAGCACGTACTTGCGATAGAGTAGTTGTGCTCGGGCGAGCCGAAGAGGAAGCAGTCGGCCTGGCGGACCTTGTCGCGGAAGGCCTCGACGGCGGGCGGGAAGCCGGCGCCGCCGTCGGTCTCGAGGTCGATGTTGAGCAGCGGTAGGTCGGAGATGTCGACGTGCTCGACGCGCAGCCCCGGGATGGACTCCTCGCACACCTCCGCGGCTAATCGATCCGTAGCACAAGAGATGCGGCAGGCGTAAGGGAAGAAGTGAAGAGCTGAGGAAACGGCGGGTGATACGGGTGGGGTCGGTGGTGTGAGCGTACGTACCGGCGCGGAGGAGGCCGCGGTTGTAGGAGGCCTTGCGGAGTGAGCCGCAGATGGCGGCCACGCGGAGGATGGGCTTCGCCGACGCCGCCGCGGCTTCCATGCTCCTTTCCTTTTCGTCTCGGTTTCGGGTGGGGAGCGGCACAGCGCTGTGTCGTTTACTTGTGTGTGTGGGCGGCTTCGGTTGCTGGTGCGCTGCGCTGCGGGGTTTGTTGCCTTGCCCGTGTGCCCGGCTCGGCGTTAAATAGGAAAAGAAATTCTCTGGGGATGGCCTCCCTCGGGCCGTTGGATTTAGGGGATGAACGGTGGATGGCTCTCTTTGGGGCTGTAGGATTAAAGGAGTTGGTATGTGGAGTAAGAGCAACCTCCCTCGTGTCCTTCTTCATAGAATTTTTTTCCGTTAAATAGATAGTTGGATTTTTGTGGGAACGTCGGGTTCACTGGCGACTTCCAGAGTATGTCCATGGATGTTGGTAATCCTACGTATCCGTGGATGTTGGTAATCCTATGTGTGCCGTGTGCATGTGCAAATCATTTCAGATTTTGTAGTCAGATGAGAGTTCCTTCATAATCTGTACGTGCAGCCTACGACGATTGCCGCCACTTTTGAACAAAGATTGACCTTGGTGTCGCGGGAGTCAATTCATTCGTTGTTCAAAGTTCAAAGGTTGCTGCTGTAAAAGTCTCACGGCAGGCGCATGTCATCAAAGGCGTCTCAACACCAGAATTAAACCCCTCTGGTGAAAGAATATTATCGGTGGAGCTTCGAAGAATACAACGAAAAAAATGTACGCCACGCTCGGTAGGATCCGCCACGTAGTCGTTCGCAGAACGGAGGCAAATTCTCTAGGATTGGGCCTCAGAGTGAGGCCTCTCCTCCACACCCTTGAATCTTCTCACCCACCTCTCACACTGTAGCAGATGAACTGTGGATACGAGAGACCTCCCATGAGACCCCGTCCCAAAAGATTTATTTTCTCGCAGAACAAGCAAAAATGGGTTAGAGGGAGGAGTGTATGACAGTGCCATGGTTGCGTGCAGTGGACATCGTCTTTCTTTACCATTTGTGGCAGGCTTTCGGCGCCTACTACATTTTTTTTATTTGTTCACGGCTGCTTAAGCTTTTTTTTTTCGTCGAGAATCAGTGGCTGCTTGTGAATCTTTTCAAGGAAAACATGGCTGTTTACGATCGGTGGAGCGCGTGTTACATATGATCATCTGACCTTTTCGTTCTTGTATAGTTGGCTTTCACCAACCACATGGCACTGCCAAACTGGCAAATATATTAACAGTCGTCTACACCAACCGGTGCCGTCGGATCAGCAGAAGGCAGCCGCGCGCAACGAGGAGTTGGGCATGGTGGTTGGTGGATGCTGCCGGGCTGCCGGCTGCCACAACCTTATTTTGCTCCGGAGCCGGTTAGCCGCCCTGACAGCCTGACTGCCGGGTGCCAGGACGAACGCGTCGCCCGCGAAGCGTGCCGTTTCCGCGGCCTCGAGTCCAGCCTAGGGCCCACCTTGACCTGCCGTCTGGCTATTTTATGGTCGATATCTGCACCGCCGCACGGACCGGTCCGTCCATAATTATCAGCTTGTGACAAATGTAGAATCAGACGGAACAATATAAAAACAAATAATAGATTGAATACAGAAATATAAAGAGATTTTTTTCTTCTTTTTATTTCTTTTCTCAAATGTATGTGTAATGGTTAGGAGTCCTCTCCTATATATAGTCTAGAGATGGATGAAAAGCTCATCATGGGCTAGCCCTGCAAGGCCTGAGCTTAGATTTCTTAACACTCCTTCTTGGACACTCATATGACACGTTTATGTCTCATCAAAACTCCATAAAAATTCAGTGGAAAAAATTTAGAGAAAAAGTACATAATACATGTTCTGTTGTATTGCACGAATTGCTTCATTAAAAACTTTAGCCGAGAAACTTCAGAAAAACTCATCAAGGAAAAAAAAGTATAATCCACCCAATTTCATTTAATCTCTAGAATTTATTCTTTGGGTACTTGATCTTCGTGATCAAATTTCAATAATGAGTTCGTAAAAATTCTCCGCCTGAATTCTGCAATTCTTTAAGTCTCATCATTCCAATTCCATGTATGTACCTTTCAAAGTTAGATGCTGCAAGTGATTTAATGAATAAATCTGCAAGATTTTCACATGACTTAGTATGCAGTACTTTAATTTCATCCATCTTTTGCAATTCATGAGCATAGAAGAATTTGGAGTTGATATGCTTTGTGAGTTGACTCTTCACATAACTCATCTACACTTGTGCAACACAAGTTGCATTATCTTTATAAATAATAGTGGGAGTTTGTGCGGTATTCAACCCACACGACTATTGGATGTTGTAAATTGTAACATCCCCAAGTTAATTAATGAGATTTAGTATGCATCTTATCAGCATGCATGTCATTTTGGAAACTTTTGCATCATTTATTTCACTTGAAAAATCTCAAATAAAGTTTAAACCTACAACTCAAATATAAGTTCCAAAACAAAACAAGAACAAAAACTCTTGTTCATCTTCTGGAAATAATTTATTAAAATACTAAAATAATTATCATGAATTCAAATAATTTTTCCCAAATTTTTGGAACTTAAATTGACCCTCTCAAAATTCAAACTCAAATCAATAACCTTTTCCAAGTTTGAATTTAAATTATTCAAATTAAATATTGAACAGTAAAGTTTAAGATTTTATTTGAGTACTAGGATGTCCCAGGAACCCCTCTGAATTATTTCAGAATTTTAGGAATTTTATTCCTATTTTTAAAGCTTTGGTCAAACCCTTTTGCTTCTTGGTCAAACTGTTTTCAAGACTTGGGCTCGATACTGTTCACCTGGCCCGAGCCCGACGCGCCAACTTGGCTCCACCCAACCGCCTTAATGCACCGGACCCAACCACACCACCAGTCGGTCAAGCTGACCATCGATCTTGTAATCGTCGATCTAGATCGTAGGGCTCAAACGGAGTGGGCCGATCGGACCAGTCCGAACGACCATGAAATCTGGACCATCCGTTTTAGATCGTGCGGTCTTAACCCTCGAGACCGACCCGGACTCGAGCGCCACTTGGTTGGACTGGACCAGCTAGCCCGAGCCGCACCTCTTTGTGACCCTGACCTCCTGGGCCCACGCGGTCAGTCTCATCTCCTTCCTCGCGCTGGCGGGTGGGCAGAACTCGAGTGCCACGCGCCCGCTGAGCTCTGAGCCGCCTCCGTTGACGCCATCACCCACCGCCCTCTGCGACCAACCCGTGAGCATTGCCCGCTAACGCCGCCTCTTTCTCCGTCCCTTCCCCGCCTTTAACCTGTCTCCTTGCTCTCCCTTTCCTCCATTCCTCCTCTCGGTGGCCGAGGAGGAAGGGGCTCCTTCTTGCATTTCCCTCAGGTAAAGTCCGCACCATTTTGTCCCTCAGCTCCTACCTTATATGCCATTTCTGTTTTTGCTTATCTGAGCTTTTGCCTTGGCTTGTAGAATCCGGGGCCATCTCACGCTCCCACTATCTCCAGAGCGTGTCCAGAGCTTCACTGCTGGGTCTATCTTCATCATCTTCGTGTCCGGTGAGCCCCTTGTCCTCGTATGTGCGTCACCTTGCGTCCTAGGTCACGAGTGATCTTTCCCCTCAATCAATTTTCGCGATCCTCTCACAGAATACTCGATTTGGAGAATTCCCTTTTCGCCAAGAACACCCCTTCAAACCCCATTGCCGATCTGGTGAGTTAGTTCCCGATTCCGTGCAATGTCACCATCTACCCCATCTCCTCAAGCTTACCCTACCACCATTTCTCGGATTTGTTGCCCAGGGAGCTCTCCCCTCGTGAAGCCCTCCGCCGCCGCGGCCATTATCGACGTCAAGCCACATCAGAGCTTCTCTGGCCTCTCCTTAACCTTGGTGAGTTTCCTAGGACCTTCTGTAGCTTAAGCACGCTTTGGTTGGCTCGATTTTGCACCGGGTTAGCACATGCATGTTTTGGCCGAAACTCACCGCCGCCCTACTCCGGTGCGCCGCCGCTGCACACCACCATTAAGGCTGCCACCGGTATGAGTAGATTCGCACAACTTTTGTGCACCCGTTTCTGGCCTTGTTTGGCGCCGCCGAGATCATCATACGACGAGCACGCAACAAAACTTCAGCGGATCTTGTGGCATTGTTGTCGAATTTCCTAACAGTTTCCTGTAGCACGTCATTAGGGATTAATGGCAGTGATTAGTAATTAATGACTCAATCTATGTCGGAAAATCAATAGTTATCTGAGTTAATGTTTAGCTTAATAGATCTAGAGTCTATTACATGTGGGCCCGTATAGCCAGTTAAGTGGATGTGTAAAACTTGAATCTACGTATTCTCTTAAGGCAAAACGTATTACTTGAATACTTTGAACGATTATACGTCTTCATGTTTAGAAGGCGTATTCCATAGAATGCGCTTTCGGCGTAGTCATCGGCTGTGACCAGGTCAACTTTGACCAAGTCAAACCCTCACCCTGGCCCCACTAGTCATAGGCTATGGTTAGCTCCAGCTCGGTAGAGAAAGTAATAAATGCAATTATAAAATCCGAAGGTGAATTATTTGCAAATTGAAAATACTATTAACTTCTAAAATGCATAACTAATTCATTTTTACTCCAAAAACAGTGAAACCAATTTTGATAATTTTCATTTTAAGTGAAATTTATTTTAAAATAGGTTTCAAACATGTCTTTATAACAGAGAAGGTAGTTTTGGAAAATGATCCATAAACTCCATTATTTTACAAAAGAAAAAGGCTGATAACTTTAGAAATTCGTAACTAAATCATAAAAACTCCAAATGCAGTAAATTCAACTATTTTGGTCTTATAATATTATTCTCTAATTATCCATATACTCCTTTGCCTCACCACTGCTCTACAATTTTTGACCAAATAATTTAATTATATGAACAGTAACCAGTTGTATTTAAATTGCATTTTCTGGAAAACTGAGATTCAAACCATCATAACTTTCACATAGTAAACCTAAATGGAATAATTATTTCACCTAAATTCATCTAAAATTATGACCAACCCACTGTATAAATTTCATGCATTTTTGAGTATTCTGAATTTTTGACTTATTTGGTGTTAATCGCAATATCGTTCTTTCAATAGATTTCTCGACGATACAAACGTATTTATGAGTATAACCTGAGATTGAACAAGTGGTACAGCAAAGGTGCGAGCACCCTCCTTTTGATCATATTGCTCCTACTGATTTTAAAATGTTTTGTATGGTTTTAATCTCTCAATTGCATGCTAATTTGAAAAATATGTTCATGGGTAGAGGTAGTTAATTCCCTACTTGCTGCATTAGCCCTCCTTTGAATGTTGATTACCCTTTTTACGTTGAATAATTAAGGATATATGTTATATGGGAGTGTTTGCTAATTTGTAGAACGATGTTTAGTCGTGCTAGTAGTTGTAGTCGATAACGGTTGATGGATCTAGTCCATCAGCCGATGGATCGGATCGAATCTTAATAAAATTTGAGGATTATATGGATTTGGTTATGTTGAATTTGAGGAAAATGTCCAGATCTTCGTATCTGATTATTATGAACTTGTTGATGGGTTGTTGTTGTGTGTTGGACTTGGACGGGTGATAGGGTGATGAAGGGGTGGTCCCGGATTCACGTAGCCCAGTCTGGGTATTTGAGGACCGGTCTGTGGTGTGATGAACCAAGTCTTACGTACAACCACATGTCGGGATAATAGCGAAGGCTTGGCATAATAATTTGTTGTGTGTTAGCTATCAAAACACAATTAGATTGGCAATTGTTGTTGTTTAGGTCTAATGACTCTCTTGTCAATCTAGTGGGGGCATTTTAAAATTTTATTTCCTGCCCTTAAGGGTCTTTTGTGTATGTCGGATTGCTATGCAAGGGACTTACTTACACAACGAGGTTCACCTGTAGTGCAGGCGCACAGTCTGCTATGGGATTATGAGCCTTGGGTGGTTTGATAGTTGGACATGACATTGTAACGGTCTCGTTATGATATCTCAGTCACACTCCTTAGGAAGAGTGCATGACGACAGTAAGAGGTATTCATATTGTGTAAGTAAAGCTGTACACCTCTGCAGAGTTAACTAAATCTATTCAAATAACCGTGTTCCCAGTTATGGACATCACTTGTGGGAAAGCATGCACAGTTAGCTTATGGAAAATTAAGTTTGGGTTATGGTTAAAAATATTGTAGGATCGTAATGGCAATCAGAAGGGGGGGTTGAATGATTGCAGCTAAATGACCTCCAAATCCAAAACTCCTGCTTGTGCGCTAGAGCTCTTGGATTCCTCTCGGATGTTTCTTTGAAGAACTTCACAGAACCTTACCAAGAACTTCTTCAAAAGGCTCTTCAGGCACACAGCAAAAACAATAAATCAAGAGACAAAGTTGAACGAATCTGAACTTTATTTCTCAATTCTGATTTGTGTTTACAAAGCGCTCGGCAAGCACCCCTCAAAGCCTTCAACTAGAAGACCTCTGAAGCTCTCACGTAACAAGCCTACGTGAAAGCCACGATAAAAGCAACGCTCAAATCTTTGCCAAAAACTCCCATATAAAAGCCGTAGGGTTAGCACCTAACCCCCACCTCTTTTCATACCATAGAGTCCTGGACATGTCCTCTACGACATGGACACAGACTCTATCTCTAAGGGACCCGAAACCCTCTCAGACATGGGTTTTTCCAATCTCTAAATCTCTCCAGATACGAACACCTTCCATATCTTCAACACGTGAAGTAAGCCTCCAAGACTCCACCTCCTAGAGCTCCTCCACGCACCATGCAACCCTTTGATCTCCACATGCTCCAGCGCAAGCTCAATCACCTCATGACATCCACGACCTCCTAGACCTTAGATCTCCCCATCCTAGCCCGGGTCCACCTCGTCACCAACCATGATTGCCTTCACGCTCAACCTGCACATGCAAAGATCAAAAAACACATATTCGGCACAAGTTCTCCAACTTGACCAACATTAGCTCATAAACACGTAAGCATTATCATGCATCAAGTAACACAACTTAAAGCTCATGAATTTAACCAAAACTTTAGCCAATTCTCAAAAATCGAAACAATCCGAACACAATCGGTCATACCGCCATATTATTCCCGGTACTACCGCACACCGGTCATACCGCGCCATACACACCGGTATTACCGATTTCTAAAGACAACAGAAACTCTCCAAAAACAAGTACTCTGCAAAAACCATACCGCTCTCAAACGGTATTATCGACATGCTTGAGACTACCTCTGCTCAACACGCGGAACTACCGATCGTGGTCGATCAGCACTAAGTCATGGTACTACCGTTTTTCACTTGAGCTCAAAACTCTCAAAAACATCTCATTTGGAAATTCCATACCGCAACCTTGCGGTCATACCTTTGTTGCGGTACTACCGCCATCAAGACAACGGTATGACCGACCTACGGTCGTACCGTTCCACAGCTGCGGTACTACCGTTTTTCACTTATCAAACCTTGTTAGAAACACTCTCTCTCTGGAAAAACCTATTGCGGTACTACCGCCAACCATGACGTGGTCATACCGCTCAGCAAGAAATCCAATGTTCAAAAACAAGTGTTCTGGTTTTTCCATACCGCCAAAAACAAAACGGTATAACTGATGTGCGGTACTACCGCAAATTACCAAACGGTACTACCGCACCACTGAAATGCGTAAAAGACTCAGAACCAAGCCCTGAGACACGTGGACGCATCAGATGAATTGGCCGATTGGACCACGCTTCAAAACCGTCGGATTTTAAGAGCACTGTAGAAAGTCCAAATGTTCCCTTTGATTTCATCCGTCAAATTTCAATCCAAAGGCTCACAATGCTTTAAGATCTCGGACGGTCCAAACGTTCCTCTTAATATGAACCGTCAGATCAAGATCTAACGGTTCGAGCAAAACATGCGTTCGGAACCTAGACAAACGATACCACCACAAGACAACAGCGGTCATACTGCATCTCAGTAGTACTTCATATTAAAAGCGGGGTACTACCGCTTCGAGAAAAACCAAAGTCCAAACACAAGCCTTCGGAATTTTAGATCAGTCAACAATCACAGCGGTTGTGCCGTCTGCGGTAGTTCCATGACCAAAACGCCAGATTACTGTAAAACTTGACAAATGCTGATTTTCGACAGAATTCAACAAAACTCAAAAGCATGTCAGCATCTAAGATCACAAGCATGTTCCAAAGAGAATGTATTCATCTTAAAACATAAAGACTGAGTCTTTCTTATTGTCAATGTGTTCATCATCAAATATCATGACCAAAAACCTCCTGGTCTTACAAATATTATGTCATTATGTTAATTTGTTCAGATCTGAAATGATATCTTGAACGCGAAGTTCGCGTGTTAATTTGTCATGTTATGATTTGTGTCCCGAGTGGGATGTTTGTGTGTTGATTATAGTTGGAGCTTATACTGTTGTTGATCATTACTTACTGTTATACAATGTTTTCTAAAGGTTTTAAAAATGGAAATTTGAATCTATATTGTTTATCTAATTGCAAAACTTGCTTTATGCTAAAAATTGACTAGTGTAGTAGCCTTCCTTTGATACTTACATGCGCCCTTATTTTTTTGAAAAGTCTCATGAGTACAACTTTGTACTTAAAATTGTCCATTTGTTCGGTGAGAAGTCATTCAAATTGGGTAAAATACTTGACGCCTTTTGACTTAATCCCGCTTGGTTGCTTGTGGGATTGTGGGCATGCCAACTTGGTTATTCCTTTTTATTTTAAGTTTGTCTTCGCTGCAATTTATCATTTGATAATTACTTTTGGCCGATTGGCCCTCTTATGCAAACTTGTACATTATGTTTCTATTCAATGATGTTGTATTTACGATTCCATTATTCTTGTATATTGTGTATGGATGTGAATGCAATGTTGTGTTAGGATATGTGCATGTTAGCCACTGATCCTTGGGAGCTAACATGAGACACATATCCGGGCACTCGGAATCGTTTTCGTTTCATGTTAAGTATGGTGCTCTTTCAGCGTAATTACTTAGCTTGAAACGGATCCGATCTCGGGGTCCCCACATAAAT
>CM070545.1:21610321-21612821 GCA_036346405.1 Phyllostachys edulis | reverse complement strand
AAATACCTTTCAAGCGCATTAATTGTGACCAAAGGAAAATGCTGCTCCCACTATGTACTCATTAAAACTCTATCCAGCTTTTCAAAAGTTGAATTAGCACCAGGTAATTGATGTCCTGATGCTCTCCTTGCACCATAATTTAAATGTATGGGCTCGATGAAGTTGCGTGGTCGCTGCCTCATCCTCCTCATGTCGTGGATGACCCCTAAAGTATATATATAATATATATATATATATATATATATATATATATATATATATATATATATATATATATATATATATATATATATATATATATATATATATATATATGTCGGTTTTAAAGGGCACAAGCACCATCGCTTGGAGGTTTATAGAGAAAAGTCATCACGTATGTTTTAAATATCAAACCATCTGGTGATATATTAGTCATCATGTATAGTTTTAGCCATAAACCGCTTAGATATATCGTCATCATGCATTGTTTCAACTAAAACCGCTTTTAGATATTTATCATCACATACTTCTCGCTAATAACTGCTCAGGACAAGATGCATTACGAAGTTTGAAAACTGCTCTCAGGATGACCTCATGTCATCACTCGACCCATAAACTTAGATGGCTCACGAAACCGGCTCAGGATGACGTTTGAACCGCTTAGAAGACCTTTTCAGAGTAGTGATAACCAACCTAATTCAAATTTAAATAAAGGCCGATTACACTCTATAAGGGCCTCTCAGATTCAACATTAATCGTGTGTGTGGTCATTAAATACCTTTCGCGCATTAATTGTGACCAAAGGAAAATGTCGCCCACTATGTACTCATTAAAACTCTATCCAAATTTTTCAAAAGTTGAATTATCTAATGAATTGGCCTATATTGTCTATCGATAAAGCTTTCTTAAATCCAAACTATTAATCACAAAGATTAAACAAGAAAGGCCATTTATACTCAAAGTTATCATTATTTTTTTCACCAAGTGTCCGATGATATTAAATCGCTTCTAATTAAAATGGAAAGTGATTATTTCATGCATGAACAAGTTTAGTAAGAAATCGCCTTGAAATGAGTATTGAATTTAACCAAATGTACCACAAGAACCCATTGAAATCATCTCTCTCTGCTTTTTAAATGAAATTTACATAAAATCACCAAGATCAATAGAACTAATGTCATAGACCCGATGATCTTCCCCTAAAAGGATACCCCTTGACAGACCTTGTGGCGGAGAAAAGTGCCATAAAAAATTCCGTCCCCCACAAAGATGATTAAGGCTAGTCACTGAAAAGTCTTTTTTACCAGTTTCAAGAATGGCCACAAAATCTAAATATTGATCCTTAACCACATCACAAATGTAACGATGTTTAGCCAAGTCAACCAGACCTCTGCTATTCCAAAAAAGACCTTTCATTTTAATTGTAAGTTGATAGACCTAAGAAGATGATTTGTTCCTTTCTTCTTCCTAGAGCTGGAGGACCTCTTTTTATTTGTGACCAAAGTAAAATTAGAATGGTCGTCCTCTAAAGCATCTACATCTAGATCACTACATAAATAATTAAGGGCTGAGAAATCATTGCACTCCTCATTCTCGTCCTCCAACTCCTCAACATCTACAATTCCTGTCTTTTTGAGTCTTCCACATTCAAGATTCTTAATATTTTTAATAGAACTAACAATCTCTGCCCTATCGCCTCCTAAAGAAACACTGATGCTAGCAATTTTGTCAATAATTTGCTAATCAGAGAAGGACAAAAAGGAAATTTTATTATTACCAGGTGGATAGAAAGAGTCGGCCGGCCTGTTAGACACAATAAACTGCCCCATACTACTTTCTCTCCTGTAGCCTAAAGATTTCTTGAACCCCAATAGCTTTCTTTTGTGTTAATGTGGATAGAAAGAATCGACCGGCTTGTTAGCCACAAGAAAAGATCGATTCGATTCGACAACCAAGAAGCCCGCTTAATGTGCATTGGGAGGCGGAAGAATTGACCTGCTCGGGTTAACCACGACAAAAAAAGAATCGCCTCAAGAAGCAGCATGCCTAGCGTGATAGAAAATCCTCTACCCCGCTTGACCTTCCGGCCGCCCTGCTCAATTGTTTATCAACAGAGTGGCACTGACACAAACAATTGTATCCTCCATCTCGATCCGAGCATCACAAATTTTTAAGAAGACCAACCTCGCTTCGACTTTCAGGTGACACACCATCCTCTATCAAGCAGACGCATCTCCTTCTCGACCGCCTGTAATCCAGATGGTATCCAAGCCAAAACCCCAAAGAAGTCCCCTTAGTACCTGAGGTAGCCTGTCCCTTACGGCTCTCAGAGGTATGTGATGAAAGATCCGAATTATTCTTCGGTCTCTTAGGATCTCTATCTTCCATCTCAACATCTTTTGCCTCCTAATTTGTCCTCTCCTCATGATCCTCCCTTCGATCGGCGCCATCAAGAACAACATCCATCGCGGAAAGATCTTCTACTTTGAAAAAATGTCGTAAACATTCACCAACCACAATA